>CM077163.1:0-346559 GCA_039583875.1 Platanthera guangdongensis | reverse complement strand
AATTGAGGCAGGAGTGGGAAAGAGGCATCCGAGTCGCGTTATCACAAACACTCTCCCATCACGTGGAATACGTGCATGAAGGCATAGAACTACCCTGGAGGCCGTGACGTACATCCCCCTCACGTAGAGCACGTGCACGTGTGGGACCCTCGTCGGGTACATGAACCCAGATCACGTGAAAGAAGGGGCTGAAATCGCATGCGAAGCAAACAAACACAACACACTACAACAATAACTACTAAACAAAAAAATATTAAAGCTTAAGCAGGGCCGGAGAAGATGAGCACCGACAGGCAGGGCAGCAACGGTCATAGGCCAGCCGTGCCGGAGAAGAAGAGAGCAAGTGCGGCATAGGGCATCCATGCCGGAGAAGAAGAGAGCAGCAACAATAAGAGGTTGCTGGGGCCGGGAAGCCAGCAGCGGCAAAAGGCGCAACGGCAAGAAGAAGGCTGGGCTGGAGACGGGGCAGTTGTCGGAGAAGAAGAAGTAGCCGGAGAGAGAAGTAGCCGCCGGTGAAGGAAAGCAGCGGCAGAGCCGGAGGAGAAGCAGAGGCTGACGGGCCGTCGATGTCGCAGAAGCAGAGAGCCGACGGGAGAAAGTATCCAGGCCGGAGAAGAAATAGTCAAACAAGAAGACGAAGCCGTTGGAGCCATCGATGTCGCAGAGGAAGCAGAGAGCCGACGGATCGTCGATGTCGCAGAAGAATTCGTCGGGAGAAGCTGTACAGGGAGAATGTCCCGCTCCCGTCTCCGGAATCAAGGGCCGATCCCGTAGACGGGAGCAGGGGGGTGAGAAGCGCCCGAGCCCTAGCAGGCGAGCAGAAGCGGAAGCACGGGTCGGGGGGGGGGAGAAAAAAATACGGAAGCGGGGAAAAAATTTTTAGGTCTCAGATCTTTGGCTCTGATACCGTGTAGAAAGGAATAATGAAATAGAAGGTGCAAGTTTTATTCATCCTCAAGGGGCATTATATAGGATTACAATAAGACACCCAACACCGATAGGCGGTGTGAGACTAAACTCACTAATAGTAAAATACTAACTCTAACAATACCCATAAAAAGGATCATATAACTAAAGCTACTATATAGTCATAAAAAGGTAATCAATATGAAATTTAAATCTTTAAATATGAAATTCAAAATAGAAATTTGAAAATACAAAATAATTCTCATAAAAGATAATTATTCGTCATGCAAGATGAACATATATTATTTTGTGCGGTCTTCTTTGATTCTCCCCCTGTGACAGGCTGACAACTATAAACCCGCCATGTCCATGCATGCTTTTCGCCCAACTCAGGGTCAGTTTGTTTCGGCGGTGGCGGTGGCCAAAGGAGCTGTGAGAATGAAGCTGTAGGATTGGAGCTGTGAGAATGGAGCTGTTCAGAATAGAGAAACAGTTTGGTAAAACAGCGGTGACAGAGCTGTTCAGAATGGAGAACAATTTGCTAAAACAGCGGTGGCGTTTTCACTACATTTTTATTATCATAATTACTTAAATATTATTATAATAATTAATATTATAATAATTGCTCGGGATCAATTTTTTGTCTTAATTATTATATTAATAATAATATTAATGATGATATTATAATAATAAAAGCATAGGAACTTGGACCGGGGAGTAGCAGCTTCACCGCGACCTGGCAGTCTCTACTCACCGGAGGAGGAGGCGGAGGAGGCGGAGGAGGCGGGGGAGGGGGGGCGGAGCTCCTGCGACCTGGCAGTGAGAGTAGTTCCGGCGACTTGGCAGTGGAGAGAGAGCAGCTCCGGCGTCCTTGGCAAAATCACCGGTGAGGAAGGCGGAGGGGGAACACGGGAGATTGGGGAGGTGGCGGCGACCAACCCCGTCCATGGCATTGGGAACGCGGCGTTGAAAAGGAAGTCGCCCCAGCTGTGGCAAAATTCCGATGGCAACAGAATTTTCATCCCGCGATTCCGACGCAACGCTGCCGCAAACTGACAAAAAAATTTTTAGCATTGCTGTCCGACCGCAACGGAGATTCACCGCCCAAACAAACTGAGCCTCAATGTGTGTATCATATTCCCTTGCTAAAAGAATGGGCTACAAGGATATTTATTGAGGAAGAGAGAAATCTACACACTAATAACAAAATACATAAATACATTTTACACTCTATAAACTGGAGAATGCATGTACTATGAGTCAAGCTTGGATAGCAATTGGAGATATAAAGGACAGTGAAAAGATTTCGTTATTGTCCGTGATTTGCGATATTGCATGAATATGTTGAAGTTGTATCACTATGAATTTGACTTTGTCTTTGATGAAGTGATAGTCAACTACAATATACCTTTTGCGTTCATGAAAAATAGAATTTTCAGCCGTGGATGGCAGCTTGGTTTTCACGAAAAAGAGTGTTCAGAAAGACTGATACACCAAGATCAAGGAGACTTTTAGGCCAAGTGAGGTTTGAGGTTACTATAGCCATATAGTGATATTCAGCCTCAGTTGTAGAGCAAGTAACATGGATTGTTTCTTACTCTTTCAGATAATGAGATTACCCACAAAGTATGTGCAATAGCTAGTTGTGGACATGCGGTTATCTATAGAGTCGACATAATATGCATCTGAGTAGCACTCGAGAGATAATGTGAACGAGGGTTGATAGAGAAGACCATTACCAAGAGCTTGTTTTAGATATCTTAAAATATGTTCAACTCCATGTAAGTGTGAAATCTTTGGATTATGCATAAACTTACTACTCCAACTGTAAATGAAATATCAGGCTTGCAATTGTCAGATAGATTAGTCTCACAACTAATTTTTAGTAATATTCAGAGTTTTGTAATGTAGGCTCCAAACTGGGGTCAAAAGATGTGAGCTTCGCATTGGCTTTCACGAGGCTCACAGCAAGTTCACATCCCAGATATCCAACATCTTGAAGGAGATCTATACAATATATTCTTTGAGAGAGAACCAATGAATTACCTCAAGAAGTCACTTCAATTCCCAAAACAATACTAAAGACGGCTTGAATCCTTAGTTTAAAATGTTTGGCAAGGTGAGTTTTAATGTGAGAAATCCCTGCAATATAGTTGTCAGGGATAATAATATCATCGACATAGATAAGAAGGATAGCAATGACACCCTAACAATGATGGGTAAATAGAGAAAAAATAGTCGCACTTTGTTGAACGCTAATACCCCGGAGACCCGGACTAAACTTCCCAAACCAAGCCTAGGAAGACTATTTAAGACCACATAAGAAGTTAAAGAGATGACATACAAGAGGATCTTCACGGTTTCATATCCGAAGGTTGTTGCATATACAATCTCGTTCAATTGGTCTTTATGGAAGGTGTTTTTTATAACTAGTTGGTGGAGCTTCCAATGCGGTGAACATGAAGGAAAATCAACGTGCGAACTTCGTTCAATTTCATAATAGGCGATAAAGTCTTTGTGATGTAAACTAGGGTTAGGATTTTCAAAATGATATATATATATATATCATATATATATAAAACAATATACATATCTTGAGGCACACCATACTTTAAATTTTGACCATTAGATCTCATCAAATAAATCCTATCCCTACATGAGAGAGAGGGGGAGGAGAGAGAGAGGGAGAGAGAATAGGAGAGAGATGGTGGAAGGGAGAGGAGAAAGGGGCAGAGAGGGAGAGAGAAATGGAGAGAATAAGAGAAAGAGGGCGAGAAACTAGGAAGCACCGGTACGGGTACGGGTACCGGGTACGATACGTATCCGGTACGGCGGTACGGCAAATTTTAAAAAACAAGGATACGGGTACGGTAGGATACGTTGTATTAAATATAATAATTATATATTTATATATCACAAATGCAATTATATAACATGAACATTTAAAATTTAACATGAAGTTCTTGAACATAAACATAAACATTTGCCAAAACATCTATGAAATCAACCTTACAAAAATTACATTTCCACTTTCTATTTCCCCCACCAACTTCTCTACTATGTATAAGAGACACATAAGCCCAGAGTGGGGCATTATCATCCTTGTTTGCGTCATCAGAAATAAATAAATCTACTCGTTACTGATGTAGACGTTGAACCAGTGACACTATTGAGAGTGTGTGATTGGGACATAACTGCCATAATAAAAAGTGTAGTTATTAGAGCATTCCTCCCTTTCCATAGCATCTGGGAACTCTGGACTGAATCAGTCCAGAATCTGGACTGAATCAGTCCAGGAATTCTGGACTGATTCAGTCCAGGATTCTGGACTGAATCAATCAAGATTAATCTGGACTGATTCAGTCCAGGAACTCTGGACTGATTCAGTCCAGAAATCTGGACTGATTCAGTCCAGGATCCTGGACTGGAATGTCCAGGATTCTGGACTGAATCCTGGACATTCCAGTCCAGGATTCAGTCCTGGACATTTCAGTCCAGGATGATGATTTAGGGCCTTAGGGGTTAATGATGTACAGCAGAAGAAGAAGAAGAAGAAGAAGAAGAAGCTACCTGCGACGGGAGACGGGAGCAGCAGTGCGACGGCCGCAGCAGTGCGACGGCGACGAAGCAGCAGTGCGACGGAGCAGCAGTGCGACGGCGACGGAGCAGCAGTGCGACGGATCAGCAGGCGCGACGGGAGACGGGAGCTGGAGCAGCAGTGCGACGGATCAACAGGCGCGACGGGAGACGGGAGCTGGAGCAGCAGTGCGACGGATCAGCAGGCGCGACGGGATAATAAAAGCCCTAAAACAGCGAATCGCGCCTAAAACAGCGAATCACGCCGTTCGGTACGCGTATCCGTACCGGAAACGTACCGGTACGGGTACAACTCTATTTTGGCGTATCCGTGCTTCGTAGGCGAGAAATTAATGTTTTTACATCAAAACGTAATTTTTTTATAAAATTTGTAATATCGATTTATATTTTTTACGGTCATTTTGAGTACTCATATGTATATATTGCGGGCGCTGCCCGCCTTGATGCGGGTGCAGCCCGCAACGACGCATCGAGCATCGCCCGTGCAGAGGTGGGTGAAGCCCGTGCGGAGGCGGGCAAAGCCCGCCTAGATGCGGCCGAAGGCCGCCCGAGAGCATCGAGCACATGCGTAGCCCGTGCGAAGATGCTCGTATATATATATATATATATATATATATATATATATATATATATATATATATATTTAAAATGAGATAAATTGAGGAATCAAGCGGGCCGAGAGGCCAATTCAAATTTTCGTGCGTGCAATTCGAACTCGTCGCTCTGAATTTTGAGAGATTCGCTATCCTCACTCGAGTGGAGTTCTCATGCGTTTTATGAATCAAACCCGCCATGAAATTTATGTGACCACAAGTCAAAGTTGCACACAACAATTTAAGAAAATACAGTAATAAGGTAGGTGAACGTTTGACGACAAGCTTAGTATCATCTAAAAGAGCACATAAAAATAGACTAAGTAGTTGGAGCGGGAGTACCCAAAGGGACGCCGAGAACGTTGGTCTAGACCAAGCCAGCCGAGCAGGGGAGAAAAGGCAGTCGGACGGATGATTGCGTCCAGTCGGCAATCTGGAGAACAACGGGAGTTTCAGAACAGGTGTTGAGGTCGACGAAAGTCCCATGCGACTAGAGTGATTGGCGCCGGAAATAGGAGGCGAGGTCGACGACGTTGGGCGACTCGAACACGGTCTGGAGCAGTAGCGGGAACCTTCTTCCGACGTTCTGGACGGGCGACATGTAGCAAGAACATGGCGGCTTGCAACTGGAGCTTTTGAAGGAGGAGCTCGACTAGGGGAACTGGAGCAGTACAGGAACCGACAATACACGGAGAATGATTTTCGTTCTGCTATTTCTTTTTTCAGGTTGCTTTTCTTTTAGTACGGGCCAAATAAATAGCACATGGCCTCCTCCTTTGGCATGAATTGACAGTATGTACATATTTGATTTCATTAATGAAAATTATATGATTTCCTTCTTAATGACGTGATTTTTGAGGGAATGAAATACATGGTCGGCTAATCTTCATTCAATATTTCCTAATACTATTTGCTCCTAATTTAGATTTATGTCTTCCCTAAATAACCTAAGCTTGTAGTTAGCGTCCTACTTACTAAATTACCAGACCTTTTTATTAAATGTCTCAACGGACGGTCAACCCGACGGGCTGCAAATAGAAACAACTACATGAAATAAGATTAAACAAATGCAAAATAAACGAAACAAAAAAAAAAATGCAAAAATAGATGACGCTAAGATGCGTCGCAGGGCGCAACAATTCTCCCGGGGTTGAAAGAACTCGACCCCGTTGAGGACTCGCAAAGACTGGCCACGGAGAGATCTGGACGTCGTCGTAACTCGTCAGTGGTAATCCAAGAAATGTCTGTGATATCTCGTCCCCGCCACGAGACCAAGTAGCGTTGGTATGTCCCATGACGAGTGCGAAACTCACGTTCATCAAGAACTTGGTCGATCTCCTGTGCTGTGACTGTGGGTGCTGGTGCCAAGTCCAGTGGTATCTCTGGAGCTGCGACAGGTGGACTGGTGCTGGAACTCGGCGGTTCTCCATATATTGGTGCCAGATCAGCCTCGTTGAATATTGGTGAAGTACCGAATTCCACGGGCAAATCGAGAAGGTATGCATTCTCTCAGATGCACTTCTGGACTTGAAAAGCACCAAACTTCCTTTGTTGTTGCTTATGATATGTACTCAAAGTAACTCTCTGCTTCCTGAAATAAACAAACACTCAATCACGTTCTGAAAAAATATAACTCCCGACGATGACGATCAGACATGGATTTATATTTTTCAGAAGTCGCTCGCAATTTATTAGTAATATTTTTATGCAAGTCTTTCAAATAATCAACATGAGCTTGCACGTCAAAGGTAATACGTTCATGATGCAGAAGGGAGTGGCGATGAAGTATATGAGGTATAGAGAACTCGTAGATAATCTCGAAAGGAGGTTTATTAGTAGAGAAATTAGTAGAATTATTTAATGCAAATTCAATTTGTGGCAGACTGGCAGTATAACATCCCATTATTTTGGATTTTTCCCAGTAAAACACCTAAGAAGATCCCCCAAACTTTTATTAAGGACCTCAGTTCGCCCATCGGTTCGAGGGTGATATGCGCTGCTAAATACGAATTTGGTACCTAGTCGGGCCCACAGTGTTTTCAAAAAAATCCCATAAAACAAGTATCCTTTTCAGAAGTGATCGATTTAGGAATTCCGTGTAGTCTAACGATTTCTTTTAAAAAAAAGTTCGACGACGTGTACAACACAAAAAGTTTTCCTGCATGAAATGAAATGTGTCATCTAAGAAAACCGATCTACGACTACAAAAATAGTATCGACCTTCCTCTGAATGCGAGGAGTCCTACCTCGAAGTCCATCAAGATGTCATTGTAACGATCCGGGTTTAGGCTACCCGCCGCCCCACAGCATCGCTACAGGGCTGCAGCCCGTGCCACCCAAACCCCTCTCCGGCGTGTTTCTCAGCACAACGGGTTTTTGAGAATGTCAGGTTTCGAACCCAACACCTCCTTAACAAGGCACCTTCAACAACCCTCATCACCAACTGAGCTGTAGCTCAATTGGTTCATGTCAGGTTGTTGGCGCCCACTGGTGGTTCTCTTGAGGAATGTTAAGTATTTTGCTAAGCTGCTAGTTTGCTATTTTGTGGTTGTTTTTTACTTGTTCTCTGGGAATGTTTTTATGCTAGGTTGCATGTTAGGTATTTTAAACTATAAAGGTATTACTTCTATTCACCTCATTCATATCATCTTTCAAAACTAAAGTCACTATCTTTTAGCTAACGTAAAGACTATTTCTGCATACCATAAGTTGTCCTTCGGAGATGTTTATACTCATGTACGATGTTAAATCAATCTAATCAAAATATTTCCGCAGCGTATAACTATATTTTACTCGTGTACTAATTGATCCACCGTGCCGAGGGATACGACCATATAAACTTAAACTGGTTTTCTTCTTATAAACACATGAATTTTATATAAATTGTAGAGTTTGGAGTCTTGTCTGAGCGTCTGCAGTTATCCCCTGCATGACGTGGTATCACGACATGAATTTTCCCTTACTCTGATATAACTTTTAATGCGGGAAAAATGCGGGTTGTGACAGTCATTATATTGCTCTGGTATTGGTAAGAGGGTATATAATCCAATGTTTGAGCATGCCCCTCATACAACTGACGGGTGATGCAGTGCCTAATAAATTCAGTGACATCACGCTTCATATTTGGCCAATAGTAACGGGCGCTGACAATATCTAATAATTTGGACCGACCTACGTGTCCACCTAACTCGAAAGAGTGGAGCTCCCTAAGTAGTTTCTCCCGAAGTGGTCCTTTGCAGATGCAAAGTCGGGTGCCCATAAACAAATAAACCTTACTCACAACGTACTGTGTGGTGGGATCAGTCCCACTGTGCTGACATGAGATCCAAATGTCGTAAAAGAAAGGATCAGTAGTGTAGAAGTCGCGCTGTGAATCTAAATCAGTAATGCACGGCTGTAGTGTAACTAATAAATGGGTTCGACGACTAAGTGTCAGCTACTCGGTTCATGACACCAGGTTTGTACTTGGAAGGTAAGCGGCCCACTTGACATGATGTCTGATCTCCTTCTGGGAATTCAGATGTTGTAATGCCTCATGATCGGTATTCGACACAAACTCGCGCGGAATCAGGATCTCCAAGGACAGAGAGCCTGAACGATAACGTAAAATTCTATATCATAGGTGGAATATCTAGTCTTTACTTCGTTTAGCTTCTTGCTAAAGAATGCTATGGGTCGACCCTCCCGACTCAAAACTGCGTCAATACCTACGATAGATGCGTCACAGTCAATCTCAACAATTTTACCAAAACTAGGCAACGCTAAAACAGGTGCACTCGTGAGTCTCTATTTGACTAATATAAACGCATGCTCGACTTCTTCAGTCCAAATAAACAATCCTTTCTTCAAGTAATCGGTCACAGATGCTATCACTGTACTAAAGTTTCGAATAAACTGCAGATAAAAAGATGCTAGCCCATAAAATCCCCAAGCCTCAGCAATCGTCCTATGGCTAGGCCATGATTCTATCGTCATGACCTTATCTCTATCAACTCTAATGCCCTCAAAAGATACAATATATCCTAAGAAGGTCAAGCTATCAGTCACAAACCTGCACTTTTTCAAATTTATATATAATTTATTCGTGCACAAGATTTCTAATACTTGTCTCAGATGAGTCAGGTGCAGATCAGGATCGAGGATATAAATTAATATATCATCAAAATACACCACTACGCAAACTCCAATGAGTGGTCTAAGCATCTGATTCATCACTCGCATAAAAGTGTTGGGTGCATTGGAGAGACCAAAAGGCATCACCAACTACTCGTATAAACCCTCCCTAGTCTTAAATGCAGTCTTCCGTTCATCCCCTGGTCGAATTAGAATCTAGTAGTATCCACCCTTTAAGTCAATCTTTGAAAATATGCGGGATCCACTAAGCATATCTAGCATGTCATCCAATCGGGAATCGGAAAATAATATTTGATTATAATTTTATTAATCGCACGGCTATCCACACACATACGCCACGTCTCATCTTTCTTAAGAACTAGAAGTGCGAGGAGGACACACAAACTCATACTCTCTCTAACGTGACCCTTTGAAATCAGATCGATCACCTGCCTATGTAGTTTCTCATGTTCTTTTGGACTCATACGATAATAGGGTAAATGAAGTAAGCTAACTCCTGGGATGAGGTCGATGCAGTGTTGTATATCTCTCATCGGGATAGCTGGTCGGGTAACTCCTCCGACATAATCTCAGAGAATTCATCTATGAGAGGTCGCATTGTGTTAGTGATATCTAACGTACTGAGGGTGGAATCGATACCGGACAACATATAGACTACCTCACTATCCTTCATCTCTTAGAATTGGGACCCAGTCAGTAACATGGTGGCAGAGGGAAAGGATATCACAGAGACAGTGGTAGTAGGTTGTGAAGTCCTCTCTGGGGCTTTGAGAACAAGACTATTCTTCTGCGGAAGAAGAACAATTTTGCACTCATTGCGCTCGAAAGAGCGAGAGTTCTTTACACCGTCGTGAACATACGTCTATCGTACTGTCAAGTCGTCCTAATAGGATGTGGCAAACCTCGATAGTAGCAACATGACACCATACTGCGTCCTGATACGTACTGCCTATAGAAAACTCTACGAGGCACTGGTGTGTGATGTGAATGGGCGTACTGCTAGCGACCCATGACAAATTGTAGGGTTTTCCCAAGGGTTGCGTCTTCAGCTTCAACTTATTAACATGCGTTGAGAAACAGAGTTCGCCATACTACCGCTATTTATAATGATGAAACAAAACTGTCCCTATATGCCGACGGTGATACGAAAAATATTGTTCCTCAACCAGTCGTCGTCATCGGGAGTCTTAGGAGTCAAGAGACTATGTTGGAGAACACACACTAATTGGTCGGGCTGCTCTCCCTCAACTTCACACTCACTCCCTAACTCAGTCTCAAGGGTCGGGTCAGTTTGAGAGTTATTAAGGAATACTCCGTATTGGTTGATCATTCACTCTCGGGTTCGATGACAGCGACGAAGTGGCGTCGCGGGCACTCAGAAGACTTATGTCCCGGATACATACACTTAAAACACCTAAACGTCTCAGGCGGTGGCCTAACTAAAACCTGCCCGAGGCAGGGGGTACAACTTCCTTGCCTTTAGTGGATGGGGCAGGAAGTGCTGGGGTACTAGTGGGTGCTGTTGGTCGAGATGATCCGACAACCCTATCAACAGGTATGGAAGTGTGAGTCGTTGGGTGCCAATCAGTAGTCCTGACTCCAGGTGTCCGCTTCTGTGATGACTCTACCCTACAGGCACGACTCGAGATCTCTCCGAGGTCCTTGTAGTCGAATAATTCTAATTAGTCTCTAATGGAATATCATAACCCATTCAGATAACGGAATACTGTCATATCGTCATCCTCTCGGAGGACGAGGCGCGACTGAAGGACTAGAAATTCGTTCGTGTACTCATCTAGTGATAATTTGTCTTGACGTAGGTTATGGAACCTGCGGTGGAGGGTTTGCAAATAATCGTGTGGTACATATCGCTTTCGTAGTTGTCCTAAACTCGACCCACATGGTGATGGGGGGCATGCGTAAATTGAACCGAGACCGCTCTAATTGTCCCCGCCAGACCAAAGCCGATCATTTTAGCCCAAGGACGACGTACTCTAATTGCCTAGCTGGAGGCAATTGCTTCTAAACTAAGTAGCGATCCATCATGTCACAACAATTTAAGTAACCCTCAGGCTCTAACCGTCCCTCAAAATCGCCGACATCCAATTTTATTACTAGATCCCAACGAAGCGGTTCTCGTATATTGTGGATTACCGGCTCGACAAGACGTAGATCCAGATTTTCTAGCTCCACATTTCTATGGTTCCGATAGTGCTCGGCCTGGGGTGGTGGATTTAGCCCCAAGTGTTAGTTGGCTTCAAAAGCATCAACACTCGCACGTAACCCAGTGATCACTTGACCTACGCTTCTCTGATTCTCGTTGACACTTGTGGTTAACACTTTAATAGATTTCGTTAGATTTTGAATTTGTGTACTCAAAGACGTGACATTATCTTATAATTTTCCCGCACGATTCTCCATTTAAAATAATTTGGATTAGAACTATTTTTTAAATAAAATAAATATTTAATTCTCAAAATTTAAAGACGCGATAATTTGTTTTGGAAATAGATAATAAAATTACTAAAAAAATATTTTTGTTCTTTTTTTGTTGAATAAAGATTAAAATAAAATTAATAACCCCTCTTTTTAAAACAACGGATCGACTGATCCACTGTAGAAGTGAATCGAACCTATTTCTGATACCAAACTGATGTAAACTAGGTTTAGGATTTTCAAAATGATATATATATATATTATTAAAATGAGATAAATGGAGGAAGCAAGGGGGCCGAGCGGCCAAATCAAATTTTCGCGTGCGCAATTCAAACTCGTCGCTCTGAACTTTGAGAGGTTTGCTAACCTCGCTCGAGTGGAGCTCTCACGCGTTTTATGAATCAAACCCGCCACGAAATTTATGCGACCACAAGCCAAAGTTACACACAACAATTTATGAAAATACGGTAATAAAGTAGTTGTACGTTTGACGACAAGCTCAGAATTATATAAAAGAGCACATAAAAATAGACTAAGTAGTTGGAGCGGGAGTACCCAAAGGGACGCCGAGAACATTGGTCCAGACCAAGCAAGCCGAGCAGGGGAGAAAAGGCAGTCGGACGGATGATTGCGTCCAGTCGGAAATCGGGCGAACAACGGGAGTTCAGAAACAGGTGTCGAGGTCGACGGAAGTCCTACGCGACAAGAGTGATCGACACCGAAAATAGGAGGCGAGGTCGACGGCGCCGGGATACTCGAACGCGGCCTGGAGCAGTAGCGAGAACCTTCTTCCTGCGTTCTGGACGGGCGGGATGTAGCCGGAACATAGCGGCTTGCAACTCGAGCTTTCGAAGGAGGAGATCGGCTAGGGCATATGGAGCAGTAGCAGGAACCGACAATACATGGAGAACGATCCTGTATCTTATTCCAGGTTGCTTTTCTTCTAGTACGGGCCAAATAAATAGCACAGAGCCTCCTCCTTTGGCATGAATTGACAGCTTGTACATATTTGATTTCATTAATGACAATTATATGATTTCCTTCTTAATGGCGTGATATTTTGGGAATGAAATACATGGCCGGCTAATCTTCATTCAATATTTCCTAATACAATTTGCTCCTAATTTAGATTTATGTCTTCCCTAAATAACCTAAGCTTGTCGTTAGCGTCCTAATTACTAAATTATTGAACCTTTTTATTAAAGGTCTCATCGGACGGTCAACCTGACGAGTTGCAAATAGAAACGGTTACTTGAAATAAGATTAAACAAATGCAAAATAAGTGAAACAAAAAATGCAAAAGTAAATGACGCTAAGATGCGTCGCAAGGCGCATCACTTTGCATGTCATGTTGCAAAGTAAATTCTCTGGCGACGAGACGTGCTTTTGAGCGTTCAACAAAAGCATCTCGGTTGTGTTTGATTGTGAAGATTCACCAACAATTAACACAAGAGTGTCACGAGGGTAGACGTACGAATCCTAGGTGTGATTTAGCCATAAAGCTTGAATCTCATCCTCCATTGTTGTGCGCGAGGTGTGAAGGCGGGGGTGGGGAAGAGAGCAATAGAGATGGAATGGGTTGTGGCAGAAAAGGATAGATAAGAAGAGAATAGTTAGGAAAGAAAGATTGATCCTCAAAAATGTCACATGAGTGGAGATAATGAGTTTTCAAGTAGTGAGAAAGTAACAAATGTAGCTTTTTTAGTGCCGGAATAGACAATTATTATGCATTTAGCTATTTTGTGGACAAGTTTGTTGATAGGAGGTCCCAAGTGATTTAACATATGCATCCAAAGACACATGGTGTAATGTGAAATAAGGGATCAGAGGGAAAAATGGTTGAAAAGGGGGAAGCATAATTTCGAACAGTAGAGGGAAGAAGATTGAGGAGATAACATGCAGTCATAATAGAAAAGTGTTAATATAGAAATAAACATGCATTTGGAACATGAGAAGCAAGTCACCTCAAAGAGATATTGATTTTTTACATTTAGTAACATCATTTTGTTGTCGTGCACTAGATCAAGATGTTCGTTGAAGGATGTCAAAGGCGGTACAAGCCTCTTGAAAGTTATGACTTAAATATTCTCTAGAATTATCAACAAGTGGGCTTTTGACATTTGTAGAAAACCGAGTGCGAATTTCATTGATAAATGCGAAGAATCTCATAGCAATCACGCATACGATATAATAAGGTTAATCTACAATGATTATCAATAATTGTAACAAAGTAATTGAAATCAAACAATTTGGAGTTTTATGGGGAGACCTCATATACCTGAATGAACTAAATAAATAGGCACATCACTTCTTAAGCATTTTGCAGGAAATGAGGCACACTAATATTTCTTATATACACCAAATTCACAATAAAAATCTGAAAAAGGAATATCAATAAGAGTATGTCGAAGGATAGATAACGGATGGTGTCCAAAACCTATGTAGCACGATGACGGAAACGGGATATGGGATACGATACGAAACAGATACAGGAAACGTGATTTTTCAAAAAATAAGGATACAGAAAACGTTTTTTAAATTATCTTAATATGACTATGAATTAATATAAAAATAAGATGACTAACAAACTAAGTGTACATATATTGAATTGTAATAAAAAAATTTAATAAGCCTACAACATAGGCCATACATACGATAAGTTCTAAATAATGTGTTATGCATTGTTTGACCATGTTTAGAGATAGTATGCAAGACAATTATAATGTGTTGAGCAATGCAATTGAACTATTTACAACTTAAATCAAACCAATACTAGATGAATTGATTGACCATGTGGAGACATTTTGTATGTGTATAACATGATAAAGTTGTATTTGATGGATTGAAACTTAGGTATCATGTCTTGGCATGATGGAATACTCATCTGAAGTTTTATATCATCAAAATATAACTTGGGCGCTTTAAACAAACATATGTTATAAGTTGAGCTCTATGAAAGCTTGACATAACCTAAGCCAATGTCAAGAATAACAACTACACAAATATATCATGAAGTTACAACAATAGACGGTTTCTTGGCACATTATAAAGCTAAGCCGTGAAGTGAATAAGCAGCGAGACTTTTACGTCACGGGAATCGCGTATCCCACAAGCGGGATACGCGATTCAGAATTTAAAATATTTTTTATTTAAAAATGTATTTCCTAGAGTTTCGTAAACGCGTTTTCGCACGTTTCCGGGTGCTTCTCGTATCCGATACGCGTTCGAGCCGATACGTAAAACATTTTTAAGTATTCGTGCTTCGTAGTCCAAAACAACGATTTCAGAAAACAATAATAATGGAAGTAAGACTGTAAGTTAGAATGTGGAGGATGTAGATCTCATTCTCCAGTCATCCACTACCAATGATATTCTAAAGATCCTGTATCACAAAGGATGAAGAATTTTTTTTTACTTAGTACTAATTAGCTTAAGACTGCTAACATATAGTAAAATTAAAGCAAGAATCAGGAACATGTAAAATGGGGTGGAGGTTAATAGTAAGAGTGAGAGAAACAGTTCTAGAGACAACTGAGGTCGCACCATTGGCCATTATGATATACCTTGGTAATGTAGTTTAAGTGTATTGTGAGAGGTTGTTGAGATGTCATGTGAGTTGTAACACCAGAATTTACAATACAAGATTCACTATGAGACAAGTAGGATATAACTTCCATAGAGGTAGAGGTCATCACAATTGGAGAAGAGGGTGGATGCAGAAGGCCACAGAGACAAAAGAATTTTCTTTATCTAGGGATTGGCGATACCAACTGTCAGAGAAGGTCGAGAGGCATCAACTGAATGAGTGGAAACGTGGGCTTGTGGCGGCGAAGCTCCCTGGTTATGATATACATGATTCTGGAAATATGTTGCTCCAGTGTGATTAGGTTTAACACAAAATGAACAGATACTTCGGTGGATGTCGTGATTGTCACGTCCCCTGTTGTGTCCATCACGTTTCACTAGGTCCTCTCGATGGGTGAACACTGCAATAGATAATCAATGGATAAGGTGTTGCAAGTGCTTGCTGAATAAGAGTTGGTTATGTTGTGGATACCTTGGAAGAAGCAATCTTAAGAAGCATGAAGCAAACATCAGACAAGGATGGCATGGTGGTAATGGAGAGGATATTAGACCAGATAATATGAAGATGTGGTGATAAACGAGTCATCAACATAGCAATAACGACAACCTTTCGTTGAGCATTTTGTGCATTGAGATCAATAGACAATTGCTAATGGCAAAGCCAAGTGTCAAAAATTCGTTCAACTTTGTTCACCACAAATTCGATGTCACCGGAGGGTTCAATTGTGAGGGTAAAGAGATCATTGAGAAGACAATATAAATATCACAGGTTGTCTTGGATAAAATAGAATGAGTGAAATTCATCCCATATTAGCTCCTCGGACTCATGTTACATGACAAGATCCTAAGAATATTTTTGATAGAATCCAACATCCATGATTGAATGTGATCGTCATCACAGAGTCATTGTTCAGAAGTAGTAATAGTGATCTTGTGGGTTACATGATGAAAATAACCACACATTTGAAGAGTGTGATGGAAGGAGTTCGCCAACTGTGGTTATTTATCCCTCTCAGTTAAAGTGAGCATAAATATCCGGATTTTCTATTAGGGATCATTAAGACATGTTGCCAATGGAGCAATGGAAATAGGTGTCAGAGGAAGATCCTGTGGATGTCGAGTGGAACGGGCGTTGTGGGATAGTGTACACACTCGTCGAAAGGAATGAAAGGACAACACACTCAAGCGAAGGAATTGTGAGAACAATATGGGAGGCCTCGATGAGCACGGATCTAGTCGCTCGACTGTAGGAAGGCTTGAGTACAAGAGTAGGAAGGGATGACCTCAGAAGGAATTGAGTATATGTGGGACCCGACCAACCTCGCGCTCAGCTACCATGTAGCAAATTAGGTTTGGTATTCACTTGCTAAAAGAGTTGCTTACAATGGTATTTATAGAGGAAGATATATCTCTACACACCAATTACAAAAATAGATACACTTTACACTCTTCTTACAAGGACCATAATCACCCCCAACTTTTTCTTATATGAATATACTATAAATAAAAACAGATTATGAGACTGAAACCAGACGAAAATAAAAATGGTTTCCAAAAAAAATCCAAAGGTCAAGTAGACATTCTGAACTTTCCACAGAATTCAAATGAACACGAATGAGTTAGCATGCGTGCAAAACACAAGTACCTGGAAGAAGAATCACAATTGAAAAGTTAAAACTTTTTTCCTCGAAATGGACAGAAGTTACCTGGTTTTCCCACTGCAAAGCAAGCTCCAGTGCATCTTGGTGTGAAGATGACAAATTGGAGTTTTCCTCGAAAAGCCTTTCTATCTCTGAAGATTGTGAATCAATCTAAGATAAACTTGCAAAAAAAGTTAGCAGCAAATTAGAAATATTTCTCAAGCAGAATGAAAATGAAAAGGCATGATGGGCACCTCCATTAGCAATTTCTGTCGGCTACTTTCAAGCCTCTCAATCATCACAGCCATATCATGCAATTGCTTCTCATATTTCTCCTTGTTTTGCTGCAAAAAGAAGATGAATTAAGGAGCACAATGGCAATAAGTAGATAACACATGCAACTTTCAAGTACACATACAATTGTAGATGAAAAAGAGGCTACAAAAAACAGATTAGATATACAACATAAAGGAAAGTCATGGCAGTGATGTAGACTCTGTTTGGGAGAGCTCTGGCGGATTGAAAATCTGCTTCTCCAATAGAGCTACTTGTACAAAGCTCTTTGAGAAGCTTTTTTGAAAAGTTGTTTGTTGTTTGGTAGATCAAAACATGGAACGCGATTAGCATTTTCTTCCACCATGAGCCCCAACGACGACACCATCGACAAGCTAGGCAAACAAACGACTGGGGAAGACGACAGGAGGCGTCTGGATGCGGGATGCAAAGAGATCTGGAAGGGGGCTCAGAATCACCGGAGGAAGGCTCCAAATGGCCGGATATGAAAGAGGACTCGGAATCATAGGAGGTAGGCTCCAAATGGCCGGATCTGGAAGAGGACTCAAAATTGCCAGAGGAAGGCTCTAATTGGAAGGATTTGGAAGAGGAGGCTCGCTGTCGTGGCGGCGTCCCGACGTCTCGCTATCGTGGTGGATGGATATCCGGGTTTGTCGAGGAGAAGAGCAGGCTCGTCGCCGGAGAAGAACACTGAGATCGACGACTGGATATTAGGGCGAGGAAGAAGACGGGATCACTGGGAAGGACGAGAGCGGGGACGTGGGGATTCTAGGAAGCGCGGTTTTTGGAGAGCGAAAGCAGGGGGGTCGGCAGCTTCCCAAAGAGCACCTAATTCCACGTTTTTAGATCCGCAATTTGCCAACCGCTAGGCAAACAAATGGACCAAAATCAGCTCCGGCGGCTGGAAAAGAACTTTTCTAGCAGCCAGAGCTGCGCCAAACAGAGCCGTAATCTGGAATCTCTAAATCATTTTTAAATAATAACTTTTGAATTTCTTTTTAAATATATAGTGCAAGTGTGACGTTCTATACCTCCAAGTTGAGAGTGAAACATGTCGATCAAACCGATCGAACAGAGGTATGGCTCGCTGGATTTGCTTGGTGCAGGAAGCATATGAATGGCAAGCAGTACAAACAAAGGCAGATCTGTCAGGGAGGGGTTGTTTCCGCTAGGGGTTGGCAATGGGTTGGCCATCAGAGCCTACGAAGGCTAACGACGGTGGACACGACTGCTAGTGGTGTTGTGGAAGGCTCAAGATGCGGTTGGTGTTTGCATGAAGGAGGACTGGAGGCGGTTGAAGGGAGCCCATCAATTCCAAGCAGCTGGGCTCGATTCCGACGTAGAGAACATCGGGAACGACGACAAACGAAAGCGGGGACGGGCCGCCGGTGCTTGTAAAGGTGGTGGAGGATGGCGTCAAATATGGGACGGGCATTGTGTGCGGGGGGGGGGGGGGGGGGGGGAATCTGGGCTGGACCTTCTGGGAAATAGAGAACTAATTTCTCTATTTCCAAAATTTGTCCAAACAGCCTATGGTAGGAGGGGATGCCTTTTAATAGGGGATAGGTAAAAATAAGATATTTCCAAAGACTTTGATTCCTTTTTTTATTTCTTCCATCAAGGAATTTTCTTCCTTAATAAGATGTTTTCTAATTAGGAAATCTGGAATAATCAAAATAAAAGGGAAAATGATTTACTTCCTTAATATTCCACAACATAAATAATTCAAAAATTAGGACTTTAAATTTTAATATTAATTAAAAATAAGATTCATTTTAATTGATTTTTTTAATGTGCTTGCCTTAATTAACACGTTACTTAATTTGATGAATCTTTTTATTCAGGAACTTATTGGACAATCACCCCCAATAAGCCGTAACAAGTGTGTGATATAAAATACACTTCTATTAATACATGCGCTATCAAATAGAACGCATGAAATAAAACAAGACATAAGTGCGACTCAGGTTGCATCTGGCACCAAGAGAGAACATTTTAATCATTTAGTACATAATAATTCTAGACTAAGTGCATCAGCCTGGCATAAAAATAATGCTACAATTCAATAGTAAACTAATAGTTGATTCTATCAACTCGGTCAATGCTAGGATTGACAATGGAGGGAGAGAGATGAGAGAAGAAGGATACGAGAGATGTGCACATAGGGGAATAAAACACTATAAGAGAGGACTCTTTCCCAGCACAAGGCCAATTACAAATAATGAGTCAGGCTTCCATCCCCTAGGAAATAGTGCCAATTACACAAAATGAAAATACCTGATGTCTATCACCACCACCACAACAACAACATAACCCATATAGTCCCCAATCATTGGGGGTATGGGCAGGGGAAGATTGGAAACAGACTTAATCTTTGGCACTATGCACAAAGTGGTTTCTCTCAGAGGAGAAAGACCTAACTTTTGACAATAAATGCACAAAGTGTCTGCTCACAGATACCACTGAAATAGTGGCCCCCAATACCGTCACGTTTGCTGCGGAATCATGCCCTCAAATCAAAGTCAAAGACATCAGAGAGGGCAGACCCAAGAATCCATTTTGATTTATGTGCACATAACCATGCTTCCTTTATTCAGCATCAAGAGCATTGGACTTGCACAATAGACCCCTATGTATGCCCTCCAATGAGAATAATCTCCTTATTTAATACATTTATAAGAACCTACTATTCTTCCTACAGCATTAATATTTACTGCATTGTTATGGATCCCACGCCATTGGTTATCTACTATTAAAGTCTTTTTATATTGAGTTGCATTATATCTAGTCATGTTATGTGCGTCGTAGTATTTTATATATTTTAATATTTCACATATTTTCTTAATCTTGGGTAATTATGCTCGTGCCTTTGGGGCCTTATATAAGGTCTTGTCATGTAAGAAGGGAATCAATAAATGAAAGACTCTTTCCTAAACCCTAAAGAGATGTTGGTAGCTCTCTCCATCGAAGCAAGCCTTGATTAGGTCCGTTGTATCTTCCTCCACCGTCCTCTCCACCTCTGACCACAACTCCGGCAAGCACATAACAAATTGGTATCAGAGGGACCACCTCTTCAGTCACTGACGGAACTAAGATTTTCACAAAGCTCGGGCACAATAAATTATAACTAAGAATTCTGGATAACAAATGTTTTTGGACCCGGAAGAAGCAACACTCAGCTAGTAAATATTTCTCAACACAACCACACAGTTATATTAAAAAAGAGAACTACTCGGAAAATTGGGAATATTAAAAGAGTCTCACATTAACTTTGTGTAGCCGCACATTAAAAGAGTCAGAAAACAAAACATTGCAGAATATATGTAGTCTATTATTTGAGAAGAAAAACAAGTTCAAAAATGGCAATGCAACTTGCTGGAAAAAGCTAGCCTAAAAATATCAAAATGTATGTTGCTACTCCTTCAGAACCTCTCTTGTTAAGAAATATAAGAAGTGAAATTATAATTCTCATGGTTGTTTCACTGTTCTAACACGATTTCTTATCAAAAATCAAGCATAATACCGTTATTTTTGCATGATTTTAAGCTTGCTCGTCCAAATGATCAAGAATAAATACAATGAAAAATCAATAATCTATAACTATCCCAACTCGCCCGAGTCTGCAAGATATTTCACGGTGCCGCATCAGCTCCTCGCAGCCTTGAAAGAAAACCTTATGTGGGCATGCCTTAAAAGAAAACAATGACGGGCTTCCATTCATCGATTCGCTTCTTTCTCCCCACCGTCTCCCTCGTCTCCATCGCAGGTTGGCCTCCGACTCTCGACTGAAGGGGAGAGGTGTACGATGCTCGAACTGTCGCGGACGGCGGATTGATGAATAGGGAGATCTAGCTGTTGCGTTTGTGCCATGATCAAGGAATTAAGGTACCTGTAGAGAGAGAGAGGGGGGGAGAGAGAGAGAGAGAGAGAAATGGAGGGAGGGGGAGGGAGAGAGCGAGAGAGGTGGGATAGAGGGAGATTGAGTTGATTTGCCATGCTGAAATTACGTCTCAGGGCAGAAAAAAGGATAGGGCTGAATACTGAAAGGACCGCCGGGTGAATTTTTTTCAAAATCACACCCGGGCATGTGCCCGGGCGTGTCTCCACATAGATCCGCCCATGTTTTCAGTCGAAGTAAGTCATTGCCATCAACCTAGGTTCTCCATTGCCTCTTGCAGCAACTTCCACCACTCTGAAGCCAGCCCTTCACCCATTGATCCTCTATTGATCCTCGATGGCAATCAATATAACTATTGCTTCAATCGTCCGCTGCATATCTCTCTTGCCACACTTCCTCCAGAGACATCTGCTACCCCAGCGGCATAAACCTCTGCTGCCACTCCATTGTCGGGATCTAGTCAACCCGACCTCTTTCAAGCATTTCCCCTACCCGCGTCAGTACGCCCGCGCCTGTCTGACCTCGTCTCCTTCCAACTTGCTTCTACTTATTCCTACCCGCAACCCATCCGACATGCTTCTCCTTGCTCCTTCGATCCACCTGCATCTCCTCTCCGCCGTTAGACGACTATTCCTACATCATCTTAATATCCTCGTCGGCTTTAGGAGCCTTGCGCCTTCCGCTCCTTTTGAGACGCAGCCCTTGATTTGTTTTCTTCCCGAGCCTCTGCTACCCATCCGAGCCCTGTGCAGGCCTTTTTGTTCCTCGATCCCTGTGCAAAGAAGTCACTTAAAGTCAATTCTAGTTAATTGATTAATTCTAAATTAATTAATTAATTTTTTATTTTGGCATGACGATAAGTGTCGCGGATGAGGCCGCCATCCATTCGGCATGGGAATTTATGGGCCCCATTTCGCAACGTCTCGACGCACTTGTCCAGGGTCACTTCCGACAAGTCCTTTTAATTGGTTGTCGGCTAGACTTCTGCAACCCCTGCCTATGTCGGCCCTGTCGGACACCTCCCGACAATTTCCATCCTTCCCACCGATTCCAATAGAGTAATCACAACCCCAAAGCCGATTGCAGTAGCTCCGTTGGCCCATATTCTACCAGCCATGTCGGCCATCTCTCCTCCTCTTTTGTCGCCCCCGCTCTGTCGGCTTCCGCTCTGCGGCTTCCATGCCTCTCTCACCTTCTGTTGGACCTAGCTACACCGGCCCTTGCTCTGACGGTCCCTTTAGCCACCTTGTCGTTGCTGCCTCGATCCACTCTGTTGGCCCCGCCGGACCCATTCATTCTGCCACTTGTCTTTTTTGACGGTGCAATCATTACTCATTGCCACCAATGCCATCGTGATGCGTTGTCAGACGTTTTGGCACGAAATCAAGGAGCTAGAGGTGTCGATCATTCTACTAGAGTTCCATCTTGAGGACAAGTTTGATTTCAAGAATGAGTAGAGAGTTATGGATCCCACACCGGTGGTTATCTAGTATTAGACTCTTTATATTGAGTCGTACTATATCTGTTACAAGAAATAAAAAAAAAATCATGTATTTAGGCCCATAAGGCCCCTTCTCTCTAGCTCCTCATTTAATCCCACATCTTGAGTTTACATTTTGCTCTCTTCCTCTTTTTATAAAAGGCCCTTTTTACATTCTAAAAAATTGATTTTACGAAAATATTAAAATATTGACCTTTTTATTCTCAATTTCTACATGACATCAGAGCCATAAATCGATCCTATAAATAATTTTGTTTCGGTCTTGCTACCGTCCGCTCCTCTCCTAACCTATTTGGGCGAACGAACGGTCCACTAGCTTGAGACCGCCTCTCTGGGTCTCAATTCAATGGCCCTACTTTCGTTCCCCCCCCATCCTACTGCTTTTATAACTTTTCCTCGTCGTTGTTCAGGGACACACATGTTAGGCATCACCCGCGGTCTCTCGTGATTTGTCTGCACTGGACATCATCACCTCTACTGCTCCAGCTCGTCCCTTCTATTCGCTAAGCTCGGTTCTTCTCCACAGAAGTTCGACGCCCGCTGACAAGGTTCGCGTTCTCTTCTGTCTTCCTGTTCGCTTAATTTGCACTCACTAAGTCCGCTTGCCCGCCAGTAATTTTTGCGAGCTCTCCTGGTTCTTCGTGCTCTTTCCGACTACTCGTGTGGTTCGGCCAAAGCTCCTGATCTTCTCACTTCTATCGAGTTGTTGCTCGCCGAGCTCCCTGGTGACCTAAGTTTTGTCAAGTTGCAATTTCTGCTCGCTGAGCTCCATGGCGTTGAGCTCCTTGGTGCAGAGCTCCTCTTACGAGACTCCTGTGGTAGATCAATCCTCACTTCTGCAGAGCAATCCTCACTTTTGCCGAGCTCCTGTGGCCAACCTGCTCGCAGATCATGAGCTCTCCCGTTCGTCGTGCTTCTGGTCACCAAGATCACCATTCTCGAAGTGAAGCTTTTATTCCGCAAAGCTTTTATTATGATGATCGCCTCTTCTGCTCCCTCTGAGTCCTGCTTCCGCCGAGCATTTTGTATTGATCTCATGGTGGCAAGCTCATCTCCTACCCGCCGAGCTCAGTGCCCTATTTTTCTCACCCGACGTCACTCTGCCGAGCTCTCTGTGTGGCCCGAGTCCTCTTGTGTCGTGTTCTTGCTTCCCGAGGCGTATCCCGTTTCCTTACATGAGAACATTTGTGGCTCCTTCTATCCCGAAGTAGAAACAAAAGAATGAGGCTCCCTCCAATAAGTTTTGCGGCAGTAGATGCACTGACTGCCTCTGTCCGCTCACTGAAATCAACATTCTGCGGGATGAACTCCGCCGCCTACGGGAGCTGATTGCTCGCAACTCTGGCCCCGTGGCCTCCTCATCCCATGCTTGTCTCTCTACCTTTCCTCTTAGACCATCCTGGATTGTGTACTTCAGATCCACTCATCACGTCTCTCACTTTCTCCACAACAACCCCCTCGATACTTGGACACCACTCCAGTTGTTGGCTCTAGTGATATATTGCTCACCCCTTCTCCATCTCTCTGCTTCATTCTTCATGTCCCTGACTCTCAATTCAATCTACTCTTTGTCTGCCGCCTCACTCATGATCATGATTGCCCAATTACCTTTTCTTCCTCTTCTTTTGTTGTGTAGGATCGACATACGCTAAATATCATTGGTACAAGGCGGCTATGCAATGGGCTATACATTTTGGATCTTCCTTCCTTCATTCTCTCCTCCGTCAGCTTTGTTGATTGACATCAACGTCTAGGTCATGCTCCTCTTCCCATTTTCCAAAAGGCTCTTCCCAATGTTTCTTTTTCCCCTTCTAATTGTGAATAGTGTATTTATGAGAAACAAAATTGCTCTGTTTTTCCATCTCATTGTACTCAGAGCGCTGCTCATTTTGATTTACTTCATTTTGATATCTGGGGTCCCTACAAAACTGCTATTATATCTGATTATCGTTACTTTGTTATGTCTATTGATGATTATTCGAGCATGACTTGGTTATATATGATGTTTGATCACTCTGAGTTTTTTTTTCCATTTTTTTGCTCCTCCATTGCAGAAAGCCACATGCAATTTACCAGCGCTATCAAAATTCTTCGCACTGATAATGCGCACGAATACACTGGGCATGCTTTCCAGGAATTATGAACCTCGTTGGGTATCATCCACCAAACCTCATGTGAGCATACACCACAACAAAATGATGTTTCTGAGCGGAAGAACCGCCATCTTCTCAAAGTTGCATGGTCTCTCTTATTCCAGATGCAGGTCCCCACTACCTATTGGAATTTCTCTATCTCTACTGCTTCTTATCCCATCAACTGCATGCCGTCATCCTTCCTCCAATTCACAACCCCCTTCTCTCTCCTATTTCTTAAACGCTCTCCCTTCCCCTTGACCCCACAGGTCCTTGGCTGTGTCTGCTACATTCACCATTTGGGTCCTCCTATTGACAAACTGGCCCCTCATGCCACGCGCTACATGTTCCTTGGGTATTCTCGCACCCAAAAGTGTTGTCTGTTACTCTCCCTCCACTCGAAAATTTATCATGTCTGCAGATGTCACTTTTATGGAAGATCAACCTTTCCATCAATCCATTACCATGTCAATGCCACCTCCTGATCTCCCCAATCCTCTTGTTCCTACAACCACCTTTACTACCAACACCACTGCCTGCCTCGGCTCTTCTTCGTGTCTACTTTCACTGCTATCCTCAGTCTAGTTCCCTGCAACAGTCCCCATCTACTACTGATATTCCAACGGCTGCTGATTTGACACTACTCTCCACCGCGCATCTGCTTTCCAATTATGTCTCCCTACACCATCTCTCCTCTGATTTGCGCAGATTTACGATCTCTCTATCGTCAATTACCACTCACTCTTCTATGCAAGAAGCCCTTCAACGTCGGGGGTGGTGCACAACAATGGATGATGAAATGACTGCTCTTTGGGACAACCATATTTGGGACTTGGTTTCTATTCTGTTTGATCAACATACCCTGAGCTGCAAGTGGCTATTCATTGTGAAGCATCATCTGAATGGGACTGTTGATCGCCTCAAGGCTCGTCTTATTGCTAAAGGCTTTACTCAACAACACGGTCTTGATTATGAAGGGACATTTTCTCTAGTGGTAAAAATTCAACACTGTCCATGTCCTACTCTCTCTTGTCGTTCATCTCCATTGGCTTCTCCATCAGCTTGACATTAAAAATGTCTTCCTTCACGGCGATGTTGCGGAAAATGTGTATATGCAACAACCTCCTAATTATACAACCACAGGAGATTCTATTGTCTGTCATTTGAATAAACCTCTCTATGTCCTGAAACAGTCTCCGCGGGCATGGTTTGAGAAGTTTAGTCTGCTGGTTCGTGAATTCGGCTTCACTCAAAGCTTGACAGATTTTTCTTTTTTTATTCAACAACGTCCATCTGGGGCAGTGATTCTTCTAGTTTACGTGGATGACATCCTTGTTACTGGTGATGATCTTCCTGGCATCACCAAAATCAAGTAACATCTTGCCTCTCATTTTCAAACTAAGGATATTGGGCGACTCCGCTACTTCTTGGGGATTGAGGTAGCTCGACGACCAGATGATATTGTCTTGTCTCAGCGGAAGTATTGTCTTGTCTCAGCGGAAGTATTGTCTCGATCTACTTCATGATGCAGGTTACTCCGGATGTAAATATATGGATACACCTATGAATGAAAATCATCAGCTCCGCTCTCATGGCTCAAACGCTGATCAATTTCTCCCTAATCCAGAGTATTACTGTTTGTCTTGTTGGTAAAATAATCTATCTCACTGTCACACGACCTGACATTTCCTTTGCGGCCGGCGTGGTTAGTCGCATCATGCATACCCCTCAAATATCTCATCTTCAGGCCGTTGAGCGTATTCTTCGATACTTGAAGAATGCTTCACGACAAGGGATGGTATACAAGCCCTCTACTTCTCTGCCTCTCATTGCATATTGTGATGTTGATTACGGTGGGCCCCTAGACGATCGACAATCCACGAGCAACTATTGAACATATTTTGCCAGGAACTTGGTTACTTGGCGAATCAAGAAACAGACCGTGGTTGCTTGATTTTCAGCTGAAGCAGAGTATCGCTCCATGGTTGTCGCCGTCTCAGAACTCACATGGCTAGAAAGTTTCTACGCTGATTTAGGTGTCAAAATTCTGTCACCAGTTCTCTTTTGTGATAGTCAAGTGCTATTCACATTGTCGAGAACCCTGTGATTCATAAGCGCACAAAATATATTGAAGTTGATTGTCATTTTGTCCAGGAAAAGGTTCAACTTCGAAAACTGATTCTACGGCATGTGCGGGCTGCCGATCAAATCTCTGATATTTTCACTAAGGCCTTATCTCTCCAGCTATATCAACAATTCCTCTCCAAGCTTGGCGCCTACGACTTGTACGCTCCAGCTAGAGGAGGAGTGTTACAAGAAATAACCCATGTATTTAGGCCTATAAGGCCCCTCCTCTCTAGCTCCTCCTTTAGTCCCACATCTTGAGTTTACATTTTGCTCTCTCTTCCTCGAGACCCTTTTTACATTGTAAAAAAATGATTTTATGGGAATAATAAAATATTGGCCTTTTTTATTCTCAATTAAGTCATATTATGTCGAGTCAAGTTATGTGCGCCGCATTATTTTATGTGTTTTAGTATTCCACATTTTCTTGGTATGGGGTATTTAAGCCCACGCCTATGAAGCCTTATACAAGAAGGCCTTGTCATGTACAAAGGGAATCAATAAATGAAAGTCTTTTTCCTAAATCCAAAAAGATGTTTGTAGCTCTCTCCAAACGAGCAAGCCCCACTTTGCCAGCCACGGTTAAGGCTATGTTGTATCTCCTTCCACCGTCCTCTCCACCTTCGTCTACACTTCCGGCAAGCACATAACATGCACCTACAAACATCCCATATTTATTCCCTTGCATTTAATTATTCCATCTTCTCATTTTCTTAATCACTCCTTCCCAAGATGACAAAAACTCCTTGATTCTCTTCAATTGCCTCAATGGTTGCAATCCCCTCAATCATGCACAGATTCTGCCTTTGTTATGGTCTGCCTGGAGTGGATCCGGGACTATCACATCAGTTAGATGGGGCCCAATGAATGGAGCATTTATCTGCATAGGTAGATTGGGAATAATGACACGCCCAGGAAGTGTCACCACCCTGTAAAATTCTCAGGAGTGCTAATCTAACAATGATAATTGATGGCCCAATACATGCATGGATATATATTATGATAGGCTAATAAAGCTTCTTGCATGCATAAGCTGATCATAAACAAATAAAGTAGATCATCACTTGGATCCAGGATAACGATAGATCATTGTAATTATAGGAAAAAATATATAAAAAATCAATATTTCTAACTAGAGTTTTTACTTTCTCAGACAAGGAGAAAACAAGAGTACAACATGGGGAAAACGTCAAACACAGCTGCGAGCTTCAATTCAGAAAGAAGCATTATTTAAATGAGATTGGTATCCTGTAAAGCTGGAATGAATACAGTTTTCAAATGAATATTAGCGTAACTGTAGTATACACTGAAGTTACAGAGATCTAAAATTAAATGTAAAGTAGGCATAAATCCTATCATATATAAAGAGATGAAAGAGGAAAACGTGAAACTAAGATAATATACAGGAAACAAAATTACCTGGGACAATTCCTTTGGAATAGATGCATCTGAGGCCTCTTCTGCAGGAAACAATTTTTTTAATAATCATTTCATGCTCCATATGATGGAAAAGCATTAAAACATCATATAATTTTTTTGGAAAGTAATAGATTCTGATAGAAAGAGAAAACAATTGAGCGCATGCTATAAAAAACAGAATTAAAACAGCATACAAGCCTGCAATAAAAGAGAAGATGAAATACAACAGAAGATGAATGCTTACATGTAAATATGAACCCAAGCAAACATGCATATATCAGTTCATTCGGGGACTTTATAACCTAATCGATAACATGATTAACGGTGTTACAGTCCATGTGCCCCAATGAGTGACCAGTTATTTGCTTCCCTCTCTCTCTCAAGTCACACATCTACAATGGGATTTTTATTGCAACCCCTCTATAGTACAAATAGAGGGGAGTGACAATGGACTTGTGATGGATTAATATATATAATAAATTTTGATTTCAAGGACTTAATACGGTATCATTGCGAGAACATATCCTTGCGTCCTCTCCTAGCTCTGTTCCCAACTGCACCTCACATGAGCAGTCTCTTGTCCTTCTGCACCTCTCGCCGAGACCTTTCACCGAGACCTAATGTAGCACCTCATATGTATCCTCAATATAATATGATGTGATTGGTCCCCACAACATACAACTTCAACAAATAAAGTACTATAAAATAGTACAACTTGAATATCCCAACATCACAGTACATTAAAACGGGAACAACATTTATAAGAGTGTCCATAAGGCATACAATTATATTATCCTAAAACAAAAAAGTATTGAAGGCCTTATGACCGTTACAAAACATTCAATCAAAATATATTCTAGGCACTAGGCCCGATCCATCAAAAGAAAGGAAAAAAAGCTGATAGAACATTTAATGCGGCTCTTAACAATCTTTTTTTTGTGGTTATGTCTAGCCATGTGCGCTATGCCCTCAAAATAATTTCAATGAAAGGTAAATGAGGGTCAGCTACAAGTTAACCAACAATGGAGTAACACGCCTCCTCCCGGGCCTCCTAGCAAACCCGAGGAATTACCTTACCCTGCAAATCAACACTTTATGATATAATAAAAAAAAGCATTTGATTCAACCTAAATTCAGTGCTCTGGTTGTCCCGCCCAAAGAAATTGAAGTGATGTGAAACTCTCGAAGATTAGAACTCTAATCATGCATACATATTCGTAAAACATATATCTATAATTTATAAACCATTATCATTTCTAATGATTATACAATAGCCACATGGATTTAACTTCATTAAATGATAAAGTTTACTAGATATCCTTATATATAAATATAAATGTGTGTGTGTCTATATATATATATATATATATATATATATATATATATATAAGTTAATAAGATAACAAGAGAAAGTAAAATAGGTTACAGAGTGGTGACCTTGGGAAAATATGACATTGATATATTACAGACTGAAGTGCCACAACGATAGGTGTGCACGCGCAATCTTTTTAAGAGTACACCATTCTATTGTTATTAATTAGGTGTGGTTTGGGTGTACCAAGTTTTTTTGGCACATTACTGGGGAAACGGTTTGTCAAAATAGCATCTGAATACCCATTACAAATTGAACATTACTTAAACTTGTTAATCTTATTTATTAGTACGTTGTTTGCTTATTTGCTTTAGACACCAAAATAGTTGCTTTTAAGTTTATTGTTTAAGTTCGTAGAAATTTTTTTAAGCACTCTCACAATTATCATTATCATCACCCGACACTTTTAAAACCTTGTATTTCTTATTCTTTTTCTTGATTGATGTTATCTTTAAATGACCAGAGGATCCGCAATGGAGTTCGATTCAGTCGATTCAGCACCAAAGCGATCGCTCAGACAAAGGTTACGCTTTCAAAAAAAAAGGTAGGTAGAATCTCAACCTTTAGAAACCGCATGTAGAGAAAACCATCGATGAACATGAAAGGACTATGTCCGATTACGCACGACCAAACTTAGAAGGCACATGGTCTAGTATAGTACTCCTGACAGTAGTAGCTAATAATTTTGAACTCAAACCTAGCGTCTTCACATAGTGCAATAGAGGAAACCAAAAACCACATTCTGTTGATATGGCCGATCATGTATAGGAAACCATCGATGAACATGAAAGGAGTATGTCCGATTACGCATGACCAAATTTAGAAGGCACATGATCTAGTATAGTACTCCCGACAGTAGTCACTAATAATTTGAACTCAAACCTACAATCTTCACATAGTGCAATAGAAGAAACCGAAAACCACATTCTGTTGATATGGCCGATCATGTAGAGGAAACCATCGATGAACATGAAAGGGCTATGTCCGATTACGCACGACCAAACTTAGAAGACACATGATCTAGTATAGTACTCTTGGCAGTAGACGCTAATAATTTTGAACTCAAACCTAGCGTCTTCACATAGTCCAATAGTTTAAATCACAATTAGCTTCAAAACTAAGCACACATAGAAAACATATAGCAAGCATAAATAAAAGGATACAAAAAAGTTAAAAAAAAGTCATATAGCAGATATCATCTAGACGGCAAGGCGATTATATAGAGGTTCTCAATCAATGTCCTCTCTTTCCATAATATGTGGGCTTCCACGGTGTCACGAGTGAGACGACAAGCCTTTTCCTTCAGGAGGCTCCAACCCAATTGGATCATTTTCACTAGAGATCCAAGAACTCAAGCTGAACCTTTTCCACTAGAGGTTCACAAACTCAAGCAACTCTTTTGAAGGGAGAATCTCATAACCCTTTACAGAGAGAGTATTGAAATGTGAATGTTATAGCTTAAGAGAAGTTGTCTTGGGAGAAGTGGGGCTAGCTGAATCCAGAAGATAAAGATTCAGTTTACAGAGAGAAGGGAGGAAGAAGAAAGAGAGTGTCGGCTAAGGCTTCTGGAGAGTGAGATCTCCTCTTCTTTCTTCTGTAAACCTAATTTATATTCTTTCTTTTTCGGATCCTTAATTTCTTTCCTGATCAAATCCCCAAAAAGGATGGGCACCATCCATTTTCTGAACTTATTTTGTTTTGTTCCGCAACGACCAAGGTTGCAAATGTCGGATGCCTGGGACACGTTGGTTTGGGTTTCTCATGTCAGGTTTTTATAAGTCGGGGGATATATCGAGAATAATTCATATATCGTGTTTTAATAATTAATTAATTATATATATAATTATATGTTACCATATTAACTATTGTACAATCTATTGAACTTCTAAATCTTAAAAGCTATATGAAGCAGTGAACATGCAATAAGCTAATGATACAAACATTGTAAAACTACCAATTTTAAGATGTTTGTAACTATATATATTTTTTATAACATCAAAATTTTAAACATGACTACATCAGTGATTGCAAAATGAAGTTGAATAATTAAATTACTTGTAGGGTGTCTTTAATCATTATACGTTGTCAAATAAAATAATTTATTAATAGCCACAAATAATATTGATAATAATTTATCCATAATGCAATTAATACCACGATAGCATTAGCAACAAATAAAACCAGAAAATGCAATTAATACCACAAAGGCAAAGAAGAGACGAAACAAATATGATAACACCAACAACAAATAAAACCAGAAGCGAAACAAAATATTAATCGGGGAAACAAATATGATAGCAGTAGCAAAAAATCCATATTAATCTGAGAAGTGCATTTTAATTCGAGAAGCGGAGACTCGAGAGAGGAGAGGGTCGAGAGTTATGAGCCACTAATCATTCATAGGCATATACAATTCCATTTTAATTAATTAACCATATGAGAGAAGAAACAAATATGATAGTACCAGAGAGAGAAGAGGGTCGAGAGTTATGAGCCACCAAACCGGAAAATGCCATAATCAGGTTAGCACATACAGAGAACTATAACTAAAGAAGAAAAAGAGGGCCGAGAAGAGAGAACAACTGAGAGTTAGGATATCAGTACAAAGAATTAGAACTCAATATCCATATTAATATGATAGCATCACAAAGAACTGGAGAAGAGAGGAGAGGGCCCGAAAAATCGGCGAGAACCCAGATGCCCTAAAAAAGCAAGTGAGAACCCTAATGCCCTAAATAATTTTCGCGACCAGATTCCAAAAACGCTATAAAGAGAAGAGATAAAATCAAACCAAACCAAACCAAACCAAACCAGAAAATACCATAAAAATGAGGGAGGGAGGAGGGAGTGGAAAAATTTACAGTGTCTTCGATGAAATGGAAGACTGGGGGAAGGAGAAGAAGCAAAGAAACTTTAGAAACAAGGGAGTCGTCAAACCAGGGAGAAGAAACAAAGAACCATAGAAACTAGGGAGATTGTCGCCAGAGAATCAAAGATCACAGTCGCATGCACGCCAGACGGCCAGAGAGAGTCCAGGAATATGGCACGAGAGGGATGAAATCATACACAGGATAATAATATAGCGTTGAAACAAATACGCGAGGAAACAAAATAATACAACACCCCCGAAACAAATAAGCGGGGAACGACCAATATTTTAATAAAAGCTCGAGTGGCGGCAACCGTCTACTGGAAGTCTCCCTTCTGTAAGCAACTCGTAAAGGGGGTCATAATGGTGTTAAAGCCCCGGACAAATCTCCTGTAAAAGGTGGCTAGTCCGTGAAAGTTACGGGCCTCAGAGATAGCAGAAGGAATAGGACACTCACGAATAGAACAGACCTTGTCTGGGTCAACAGACACTCCGGACGTTGATATGATAAACCCGAGGAAGTGCACGGAATCAGTCAGGAAGGAGCACTTTTTCAAGTTCACATAAAGCTTCTCCTTTCGGAGAATATCGAATACGAGCTTCAGATGGCTCAGATGGTCATCAGAAGAGTGGCTATAAATCAAAATATCGTCAAAGTAGACGACCAGAAATTTGCCAATGAAGGGTCAGAAGATCTGAGTCATGACTTGCATAAAGGTGTCGGGGGCATTGACAGCCCAAATGACATGACCAACCACTCATAGAGACCGTATTTAGTGTTAAAAGCCCTCTTCCACTCGTCTCCCTCGCAAACCCTAATCCGGTGGTACCTGCTACAAAGATCAATCTTTGAAAGTACTTGGGCACCAACCATCATATTAAGTAAGTTGTCCAACCGAGGGATGGGGAAACGATATGTAATAGTAATCTTATTAATGACTCTATTATCAATACACATTCGTTATCACTCATCCTTCATCTAGGTGGGCAGGGTAGGGACTGCAAAGGGGATCAGACTCTCACATATGAATTGCTTCCTCAACAACTTGTCAACCTATTTCTTGAGCTCAACATGCGCATCCAAGTTCATCCGATAATGTGGTAAACTCGGGAGTGAAGCACCCGATGTCATATTTATGGCATGCTAGACGGAGGAAACTCGTCGAGTAGGTCATCCGGGACAATATTATCATACTCATCAAGAAGTCGTCGGACCTTGGGTGGTGGCTCAGTAATCTTTATAAGGCTCTCAGAAGCCACTACATTAAAGATATCGGAACTAACGCTCTCAGAAGCCACTACATTTTGGAATTGGAGTTGGTGGTTCTCTCATCGGTAAGGTTTGGGTCGGACATGAACTGATGAAAAGGCCTACCACTCAAGGAAGCACAAACCCACCTATTTTAGGCCCATACTCGTATTGGGTATGTTTCTGGTACGGATACGCGTACCATACGTGCGGACACGCTGCTTGTTAGTTGTTGCTTGCCCGCTCCAGATCCCTTCTCCCATTGTTGCTGTCGAAGCCGTCCGTCGATCAAAGGCCTGTCGGCTGCCAGCAACACCCTTCGTCGATCGAAAATCCTGCTCGTAAGTTCTTCTTCCTCCTCCTTTTCATCTTCTTCATTCTCTTCTTCTTCCTCTTCCTCTTCTTCTTCCTCTTTTTCCACTCTTTCTTTCTCTTCTTCAAATTCCTCTTCCTCTTCTTTCTCCACTTTTTCTTCCTCTTTTCCTCATCTTCTTCTTCTTTCTCTTCATCTTCTTCTTCTTCCTCTTTTTCCTCTTCTTCTTCTTCCTCTTTTTCCTCTTCTTCTTCTTCTTCTTTCTTCTTGTTGCTGCAGGAGTATAGTTTTTTTTTGTACGTGAGATTTCTGTATACAGAAATATGTGAGATTTCGAGATTTCTGTATACAGAAATATGTGAGATTTCTGTATACAGAAATCTGTGAGATTTCTGTATACAGAAATATGTGAGATTTTTGTATACAAAAATCAGGAGATTTCTAAATACATAAATCTAGGATTTCTAGATACAGAAATCAGAGATTTCTGTATACAAAAATCTGAGATTTCTAGATACATAAATAAGAGATTTTTGTATACATAAATCTGAGATTTTTGAATACACAAATCAAAAAAATTTACATACATATACATATATATTTGTTATATACATATTAATTTTTGCAGTACCGTCATACCGGATACGTATCGGACCCGGTACCCGTACACGTACTGGTGCTTCCTAGCTACCACTACATAACATGCAAGTGGCCCTAACTTCTCTCTGATACCAAATTTGACGCGGGGTTGGTTGTGACGTGGGTGTGCCGTCACTGATGCAACCCCTAAGTGAGTGTGCGTAATGGATGCGAACAAACCCAATCTAGATGAAGCATGTGAGTAACTGTAATGTAATCAAGAAAATTAAATTTTAGCAATGATACTTATGAAGCCTTAGCAAATCAACACAAGGCGAAAGATAATTTTCGAGCACACAAGCAAATCACGCTTGCTCTCACACAAGATGCTATCCACGACAATGTTTGCAAATAAGTTTTATAAAATAGAGGAAAATGAAAAGGCAATTACATAGATGAGTCAAACTACTTCCCAAAGTCAATAAAGAAGAAAATAGCATGTAGTACAATAATATTCACAAGCAATAAGAACCGTCGGTGGGAGGTGTTGGTGGGTGTAGTATGCGAACTCAAAAATGACCTTGGTGGCAGGAACCTGGGAGGAGAATGGATGGTGGCAGTAATTGATGGCATTATGGCTTGGATTTATAGTAAGTTGCAGAAAAGAGAAGCAGATTTTTACAGATGGGGTCGGGTAGGAGAAGAATCAGGCGGCTGGATGTCGTGGGATGCCTTACTGATAGAGGGGAATGGCTAAGTGTGCAATGGATGAAGCTTTGGCTGGACGGATTTGCTGGAGATAAGGTAGGAGGGGAAGTTAAGGATTGTGCGGCTGGGAGAAATATCGAGTAGTTGGAAGGAGTTAGGGCTAGTGGTTGAAGGTTGTCTCTAGGTGACATTGAGGAGGGGAAGATGGGTTGAAACGAAGTTGCAGGGGACAAATAGTGGCAGGTTTTCTACAGGTGGAAGGCATCGACGATGATAGAAGGTGAGAGGAGCACGTCACTTAAGGTATAGATGACGTGCGATCGATGTTGAAATGTGGCTGGCTGGCTTGGGGGCTTTGCGATTACATGTGCTGGGGCAGAGGAAAATGATGGTGAACAGTGCAGGAGATTGTGCGATGTGAAGGTGTTATTCGTGTGGTTACGGGAGGGAGATAACTGGCTATTAAAACAAAAATAAAATTCGTGGGTGGAAAAAGGTGTACAGAAAATGATGTGGAAGAAAGACAAACAAAAAATGGGATAAAACAAAGTATAAACCGGGACGTCGCACCCCATGATCTCGTGGTATCACACCACAAATGATTGCCAGTCTGGAATCTCTCACAAACAAAAAAATGACCAAAATGAAAATCCCAAGCCCCTATTTATAACGAGAGGGTGGTTAGGCACCTGGCGTGAACGACTATGGTTGGTCCGTTACACCTAATGTCCTAAAACACTAAATACAAGTTCAAATAAAAGAACAAAATACATACAAATAGTAAAATAACGCTCTGGTCGCGCTCGCGGTCTCGGATCGCCGATCTGACGCTCCGGTCGCGCTCGCGGTCTCGGATCGCCGATCTGATCAACACCTCCTACGTGAATTCACAAATACGGGTTACACTGAATGGTGACTCGTAGTCCAGAGTCAATCCTCATCACATGTATTTCACATTTACTAGAACTTAAGTCTATACACTCTCAAAGCGTAACATGAATCTGACTCTTTTATTTAGGAAATGATCTTAGCCACCTTTGAAAATTAGCCTGAGTTTTTGAGTCTAACCGACACATTTTTACCACTAGCACCTTCTCTTGATCATATTAATCATTTTTTCTTGAAAAACCATATTTATCCTAATCAAGGACAAAATAACATATCATCTATATCACTACTAAATAGAGCTCATGTTCTTTACATAAAATTAAATGGATGGAGAAAATAATCACCTTTGAAAAAAGAAAAATTTTATGATTCACTTTTATGTGGGAGTGCCGAGAATAATACAAAAAAGATAGAATATATATATATATATATATATATACATTCATGTATATATCTTTCTTAAAAAATATAAATATAAGGAGAAAAAGAATAAAAATTGAAATGATAACACCCCACTTAATAAAATAAGTGTAGGGGTGTCATTATTTTGAGTGTGGATATAATCTTTACTAAAGTAGAACTTTGCTCAAACTAAGCTTAGTATGTGAGTGGAGTTTGCATCATTGTTATATCACTACCCAATCACCTAAGCCTCATCACAACCTAAGAAAAGACCTAAGTGATCCTTGACAGAGTTGAAATTTCATCTAGTAGAGAGAGTGTAGAAAACTAAGATGTGTGATTACAAGACATTAATGCATTTTATATAATCAAAACTGAAATAAATGAAGTTGACAAACTGCATGATTGATTAAAATTATTCGATTAGAGTGGACTTAATTTTTTTTTATTTTTATTTTATCTCCTCTGAAAGTATTTGTTATTCCTAGAACTTTATTTCTACTTAATTTTTACTTTCATTTCACCTTATAGGGTAAGGCACAGGCGCAGGTTAGAACTAGATAATATTTACCAATTATGCTCTCTATCTTTATATTTTATTTTCCTTCACTCCAGAATAGCAAAGTTTTAAGAGTGGGGGTATGATGAGAGTATAATTAGAGTTACTTTTAGTATCATTTATAAATATTTAGGCTCTCATTTTACTCCATTCTATATATTATTTCATGCGTTATTCATTTCTTTCTTTATTTTCAGGATGAAGTGAGAATTTGGATATATGCCAGAAGAAGTAATTAATCAGGAAATAGAAAGGAGCACATAAGTCAAACCCCAGCGACATGGTCAAGGTATACAGTCGTGTCACCTTGGGCGTGTCAATCAGTTTTTCATCAATTTGGACGAATTCAACCAGAAATATACACAGCCAAGTAGACCAACACGTGTCAGGAAGCCGTGTAGGATGATTATGCATCAAACGACACAACGTTTGGGCTACACGGACAAGGGACGCGACCATGTACCAAGGTCGTGTCGATCACGTACCCACCTCTGTCATTGCTGTGTCAACGTATTAATTTCCAACTACCTTTTCAATATAACAACGAAAGCTGGATTTTTCAAGCAGATATCAAAGGCTCTTATTTCAACCTCTTGAGGTTGTTCATCTGCTTCATCTACCTTAGGTAGTGATTTATTGTCACTAAAGATAAGTAGCTCATTGACTCTGAAGCAACTCATATAACTGGAGACGCGACCACATTCACTCGTCTTGACAAACATAATCTTCTTCCTCTAGTTATGTGCTACGGACAAACCTATATAACATTGGTCACTTTGTCGGAGGGTGGTTGGAGGTGGAGATAACGGAGGAAGAGGGTACTGTAAATTCGGAATCGCAGTTACCTAGGCGGGGTGTGCTCAATGAGAGAGAACTACCAAAATCTCATGCAAGACAAGGAAAGAGTTTCAGTATTTGCTTCCTTCATTCAAACATCTTAAATAGACTTACGTGGCATTAATGACACCTAACAACTCTAAACAACTAACAACCTTTTAATGACTCATCATTTAATACATAAAAACTAATAATAATAAATACATGAAAAAATAAAGACAATAACGATAACTAGGTATGAAGCCCATAACACCCCGCCCACCTTCCAAAATGAGCATTTCCTCAAGCTCAGAGGCAGGTCGAATTCTTGTACTATATTCACCCAATGCCTTCTTCATTAGAGTCCTCAACATCCTAGTAGAATAGTCGTTTGCAGTGATGAGTCTGAACTCGGATGACCACGAGGATAGTGTTATCGCAGTTACAGTATTACTCTTATGCGTGTCGGTCGAATATTTTTGCATGAGACAGACGTCGAATTTGTGGGGGGTTGGTTACCCTCACTTCTTCCAGCGTGATTCCCCAAAACAGGGTCTGTGGTTGTGCAGTCACACTGATCTAGATGTAGTCAGCGCTCACAAAGCATAGTCAAACTAATCGCAGTAACTAAATCTCGGGTATCTTCAAACTCGACGTTCAACAGAACGTCGTTACGTGAAAACCCGTAGAACGTTGGTCACTTTGTAGGAGGGTGGTCATAGGTGGAGATGACAGAGGAAGGGGATACTATGGGTTTTAGGTTGAGCAGGATAAAGATGGAGTATATGGAACTTAAATTTAGTAATGCAAGAAGGACGGGTGACTTCGTCATTAAGTTGGGCGACAAGATATTTCTCGCAGTGAGTACTTTAAATATCTGGGATTGATAGTTCAAAAAGATAGAGGTGTAGATAAAGATGTGATACATAGAAACCAAGCAGTTTGGTTGAAGTGGAGAGGCGCGTCTGGGACCTTATGTGATCGTAAAGTACTATTAAAACATAAAGGCAAGTTTTACCGTACTGCAATTACACCAGCAATGCTCTACGGTTTTAAGTGTTGGGTAGTGAATTGTGTATATGAGCAAAAAAATGGGAGTTGCGGAGATGAGAATGCTTAGGTGGATGTGTGGACACACGAGAGTGGATAAAATTAGGAATGAATGTATCAGGGATAAGATGGGGGTGGCACCAATTGTAGAGAAGATGTGAGAAGCTCAATTAAGATGGTTTGGACACGTACAAAGGAGACCATTAGAGGCACCTGTTAAGTGTTGTGAGAGTTCAGCCACTAGACATATTAAACGGGGGAGGGGTCAGCCCAAAAAAGACTTGGAATGAAACTATAAGGAAAGACATGATGTATTTAGGCATTAGTGACCATTGTAGGAGCATTGGTATGACACAATAGCGACAAAGGATCTATATAGTCAACTCCACTATGGTTGGATAAAGGATTGAGTGTTGTAATATAAAAAACAATACTAAAAACTTTCGGATTTAACTGACCATTGTAGGATGGAGCATTGATATGAATGTGGTGCATGTCATCCTCACCATCATAACCTCTCTGGGGCTCGTGATATCATCATGATCTCAACCTTGGTCAGGTCATGTCTAGGGAACAAGATGATCTTTAGGAAAAGGATATCGGGGTTTGAGGTCATTCTTCTTGAGAAAGATAGTGTCGCCCAACAGTGGGATCTCATCAATGCTCATAAACTGCCTTGGAGCCCCTTTAGAACGATGGGGGGGGGAGACTGGGCAAGAGGATTGATAAACATATGGTCGAGAAGTCCCTCAATTTCACGATGACACTCATATTAAATAACTTACGACCTAATGGTTTCTTGAGGACGAGGGTTCATAATAGGATATAGATCATCAACACTAGTGGTGAGGATTCCAAAATGCTCCATAAGATCATCAGACTGTGCCCCTATTTGATTGAAGCGATTAGCCAAAAAAAATATGGAAACCGGGCATTGACATGTTGGCGTTAGAACCAGTTGTTGCTTGGTTATCTAAGGAAAGAAATAATGTCATGGTATGTTTAGACACCTTACCACTACGAAGTATGCAAAAGACCCTAACATGGGGCTCTGCTAATAAAACTAACGCAGGGTAAGGTCCTATCGAGGCTAATGGATGATTACAAAATGCAGACGAAAATCCAACAACTAACTTGCAATGATGAAATTTTAAATCAAATTATGCTAGAAAGGTTATGGCTGTTGAAGCATAGAAGATAGGAAAACATGTGATATTATATAAGTGCGAGAGCACGCAATCAAATTATTCAAGCAAATAGAAACTACAAAGTTACAAAAATTGGGCAACAATGATTACAAAAAAATATAACTAGAGCTGAAAATAATCACTAATTCAACATAAAATAAAGGACACTCAGCTTGGAAATTCACACAACTATGGCATAGAGGGCTTAGCGGGTATCCGGCAAGTCTCAAGTGGTCGGGAATGATGCAATAGACTAGATTAGAGCCTCCGAAGGACACTCATATTGCTGAGTTGTGCTACTGCAAGACTAGAAGATAAGAACATCAGCTTGGAAGGGGTTGTTTGAGGTGGCCAGAAGTTGGCTGGAGGTGGAGGGGAATTGAAGGAGGCTTCCTGAAGTGTAGGGAACTCAGAATGAGTGTTGGACAAAGACTGACTATAGGGGAAAAAAGGCAGAATTTTGGGTGCAGGTCGGTTATTGAAGTGCAAGAAGGGGCTGGAAGGGGAAGTAACTGAAATTTGGGGAATGAAAATGGTAATGGGTGAATGGATGAGTTGTCCCTGGAACCAGATGGGTGTTCTAGAGTCTGGGGAGGGCTGAGAAGTAGGGAATCAACCATCAAGAATTAATTCCAACACCTAGAGGTAATGACGCACCTCCCTGGAAAAGTTCTGGGAGGCAATTAGTGGACTGAGGGTGTTGCGGATGTTGGGAAATTAGAGGTGGCCGGCTAAATGGGAGTGAATGGGGTTCGGTTGGGATGAGGGGGAGTGGTTTCACGTCAATGAGGTAGAGAGAATTTTGGGAGAGTGCGAAAATGGAGGGGGTGTGTGAATCTAGGAGTAGTGGCCCTTTTTTAGGAAGTGGTTATGTTGGTTATGTTGGGGTAATGGGGCACAATGGCAACAAAGGATCCACATAGCCGACCCCAGTATAGTGGGATAAAGGCTTGAGTGTTGTTGTGTTGTTGGTTATGTTGGGGTAATGGGGCTGTGGGGAGTTGGCTAGGGAGGGGGGATGGTGGTGTGAGGGTTCTGGCCGTCCAAGGGTGGCCGGAGGGGACTACCGTAGGTGGTGGTGCCGGAGGTGGTCTCCGACGATCGCCATAAAACTGAAATGAAGGGAAATTTAAGTGGTGGTGGTGGAGGAATTTTGAGGAGGCGATGGTGGCTTGAAGGAGGTGGCTGGTGGGGAGAAATGGAGGGAAGGAGATATGGTGGGCCTTGGTGGAGGCTGTATGGATGCTTGCGAATGAGCAAGTAGGCGGGTTGAGTGAGAGACCGGCTGGATGAAGGGGAAGGGCCAGCTGGTATCTTGGGGGAGAAGGGATGGTCGACTAGTGGAGATGGAGGGGAGGGGGGGGGGACGGCTATGAGAGGAGGAGAAATAACTACCAAACTTCACGCTTGAGTCCGTGTCGGCACCGAGAGATTAAAAGGCAGCTTTCTAGCTCAATCTCTCAATAGTCACTCATGGAGCCTTCAGCCCTTATTTATAGACTAGGGAGGGATAATGAATGGTCATAATCCTTTGTTCGTTGTAACCCCCAAAATACAATAAATAAATGAAAATGAAAAACATAAAAAAAACTCCGATCGGCGATCCGCTCGTAATGAGCGGTCCCGATCGTCATCGAGAGTATACTCTCACAGGTCATGTGGCATGAACCCCATCACTTCCTACTTGGTCAATATGTAGAATTTTATTTTTAATGCAATAACAACTGTACCTGATATCTTCTTCGACAAAGCTGCCATTCGATCTTCTAGATCTAGCTTTTCAGACATAAGTGAGGAAGCATGATGCTGCTGCTCAGCCAATTTACCCTGCTCTTGCTTTCTAAGTAGAGACTCTTGCTATAAAATTTGGTGTATTTATACAGCATCTGGATTTGAAAATCTAACAAAACAAAAAATGTTAAACAAGACATGAGATTTAATCACACCTGCAACAGTGACTTCAACTCAGCAATTTCCTTTTGCATTAAAAGGACATCATCTACTGCCTTATCAACAGATACATATGGATTTTCCAGAACTTGTCGTTGCAAAGAATTCAATTCTGATCGCAAAGCTGCAGCATCCTCTTCTGCCTATACTTCATAAATCCATTATGATTATGGGCATCAATCCAAAAACAAAAGTCCGAAACAAACACATACTTTGTATTGTTCCTCTTCTGCTTCTTTAAGCCGCTTTTTAGTTGTTCGAAGTTGTGAAAGAGCATCCTCCTAATTTAAAGTATCACTGGTTAAGGTTACAAGACAAAAGCAAATGCATTAAATTTATAATTACATACCTTCCAAACAATGGCTGCATCCTTCTCAATGGATACATCTTTAAGAGACTTTCTCAAAGATGGTACAGCAATTTCCTCCCACATTGCAAAAAATCAATAAAAAAATTCAAGATCTGAGAGCAACAGGTGCACAATAAAAAAATTCAATACATGAGTTGAATCAAAATGGATAAGTTCACTTACTAAATCATTTAAATGCTTCAACAGCGAATTGTTTTCAGTTTCTTTTTCTTTTAGCTAAAAGCAGAATATCAGAAGTTTAGAATGGAATAGCCAGTGGTAAATACATTTTTTTTCTGAAGTTAGCTCAAAAAATGATAAAATTAAATAGGATATGAATCATGCTACCTTGGCTAATAGATTCTGATTTTCTATTTGAGAATCTGCATATTTATATTGAAGCTCTTTAACTTGAGATAGTAAAGCATACGAATCTCTCTGCCAAAGAAAAGAGCAATCCACTATTTATTAGAAAGGTTTCAAGAAATAAAAGAAACATGATAAAATTTCTGACGCAAGATAGATGTAGTGAGCATGTAATCATTGCCCTAACAGAACTCTAAAGAATAAATGGTGTGTAGTGATGTAGGAAAATTTATAATGATATGAAGCACATACGTTGACAAGTAAGATTTAGTCGAATTTACGAAGAGATATTGTTATCACTAAATATTTAGCGAAGTAGAATAAGAATTGAGCAAAATTTTAAAATTTAAATCTCAAAATAATATGCTTATCCACCAAATATTTAACAACAATTAATAAAAATTCATACAAGAACTTACACAAATAATAGGAATCCAAATATTTATTACGTTGTTAATTCAAGCGTTGCTTCAGATTTCTACAAGTGATTCTGTAGTAATAAGGGGCATTGTTGGTGGTGGTGGTGGTGGTTGGTTGTTGGGGAAGTGGAAACTAAGTGGAGAAGCCAAAAAGGTAAGTGCATTTACAATAATCTAGAAGGGGTAGTGTTATGGGCTAGTCCAAACATCCGGGAGTCGGAGGAGAAGACGGAGGCAGGGATGACAAAGGAGATACTACAGAGCCAAAACCACAACTGTCTATGCGGCATGCGCTCGGAGAGAGAGCTACCAATATCCCTTTACAAGGGGAAAGAGGAGAGAGTGAGACTACTTCATGCATACATTTCAGTCGAACAACAGCTTTACAAGACAAGACTCTAAAAGACTACCTCCAAACAACCAACAACATTTAACAAAGGATAATATATATATATATATATATATACTAGCATCTTCGAACGGGCTTCACCCGTTCTCGATGCGTCGCTGTGGGTTTCGCCCGTAACCAAGCGGGTTCCGCCCGCCCGTCCCCCGGTGGGCTTCACCCGTGCTCGATGCTCTCGGGCAGCCTTCGGCCGCATCCAGTCGGGCTTCACCCCCCATATTTCTTTTTTTCAAATTAATAATTGCAAACAAAATTTAAAATTTTTAAAAAACCTGTAATTTCCCTGCCTTTACGGGTTCACCCTACAGCCGGCGGCAAAGCCTGCGACGGCCTAACCGGAGCCCGCCGACGACGAACCCGCCGGCGACGAACCCGCCGGGGGTTGTCCGGCGGCGAACCGGCAAGGCCCGTGAGCCCTAGATCTATTAAATATTACTACTGTCTGAAGCCCTCTTCCAAAATCAAAACAACTATGATTTTAATTGAATAAGCTGGCACCTCAAGTTTCCTCTTGAACCCGGTAAGTGCAGAGAATTAATAATTTTTAAAAAAGATAAAATAAATATTTTAGAAATTTTACGATGCTAAAATTCATCAACAAAAATCTATTAACAACAATTTTACAATGGTCAGCTAATTAGTAGACAGCAACAATTTTATGATGCTAAAATTCATCAACAAAAATCTTTAAACTAAACAAAGTGTTAAAATTTAGTATTAAACAAAACCATCTAAAGCTCGGGAAGGTGCAAAGATGCATTCCAATGGTGAGCTAATTAGTAAAAAAACCATTCAAAAAGTGGGACTAAGTGAACAACCAGAAGGAAACTGGAATGACATAAACTCTAGAAACTAATGTGCTTCAAACAAAGGCAAACAGTTCACAAAGTTCTATAGTTTTGTAGATAGATAATGAACATCTGGTTCATCTGTGCACCAATTGAACATGAAAGAAACAAAAAAACAAAATTGTAAACGATAACAATCAGAGTTATTGTAAAGGTGAGCAACATGGAGCACAACTGATGAAGGAGAATAGCGTTGAGCTCCTCCAATGTTTCCTGAGGTTTGGATTGTTATTTGTTTGATACCAACCATTGGTGTCAGAAAAGAGAACTTGATTGCAGGAATTAAAAAAAGGAGACTGTGCCCAAATGATGTATCTGCAACTTGTGCTTAAGAGGACTCAAAAAAATCACATATTTTTCAAATTAATACATGAAATTATAGAAAAAATTCTACACCTTGGTCCAATCAAATGATCTATAGTTGAAGCATAATGACAATAACATAGGAAATAAATTATTTCCTGAATGAAAAAAGAATAAAGCTAAACTACAAACTGCTCAATATCTCTGGATAGAGGTATGTAAAATGAATTGCTAGAGGTCCGGGAAAAGAGCAGAGGAAGAAAAGAATATCAAAAAAATATAGCGAACGAAAGGAAGAACAAAAAAACGCAAAAATTAAGGAGAAGAAACCGCTGGAATGAAGCGTTGGAAGGCACCTGAAGGAAGGTCGCGACAACAATGAAGGATGAGCTTGCCGGAGTAAACACCCATGGTCGCGACGAGGAAGAGCTTGCAGGAAGGAGCGAGAAGCTTCAGAATCGAAGCGAGGAAGTACACAATTGCGGCAGAGAGTTGAGGTGAGGCGCTGCTTTTGGCAGGGCTTTAGGGATTACACATGCTGCTGCGGCGGGTGGCAGTCGAGGAAGAGATGAGGCGACGGTAGTGTGCATGCGACGACAAAGTGCAGGAGGAGAGCATGGCGGGGAAGCATGGGGTCAATTTAAGCTTTTGTTGGATTTGTTTCTGTGGGATTTGCTTTTGGAGGAGAGTTATTGCGGGTAGGATAGTATGAGGGATTTGACTAATAAAGCAATAAAGTATCTGACAAATAAAGCTGGGGCGTGGAGAGCATGGCCAGCAATAAAGCTTTTGCAGGAGAGGACGGCGGGATTTGACTAATAAAGCATAAAATAACTAACTTTTTGATTTGTGTTTTGTAGAGATCAAAAAGGGAGCGGGATATAATAAATCCAACACCGGAGCTTGTTGTCTTATGTTTTTCATAAATCTAACGGCGGTCATTCATTAAAGAATTTCGATCGGACGACTCAAATCAAAAGATCGATGTGCTTCCAAATATCGATATCGCTTTATATAATAAAGATATATATATATATATACTATTCTAAAAAGTAAGTGCAACTTCATTTTCAAATTTAAAATTTTATTTTCAGAAAACACACCCCATACAACCTCTGCATACTCAGCCCCAGATATCGCCCAAAGCATCGGATCCTGATCTTCCCTCGGTCGACTGTCTTCTCTTATAGAGCATTAGAATCCGATCCTCTGCATTCCGCAACCAAGGGCATCAACAAACACTCAGAGGTGTTCGGGCTTCTTCTCCCTCGCAGAGATGATGTCAACATATGGCTCCTTCTTCGACACTGGGCAGGGGATCAAGCTTCCTCTCATGCTCGCCGAAATCTAAACCTTTCCAGCATCCATCGGCTAAATCCCGCATCCCTCGATGAAATCCCGGGAATGATGTGTCGGTGTCGTCCCGCCCTTTTCCTCATTTACTCTTTTGGTCCTCCTTTTCCTCTTACCATTGAACTTCACGAATGGCCACTCCTCGCCCTAGAAGAAACCTCATGGTTGCCTAGATTACAATCGATTCTTCCTCCACTTCCGATGAAGAAGACGACTTGGAAGAAGAGGGATTAGAAGACGTAGCCCGGTACAAAGATGAAGAGAAGGGGACATGGTGAAACCCATCATATGGCGTAACTTCTTTCCATGCTCTTGGTTTTCCAAGCACATATTTGGTTCGTAAAGCTCACTCACGATCTTCCCTAGCATATCATTAGTGCACTGAAGAGCTCATTCAAGTCATTCTATCCATTTTAGGTTTTTAAATGTTTATCTAAACATCTTTAAATGAAAATACTATGAATTTTGATTAGAAAAAAATCAGCGATTTATGCTAGTCATATTTCCTCTTTTCTATCTATAGAGCTGGTTTAGATACTCAGTGCTACTTCATTTTGATAGAGAAGCTGATGGGGGACCATCGGCTGCCCATGACAAGGCGGGGCCCACTTTCGTCTATTCTCGCCGGAAGACTTGATCGGAGGGACGATCCGATCCCGCGGATGCGTCCGGATGCGCGCCGCGAATCTTTTTAATATATAACTTTGTTATTTTCAATTCTTTTTCTTTTTATTTGGCACGTGGACGCGTCGGCCAATCATAGCCGTCAATCCCGGGTTGCCCTAATGTTTAGAATATTATAAATAGGAGTGTTTGAGGCTTGGAGAGGAATTGCTGGTTTTGGAGAAAGACATTCCCGGATCTCCGCGATCAAGCCACGGTGCAGACGCCGTGGAGCCCTAGGTGCCGACTCCTAGCGGTGGAACTTCATCCCCAAGGTATCCCCCATCCTTCCCCCTCTTTTCCCCTCCCGAAACCACCCCGCAGCAGCCCCGTTTCCGCCCCTCCCTGGACAAATCCGCCGGCCACCTGCAGCACCCGCCGCCCCCTGTAACAGCCCGTCGGCCCCTCCTACAGCAGCCCGCCAGCCACCCTACATTCGCCGCCCCCGTCCCTCTTCCCCCGCAACCTCCCTGCACCCCGTCGCCACCGCCGCATACCCCCCTCCGTGGATCCACCCTTAACCGGCCTCCCCGCCCTCGGATCAGTCTAGATCCGGGAGATCCAACCCCGATCTACAATTCCTTACAACTCCTTCACCCTTCATTGCCCGGATCCGCTCTCCATCGGATCTCCCCTCCTCTAGACCGGATCCTTCCATATTTGGTCGGATCTAGCCATTTTCAGCCCTCCACAACCCTTCTCCACCGCGGACAGCCATAGTTTCGACACGGCCGCCCGGATCTACCTTCAAACCGCCGGATCTCTCCCGCCTCGAACATTCCTTTGTTTGTGAGTTGTTTTGTTGTATGGAACTCTAATTTTCAGCACTTGAATATTGTTTGGAGTACTCATATTTGTTTGAATATTTATTTGTGGAATTTGTTCCGTAAAGAATTATGATTGCAGGAAAGGAGTCATCCGTGACGTGCTTAAATCTTGGCCCTCAGATCGGAGGAAAGTTTTGCTTAATCGCCTGAACTGAAATTGTTCTCGCTTATATTGTGAATGCGTGGGTTGTGAATTTTCACTTGAATTAATTGCCGGACGGATTTTGTGCATTTTCATATAGTGTCCACGTGTCCACCCATTTGGGTTAGCCTAGGTTGCACGGTACACATCCTACTCTACATCAATTGGTATCAGAGTCAGGTTAGGCCATTTGCATGCTCCGTAGTGGTAGGACATTTAGGACTAGCATGATAGAACCACAAGTAACAGACGACCGAGCGGGAAGCTCGAATTCGGGCACCGCATTTGCTGAGTTCCAGCGCCTCATCCTAGATCGTTTCGACACCCTAGGCGCCCAGTTTAATGACGTACGACAAGACCTTGCTGAGGTGAACCTACGATTGGACCACCTAGAGAAAATCAGGGACACGCCTACACATCGTGACGATCCTTTGGAGGATGACTTTGATGGTTCTCCACGTCCTGACCAGCACCCGAGAGTGGGCCAACCACCAGTGGAACGTCGTCGCCGTGACATTCCCTATCGGGCCCCAGCCCCGCCGGCAAGGAGAGAGGTTGAGCCCACACGTGATAGACACCCACCCCGGCGTGAGGATTATCGTGTTCCCCGTCAGCCGCAGCCTGACCTTAGGGACCTGGTGCCTCCACCTGGTCGCCGCGACCAGCACCGGGATGAGTATTACCCGCCGGATCGACGAAGGTTTGACTACGACTACGATGACTGCCCAGGGGACTACCCCGACCCGCGGAGAGGTGGTCATGCCTTCGACATCACCCGTCGGATTCGCCTCGACGCCCCTTCGTTCGACGGCCGCTTGAATCCAGAAGCCTTTAGTGATTGGATCCTAGACATGGATCACTATTTTGATTAGTACGATATGAGAGACGAGCGTTGTGTACGTTTCGCGAAGATGAAGTTGACTGTACAAGCCAAGGTATTTTGGATTAGCGTGGAGAGAGCTGTCGAGAGAGAAGGCTATTATCCTATCACTCGTTGGGATGAAATGAAGGAGAGACTGAAGGACAAATATCTCCCCGCCTCTTACCGTGATCAGTTGCTTGATCAGCTGCAGAACTTACGTCAGGGAACGCTTTCAGTAGCAGAGTATATGGCTCGATTCGATGAGTTGGTCGTTAGGAGCGATATTTCGGAGGAGCTCATTGCCACCGCATCTCAATTTAAGGCTGGCCTTTGCTTGTTGCTCCGGAGAGAGTTGATTCCCCATCGCCTCGAGACTGTTGACCAGATATTCCAGCTTGCCTTAGAATACGAGCAGTATCTCCGTACTTCGAGTACGAAACAGTTCCCCTCGCGCACTGATTCCTCGACATTCAAGAAACCCGCCCCTTTCCAGACTACCACAGCTACCCCGCCCACACGGATCACCACTGACATGAAGGGCAAGGCCATCGCCACTGAGGGTCGGAGACCTGGGGGTATCCAGTGTTTTAGATGCTCTAGCAGAGGACATGTGGCGGTGCATTGTCCTACACGAAGCCTGCTAGTTGAGGGAGAGAAAGAGCCTGGCCTAGAGGGAGCCGAGGATGTTACCAAGGAGATCGAGGCTACGATTGAGGAGGGATGGGAGAGCGAGGCTGAGAGATCCCTAGAGATAGGAGTTGTGCGACGTCTCCTATATACCCCCCGTGCGGACGAGGATTGGCGCCGCACCACTATCTTCTACACGTATTTTCCTAGCGCAGGCGGACCCTGCAAGCTAGCCATTGATAGTGGGAGTTGTGTCAATATCGTGGCCCAGAAAGGTTTAGAGCGTATGCAAGTGAAAGCGGAGTCCCACCCTCACCCTTATCGGGTCATTTGGGTAGACAAGACCGCCATCCAGGTGACACAGCGGTGCCTCGTTCCCATTCGGCTTGCTACATTCGAGGATCATGTGTGGTGTGACGTAATTCCTATGGATGTTGCCCACGTGTTATTGGGTCGACCTTGGTTGTACGACCGCGATGCCACGTGCTACGGCCGGTCGAACACATACACGTTTTATGATAAAGGTAAGAAGATCACGTTGTCACCCACCTGGCCCAAGGAGAAATTCAAGGGTCCGATCGAGCCCTCCACGAGCACCATGTCGTCACGACCGTTACATCTCCTGCAGTGCAGTGAGTTCTTGCGGGAGAGCCGAGACGCCGACGTATTTTACATCGTTGCCGCCACTATGGCTCCTGAGAGCCCGACAGTGACGCCGGATCTTCACCAGGAGATTCGGACCCTACTTGAGGAGTTTGTTGACGTCATGCCGGAGGAGTTACCTGATGAGCTCCCGCCATTGCGAGATATCCAGCACGCTATCGATCTAGTCCCAGGAGCTTCTCTCCCAAACCTACCGCACTATCGTACGAATCCAGATGAGCACGCCGAGCTCAAGCGGCAGGTTGACGAGCTTCTCCGAAAGCAGTTCATTCGGGAGAGCCTGAGTCCCTGTGCCGTTCCCACCCTTCTTACCCCTAAGAAGGATGGTAGTTGGCGCATGTGCATCGATAGTCGTGCCATCAATAAGATTACGGGGAAGTACAGGTTCCCCATTCCTCGCTTTGACAATTTGTTAGATACCATGTCAGGTGCCCAGCTCTTTTCCAAGATCGATCTAAGTAGTGGGTACCACCAGATTCGGGTACGAGAGGGTGATGAATGGAAGACGGTCTTTAAGACTAAAGATGGCCTATACGAGTGGTTGGTCATGCCATTTGGGCTGTCCAACGCCCCGAGCACGTTCATGAGAATCATGAAACAGATATTACGGCCCTACATGGGCAAGTTCCTAGTTGTGTATTTTGATGATATTCTGATTTACAGTCAGACTCATGGCGACCACCTAGCGCACTTAAGACTTCTTTTCGAGACCCTACGTAGTGAGAAGTTATTCGTGAATCTCAAGAAGTGTTCGTTCTACGCCGAGTCGGTTCAGTTCTTGGGATTTATCGTTTCATCTACAGGAGTGTCAGTCAATCCTGAGAAGGTTAAGTCCATCCGCGAGTGACCCTTGCCTACGACCATTCACGAGGCCCACAGCTTCCATGGTCTAGCTACGTTCTATAGGCGGTTCGTTCGAGGATTTAGTTCGATTATGACCCCATTCACTAGCTGTTTGAAGAAGGGCGAGTTTCAATGGACCCCCGCGGCCACTCGAGCGTTTGAGGAGATTAAGGAGAAGTTGACCACGGCACCAGTCTTACGACTCCCGGATTTTGGCAAGGCTTTTGAAGTTTCCTATGCTGCCTCTGGAGTAGGGATCGGTGGTGTGCTGAGCCAGGAGGGACACCCGGTCTCCTATTTCAGCGAGAAGTTAAATGAGGCCAAGCAAAAATACTCCAATTACGATAGGGAGTTTTATGCGATCGTCCAGTCATTACGATACTGGAGACACTACCTCCTTCCCCGGGAGTTCGTTCTCTATTCGGACCACCAGGCGCTTAGGTACTTAGATTTCCAGAAGAAGTTGGGGCATCGGCATGCGAAATGGGTTGAGTATCTCCAGGATTTCCACTATGTTCTCAAACATCGCGCTGGTGTTGAGAACAAACACGCTGATGCGTTGAGTCGGCGGGTCACCCTTCTGCAGACCCTGAGAGCCCACGTGGACGGACTTGAGCAGATTATTGCTGCTTACCCAGGTTGTCCGGACTTCGCCGAGATATACGCAGCTTTATCCCGAGACCCACCTGAGCCTGTCTACGACTTCCAGATTTGGGAAGGTTACCTCTATCGGGGCTCCCACATGTGCATCCCCAGCACATCATATCGTGACTATCTCATTTGGGAGCTTCATGCAGGCGGAGCCGCCGGGCATTTTGGCAGGGATAAGTCCATAGCTATCGTCGAGGATAGATTTTATTGGCCAGGCCTGAAAAGGGATGTGGCCAGAGTTGTCCGGCATTGTCGTACGTGTCAAACCGCGAAGGGAACTAAACAAAACACAGGATTATATACACCCTTACCAGTCCCACTTAGGCCCTGGGAGGATATTAGTATGGACTTTGTACTTGGACTGCCGCGCACGGTTCGAAAACACGACTCCATCTTTGTCGTCGTTGATCGTTTTTCCAAGATGACACACTTCATAGCCTGCTTTAGGACTGCTGACGCATCACACGTTGCATCCATTTTCATTCGGGACGTCTTTAGGTTACATGGTCTACCGAAGTCCATAGTCTCCGACAGGGATGTTAGGTTCGTGAGTTACTTTTAGAAGACCCTATGGTACAAAACGTGCACTACCCTGAAGTTTTCATCTGCATATCACCCTCAGACTGACGGGCAGACAGAGATTGTGAACCGCAGTCTAGGGAATTTGCTTAGATGTCTTGTTGGCGAGAATGTGGCGAGTTGGGACTCCGTCCTTCCCGTCGCGGAGTTCGCATACAATAGTTCGGTCAATAGGTCCACCGGGTTGAGCCCATTTCACATAGTATTAGGGTATGAACCCAAGAAGCCCATCGACCTCATTCCTTGTCCATTAGAGTCTCGTCCAAGTGAGTCCGCCGAGTCATTTGCACGTCATTTGCATGATTTACATGAGTCAGTCCATCGGCAAATTATCTCAAGTAATGAAAACTATAAGACCCATGCAGACTTAAACATGCGAGAACATGTTTTCAACGAAGGCGAGCAGGTAATGGTCCGAATCCGGGCGGAGAGGCTACCACCGGGGCCTGCCAAGAAATTAAGCGCTAAACAAATGGGTCCCTACTCAATCATTAAGCGGATCGAGACAAATGCCTACGAGCTGAATATTCCCGCGAGTATGGGCATCCAACCGGTGTTCAACGTTGAGGATTTGACTCCGTATTACGAAACTCGCGAATATTCGGACCCGAGTCGGGATGATCACCACCACCCCACCTCATCACCAGCAACAGCTTCCTCCCGCTCACCTCTGCCACTTGTCCTGCCCCCTGTTGTACACACCCCTGGGAGTCCTTCACCTATGGTGACACCGTCCGGATCCCCGATCGCTCCGAGTTCCACTTCACGAGAGCAGTATACTGAGAGTATTACAGATATCGTCGCCCATGAGTACGTCCCTACCACCACTGGACTTTCATGCCGCTACCTGGTTCGTTGGAGAGGTCGCTCCGCCTCTGATGACATGTGGATTCTACCTACTGAGCTGGATCGACTCGCCCCGGGGCTTCGACGACAGTATGATCATCTCCATTCATCGGAGATGAATTCTTTTCAGTCGGGGGGAGTTGATGGGGGACCATCGGCGGCCCATGACAAGGCGGGGCCCACTTTCGTCTATTCTCGCCGGAAAACTTGATCGGAGGGACGATCCGATCCCGCTGATGCGTTTGGATGCGCGCCGCAAATCTTTTTAATATATAACTTTGTTATTTTCAGTTCTTTTTCCTTTTATTTGGCACGTGGACGCGTCGGCCAATCATAGTCGTCAATCCCGGGTTGCCCTAATGTTTAGAATATTATAAATAAGAGTGTTTGAGGCTTGGAGAGGCATTGCTGGTTTTGGAGAAAGACATTCCCGGACCTCCGCGATCAAGCCACGGTGCAGACGCTGTGGAGCCCTAGGTGCCGACTCCTAGCGGTGGAACTTCATCCCCAAGGTATCCCCCATCCTTCCCCCTCTTTTCCCCTCCCGAAACCACCCCGCAGCAGCCCCGTTTCCGCCCCCTCCCTGGACAAATCCGCCGGCCACCTGCAGCACCCGCCGCCCCCTGTAACAGCCCGTCGGCCCCTCCTACAGCAGCCCGCCAGCCACCCTACATCCGCCGCACCCGTCCCTCTTCCCCCGCAACCTCCGTGCACCCCGTCGCCACCGCCGCATACCCCCCCTCCGTGGATCCACCCTTAACCAGCCTCCCCTCCCTCGGATCAGTCCCGATCCGGGAGATCCAACCCCGATCTACAATTCCTTACAACTCCTTCACCCTTCCTTGCCCGGATCCGCTCTGCACCACCGGATCTCCCCTCCTCTCGACCGGATCCTTCCATATTTGGCCGGATCTAGCCATTTTCAGCCCTCCACAACCCTTCTCCACCGCGGACAGCCACAGTTTCGGCACGGCCACCCGGATCTACCTTCAAACCGCCGGATCTCTCCCGCCTCGAACATTCCTTTGTTTGTGAGTTGTTTTGTTGTATGGAACTCTAATTTTCAGCACTTGAACATTGTTTGGAGTACTCATATTTGTTTGAATATTTATTTGTGGAATTTGTCCCGTAAAGAATTGTGATTGCAGGAAAGGAGTCATCCGTGACGTGCTTAAATCTTGGCCGTCCGATCGGAGGAAATCTTTGCTTAATCGCCTGAACTGAAATTGTTCTCGCTTATATTGTGAATGCGTGGGTTGTGAATTTTCACTTGAATTAATTGCCAGGACGGATTTTGTGCATTTTCATATAGTGTCCACGTGTCCACCCATTTGGGTTAGCCTAGGTTGCACAGTACACATCCTACCCTACATCAGAAGCAATATGTAGATAAGAGCTCTAACAAAGTCATACCAAGTAAACCCATCATAAAAAGAATTTTTTACTCAACATTACCTTTGTTTTGGTAGGTGTCAGTAGTAGTTTCTCTTGCACAAGTCTTAAGTAAACAAAAGTCGATGGCGAACATACAACATGTATGAAATCATGATCATAATTAGTAGTAGTTAATAGATTTCTTAAACATCGTGCTCAATCATAATTATTCCCTTCTTCACGTCAACAGGAAAACCATGATGCTCTAATTAGATGTCTTGTGGAAGACGAGATTTGAAAAGAAGAGATAAGCAGTTACTTGCATTATGTATAAATCTTCGATCCAATCGCATTCATTTGAAGCGGAGAAATCTTAATTTATTTGATAGGATTATCCACACAATAAAGTCATAAATTGAGGTGTTGATTGTGCATTAACCTATATTTATCTTACCGACATTCATAAATAGTATCAAAACAAATAGTAGAGTTATGAATTTATTGTTCTACTTGTACAAGAGTAAGGAAAACATTGCAGAACATGTTTACTGGCATTCAACAACCTCTGTCCTTCTATTTCGTCTACAAAATACCTCAAATTAAGTAGCACATCGAAATCAGGTTCAAATCGTAGACAAAGCAGTTTAGTCACTCTGTTTGGCAGAATGTAGATAATTACCAGTCATGAAGACAGAAATGTAAGCATTCCACGGTTAATAGGTAGAAAATAAGAACATAAACGATCAATCAAGAACATGAATATAAATAATCTGCAGTTATTATCAAGAATTCAAACTTTAGGTTGTTTAATACTTAAACTGTAAGGTAGTAAGACTAGACCCCAAGAACACGGTTTAGGCACGAAAAACATAATTGATCTTATTATGTTCTGTTTCATAGGCAAGCATTTATAGTTACAATGTTTCAAAATCTTATTCCCAAGTTCCATTATTGCATAGACGCCCTTGTATGTTTTACCTATGTTGTGTTAGTGTCGCCGTGAGGAATAGTCTTTCTTACTCGCCAGTGGGTTAACCCTCTTTTGAAATCTTCGTGATAGGGACCACATGCCAGATTTGATTGCACTTACTTTTCTGGTCGGCTCCGTGCATCAACCTGTAAGGTACTTTGCTGATGTATTTCTAGTATTTTGTTTCCGTTGTATACTGTAGTTATTTCTGTTAAGGTACAAATTTAATTACTGTTGCTTAATTTGTTTCATATTATGAGTGCCAACTGGGCTTTTGAAATGTTGATAAATTAGGTAGGGATGTTTCAATTGGTATGAGTCAGGTTTAGGATTCGCCAAACCCGAAAAGTTCACGAGTAAGACAGTTCATCATTAAAAAACAATCATAAAACCACAAATTAAACATATGAATTTCTGATATAGCTTATTCCGGAAATGAATACTTTACTACAATGTTTTCTTGGGATTGTTTTATCGAGTTTTTATTACAGTAAAAAAAAGGATAAATATTAAATGCGAATGTGATCTCTTTAAAATTTGAATATTTTACATATATTTGAACTTGATGAATCACTAAATGTTTTTTTCTACTTATTGCTGTTCTCGATCTTCTCATTACATGAGGATTAATATCTACAACTTCCTACATGAGGGGATGGAGATGGAAATTCAAGGGCGTATTATCACCGGTCTAAGCTTTGTACACCGACTACCAGGAGGGTGAGCAGAGAAAGTACTGTCGTAGCCACACGGAGGTACTGTCACTTGGTTTTCATCCACTCCCCTTTGAGTTCTCTCTATTAGCATCTATTTGTCATCCCTATCGTAATGAATTTGCATAGTACATTTGATTATAGTTAATAATTCGAGTAGTGCTACTGTATTGTACTGATTGCTAAATATTTTTTGTAGGATTTCTCTATCCAGTACCAGCTCAATAGAGAGCATGAAAATTTTGGATTAATTGATATTATTTTTTCTTTTGCAATGGGATACACTGACAGCAGTTAAGAGGTACGTTTTTGAGATAATTAAATTCATATGCTTACTCTTGATTTCTTCTTGATTGAAGCCGACTAGTGTTCTTTCTTAGCATTATCTGTACGCTTTTCTATAAGTGCATGCAAATATGGCAGCACCCCAGTATCTCTTAGCTAGCATTAAAAATAAATTCAAACTATTACTCTCGCAACCCACGAATGGGCAAAGCCAGTTCGCTATCCACTGATGTTCATTCACAACCCAAGGACGGACAGAGTCCGTTCCAACCCAATGATGAAGTCCATTCGCAACCCAGGGATGGCCGAAGCCTATTCTCAACCGACGGAGGTGCAGTTGCAATCGGTGTGCCGTTGTAGTAGCACGGAGGGCCCCCGTGCATTGTCTCGGCGATGCGTGCTCTGAGAGAGAGAGAGAGCTAACCACAATCTCTTTCCAAGAGGCAAGAGGAGAGAGTGAGAGACTACATCATGCATACCATCCATTCCAACAACATATACTTTTAAATAGGCTTTACAAGATAAGACTCTTAATGGCTGACTCCTAACAACCAACAATATTTAATAAAGGATAATTAATATGTGTGTGTGTGTGTATACTTGCAATCTGACGTAGCAAAATGAACCGTTGCTCTAGACTTCTCATTTTTATGCTATGAAGCTTACAACCTTCTCTAATAGCATACTCAGTAATTACTTTCCTGAATGCATTGACGTTTGCAAATGCCACGCCCTTTCGGAGTAATATAGGTTCATCTGAATTTCTGGGAATATCAAACTCCACCAAATTAGTACATGCCATCATTATAGAACCTGTATCATTTGAATAATTTGAAATCTCGTCGGAGGATGAATCATTATCAAAATTCGACAACAATTAGTAAGAATGTGTTACGTTCCTGAGATTGCGAGCGAGTGAACGGCCGTTGGAGGGGAAAGTCCAGGAGGAGGGAGGAGGATCCCTTCTTCGAACCCTTGGGAGCAATGGTGGAGAGGAGGGAGAAACGATCCCCACCGCGAAGCAGGAGCGGCGGTGCAGCGTCGTGCTGCGTGCGGAAGGGGTCGCGGCGAGGGTTCGGCGGAAATAAGAACACGGGAGAGAGAGATAAGAGAGAAATGAGAGAGAGAGAGAGATTAGAAATAACTTCTTGCTTGCTTTTCTTTTCCCCACACACAACACATATAGTCCTCCATGACAAAGTCCAAAATGCCCCCTCAAATAGGCTTAACACTATGAGGTTAAAAACATAATAAAAGTGCATGCATAAATATTAAAAATAGGAATAAGTAGATCAAGCGCACGTTGCCCGTGACTCGCGACGCTTGTAAGTGATCCCCCAACGTGGATCCCTAACATCTCCGTCCTGCTTGTCCTCAAGCTTGTCCTGCGGTGGTGGTGGCAAGGGAACCAAGGGTGTAGCGGGAGGTTCGCCGACAAACGGCTTCAGCTGCGACACGTGAAAAACATCGCGGATCCGCGCATTGTCATCAAGACAGAGATGGTAAGCCACATCCCCGATGCGGTGTAGGATCTCAAAGGGTCCAAAGAATTTGGGCCCTAATTTCTAGTATGCCCCCCTGGAGACGGTGTCTTGATGGTAGGGTCGGCGTTTGAGCCAAACCCAATCCCCGGGAGGCAAAAAATAACTCGCGGTGGTTGCTATTGTAGGTTGTTTTCATTCTTGCTTGGGCCTGGGAACCGACCCCTGGCGAGGCGCAGAATCTCATCACGCGTGCGGAGCTCGGTGTCGACGGCGGAGGAGCAAGCAGATGCAACAACATAAGTAAGAAGGAGGGGAGGCTCCCAGCCGTAAATGAGGTGGAAGGGAGTGGTCTGGAGGGCGGTGTGGTATGAAGTCTTGTAACAATACTCGATCCATGGTAGCCAGCGGGCCCAGTCCTTGGGGAGATCCCCTGTAAGGCGGCGCAAGTACATCTCGAGTGTCCTGCTGACCACTTCGGTGTGACCATCTGACTGTGGGTGGTAGGCAAAAAAGATGGCCAACTTTGTGCCACAGAGGGCAAACAGTTCCTACCAGAACTCAGAAGTGAAAACCTTGTCTCTGTCAGACGCGATGCTCTCGGGTACCCCGTGAAGGCGGAACACTCGATCAAAGAAAATTTGGGCCACGATAGGTCCTGTGATGGGACAACTCATGGCAATGAAATGTGCCCCCTTGAAAAAGCAGTCCACCACCACAAAAATAACATTGTATCCCTGAGAGGAAGGCAATCCCTGGATGAAATCCAAGAAGATGTCGGCCCATATTTGTGTCGACGCGGAGAATGGCTTGTAGTAAACCGGCTGGGGAGAGAGCCTCCGTCTTGCTGCGCTGGCAGCTTAGACAAGACTCTATATGAGAATGAACACTTCACTTGAGCCCGAGCCAGAAGAAATCGGCGCAGACACGTTGAAGGGTCTTGTGGACTCCTTCGTGGGTGCGGTCATGTACGGCAGCGAGAATGTCCTGAATCGAAGAAGTGGCCGGCAAATAGAAACGATCCTTGCGGAGAATGAGGCCATGACGGACCGTCCACATCGGAGATGTCGGCCCGTATTTGTGTCAGCACTGGGAGCGGCTGTAGTAAACCGGCTGGGGAGAGAGCCTTCGTCATGCTGCGCTGGCAGCTTAGGCAAGACGCAACATGAGACTGAACACTTAGCTTGAGCCGGGGCCAGAAGAACTCGGCGCGGACACGTTGAAGGGTCTTGTGGACTCCTTCGTGGGTGCGGTCATGTACGGTAGCGAGAATGTCCTTGATCAAAGAAGTGATCGGCAAATAGAAACGATGCTTACGGAGAATGAGGCCATCACAGATCGTCCACATCGGCAGTAGGTGCCCCTCCTGAATGCGGAGCTGCAGCTCCCTGAGGCAGGGTGAATCATCAATTTCCTGTCGGAGGCGGGGGACCAAGGAGGGCTTGGATAGAGCATAGAGAAGTGCATCGGGGGAGTCGCATCGAGAGAGAGAATCGACCGCGCGGTTCAAGTGGTCGGCCTTGTATTCTACCTGGAAGTCATAGCCCAAAAGGCGGCTCACCTAACGTTGTTGGGGGACCGTCGTCAAGCGCTGCTCCAACAGGTACTTGAGGCTGAAGTGGTCGATATGGATGAGAAAGGGGTGCCCCCACAAATAAGGCCGCCAGTGGTGTACGGCCTTTGCCGAGCCGATGAACTGCTCGTAGGCGGGAAGCTTCCGATGGCGGAGGGCCGTCTTGCGGCTAAAATAAGCGATCGGGTGGCCTTCCTGCTGAAGTACCGCGCCGCGCCAAGCATCATATTCTACCTGAAAGTCCTCCCCGAAATCGGGTAGCTGAAGAATCGGGGTTGAGACTAGAGCGTGTTGTAATGCTCGAAAAGCCACCATGGTGTTGTCATCCCATGTAAAGCATTGGCGTCGCAAGAAAGATAACAAGGGAGCAACAATGACCGTGTAACTCTGGATGAAGCGATGGTAGTATCCGGTCAAACCAAGGAAACAACTGTTATGTGGTGTGACGACGCCAATTATCTTCGTATTTTCAAATTATGTTTATGTTATTTCGTGTATTATTGTTAATGTTTTGTACCCATTGTCGTAAGCCCGAATGGGGAGCGTATTTGTGAACTTAAATAGGGCTCGGTTGGACCTAAATGGCATGTAAGCAAAATTAGAATCAAGTTTCCTCTCTCTCTCTCTCTTATTTCCCCTTCTCTCTCTCTAAACCCACGGGAAAAACACGTGAGTTAGCCTAGCCGCCTCCCGCGATACGCCGCTCGTTGCATCACCGCCTCGCTGCCATAACTCCGCCGCCGGTGACAAGTTCAAAGGGGAAGGCCCACAACAGTCTGGTATCAGAGCCAAACCCCTCTGGCGCACATCTTCTACTTGCCCTAACCCGCGCGATCAGCACCGTTCCTCCGCCGTTTCCTATTCCAGCAACCCGTGCGATCCAGAACGCCATTCCAACCCCGCGACAACTACTCCGCCGGACCATACGCTCGCCGACTCTTCTCCCACCCCCGCGGATACTACCTTGTCGCACCGCGCATGCGCCGGCTCGTCTCCCAGCTCCGAGGTCCTTGCTCCCAGGTATTTTGCGACTACCATATTGCCTCCTAGCCCCACCGCAGCAGCTCCGCGACCCTCCTCCTCCGTCGGCCTACTTCTGACACCGCCGACTGTCTGTCCAGCCCTCTCACCGATGGCCAACAGTGGTCTCTCGCTCGCTGAGATCATGGCCCTTTTCCAAACCATGCTTGCGACACAGAACACCAAAATGGACGCCCTCAACGCACGCTTGGATGTCTTACAAGGGTTGCCTTCTTCCCCGCCCTTGCACACGACCGACCACCATTCGGCGAGCCGCGTGGACTCCGCCGCTCCTGCAGGCGCGGAATACCCCGCCTATGCACAAACTATCTGGATGGAATTTTCCCATCTACGAGGGCCGTGAAGATCCTCCCCCTTGGCTTACCCGTTGTGATATTTTCTTCACCAACCAGCGCACGCCGGAGGAATAACATGTCGGCATTGCCTCCTTCGACTTACTCGGTCTCGCACAATTGTGGTTCACTCAACTTCCGCAGAAACACCCCAACGTTTCATGGGCAAAATTCAGTTCGGCTTGCACCCTGAGATTTGGTCCTGGTATCCAGGGAAACCCACTCGGTGATCTTGTGAACCTGAAACAGGACGGCCCCATTGACTCCTATCTTAAACAATTTCAAATTCTACTGTCAGGAGCAACATCCGTCTTACCAGAGCAACAAGTTCCCCTCTTCACCGACGACCTCCACGAGTGATTACGTTGGGATGTGGAATTCCTTCTGCCACGTGATCTCAATACAGCTATGAGCCTCGCCAGAGCCTGTGAACGACGACTACTTCTCGATCATCCACCATCAGGACGTCGTGACCATCAGGGCACTTACTCTCTAGCCAGCCTGCCTGACAAGGCTCCTTTCCGGGATGCTACACTGCGGCCTACTGTTTGTCTTCGTTTGTCCCGCACTGAGATGGCTGAGCGTCGCGAAAAAGGCTTGTGCTACAATTGCGGTGAACAGTTCACCCTGGGCCATCGATGCAAACGTTTGTTTTGGCTCAAAATAAATGATCCTCCGGATGATGACGCGACAGGCAGCGCAGACACAACAAGACCCTTTGATCCAGCTTGAGGACAAGATGTCTTCAGACGAGGGCGGCGATGTTATGTGGTGTGACGACGTCAGTTATCTTTGTATCTCCAAATTATGTTTATGTTATTTCGTGTATTATTGTTAACGTTTTATACTCATTGTCATAAGCCCAAATGAGAGGCGTATTTGTGAACTTAAATAGGGCCCGGTTGGACCTAAATGGTATGCAAGCAAAAATCAAGTTTCCTCTCTCTCTTATTACCCCTTCTCTCTCTCTAAACCCACGGGAAAACCTGTGAGTTACCCTAGCCGCCTCTCGCGATACGCTGCTCGCTGCATCACCGCCTCGCTGCCATAGCTCCGTCGTCGGCGACAAGGTCAGAGGGGAAGGCCCATAACACCCACGCAGCTCCCGCTGCGTCTGAGGAATGGGCCAGTTTAGAACTCCTTGGACCTTGCCTGGATCTGCAGAGACGCCAGTGTGGTCCACAATGTGCCCCAAGTACGCAACTCTGTCAGTACCGAAGGAGCATTTGGAGACCTTCAAGTAGAGCCGATGAGAGCGTACGAGCTGAAGAACTTGTCTGAGGTGGTCGAGGTGTGCCTCCCAAGTTTTGTTGTATACCAAAATATCATCGAAAACAACAAGGACACGGCGACAAAGAAGAGTGTGGAATAACTCATTCATGAGTGCCTGAAAAGTGGACGGGGCGTTGGTGAGCCCGAAAGGCATCACCAAAAACTCGAACTGGCCATGGTGTGTCCTGAAGGCGGTCTTCTACACGTCCCTAGGAGAGACATACGGACCTGGTGGTACCCCGAGCGAAGATCCAGCTTGGAGAAATAGTGTGCCCCATGCAACTCATCCAATAGCTCCTCAACAATGGGAATGAGAAACGTGTCCTTGACTGTCTGTCCATTGAGGGCACGGTAATCCACGCAGAAGCGCCAAGAGTCATCCTTCTTGCTGACTAAAAGGATAGGCAAGGAGAAGGGCGAGACACTGTGTCGGATGATACCTTATTGAAGCATCTCAGTGCACTGCTTCTCAATCTCATCCTTCTGTAGGAATGGGTAGCGGTATGGGCAGACATCTACCGGAGCTGTATTTGGAAGAAGGCAAATACGGTGATCTTGGTGGCGCAAGGGGCGAAGCCTGATCGGTGTGGCCATGGTATCACTGTACTTGTGAAGAAGGTCGGAGAGGCCCGACTGCACGGTAGAATCAGACTGGAGGGAAAATGTGTGACCCACCGTCGCCTTTGAATGGTCGTGCCATCTTGTCAAAGAAGGCCCATGTCCCCAAGACATTGTCAGGGAGTACAAATCTCACAGAATCGGTCTGAGGGTGCGTAACCAGCACGTCCCTAAGACAGCCTCGAAGCCCTGCAGGGCGATGACAAAGAAGTCCACCTGAGAGTTCCACAATAATCAAAATGTCGTGACAAACCCCGGTGCAGACCATAGCGGCGTCATTTGGCACGGTGACACGCAAACGACTGCAGGAGGTAATGGGTAGCTGGAGTCACTGAGCGGTGAGATCGCTGATGAAACTGTGTGTACTGCCCGTATTCATAAGTGCAAGTAGCTGGTGGCCCGCCACAGAAATGGGCATCTGCACTGTGTCCCCAGAGTGTGGTCCTAACATAGGAAGCATACGGGTATACCGGGTAGATACGTATCCGGTACGGGGTCCCCTGGCTCGTTATATAACATGAACATTCAAAATTTAGTGCAGGAATTCTGGATCCCAGAAATCTGGACTGATTCAGTCCAGAATTCTTGATTCAGTCCAGAAATCTGATGGTCCATCATCAAGAAATCTGGACTGAATCAGTCCAGAATTCCAAAAAAGGCGATTCTTACACCTGTGTCAGTCCTTTCTGAGTTCAGTCCAAGCCTCATCATAGTTTCTGAATTCAGTCAAAATCTGGCTGAATCAGTTGGCGCGATTTCTGGACTGAATCGGAAATCCTGATCAGTCCAGAAATCTGATGATTCAGGACAATCTGGACGTCAGTCCAGAAATATGTTCAGTCCAGAAAAATAGACAGCAACTCATGAATAAATCCAGCTCATGAAGAAATCCAGCAAAGTCATTGGAAGAAATTCTGGTTGGAAGCCACCCCCCGGCGGCGGCGCCTGAGGGATGACTAGACTTGTGCAGAAAGACGCTGCTGCTGCTGCTAATAAAATCCCTAGAACGCGAATCCCCTAAAACGCGAATCGAGCCATGTACCGGAAACGTACCCGGTACGGGTACGGCTCTATTTTGGGCGTATCCGTGCTTCGTAGGTCCTAACAGAGCATACGATCGCATCGCCAGGCGCTTATACGTGAAACGGCAGATGCTCGGCCATCTCCTGATTGGACAAACGTCGGATATGTGTCGATCGCTCCCCGTCATTGGTTCTGGTTGGGCGGCGGCGGCGGAGGATTCTGGAACTCCACGTCCATGCGGAGTCGCTCATGCAACCCCGCAGTAAAAAAGGCCATCTGATGGGCTGCTGGACCGGTGGTGCACGGGCCAGGAGCACCTGAAACTGCACCAAATAGTCGTCAATAGAGTCCGACTGCTTCAGGGAGATCAAATCGCCAATGGGATTGGTGCGGAGTGGCGCCCCGAAACGCAAGTTGCACTGAATCTTGAAGTCATCCCATGTGAGGTGGGGCTTCTCCCGTTGAAGCCAGGAGAACCACAGTTGGGCCGACCCCATCAGGTGGAAGGATGCCACGCCCAGCCAATCTTCCCACGATGTGCGTTGTGCCGCAAAGAAATGTTCACAGCGAGTTAAACCACGTAAGGGGGTCCTCGCGGCCTTCGGAGATTGGAAAATCCAACTTAACAAAGCGTGACACTGTTGAATAGTCAAAGCAAGCCGGCAGATCGGGCGGCGGCGTTAGTGTAGCTGGTCGGGGACAGAGGGAGAGGAGGCGGAGGCCGTCCGTGTCGGCAAGGGTATGTCGTCAGGTCGGAGAGTTGTGAGGAGGGTTTGATGATTGTCGGCCATCATGGTCTTGAACGATTCCAAAATCTGAGCGAGTGTTTGTCCGTCTTAAGTGTCGTCGGCCATGAGGGAAGAAGGCCGTAACGGAGGAAAATCTGGAAGAGGAAGCAATCCGGTGGAGGAGTCGAGCAAGGACCCTCGTTGAGCGAGGATCCAAGGAGAATATGCGGTGAGCGGAGCGGATCAGCCAGGGGTGTGCGAATCGGGGCTTGTTTCGGCGGGATCAGGTACATGAGAGTCGGTACAGTGTGGCTAGGAGGCTGATCGGAGCCTTCGTGGTGCAGTGGTGGCAGCGACGCGACGATGTTGGCGATTGGAAGGACTGGTGGCTCTGATACCAAATTGTTACGTTCCCGAGATTGCGAGCGCGTGAACAGCCGTTGGAAGGGAAAATCCAGGAGGAGGGAGGAGGACCCCTTCTTCGAACCCTTGGGAGCAATGGTGGAGAGGAGGGAGAAACGATCCTCACTGCGAAGCAGGAGCGGCGCAGGTTGCGATGGTGTGGTGTCGTGCTGCGGGCAGGAAGGGGTCGCGGCTAGGGTTCAGCGGAAATAAGAACACAGGAGAGAGAGAAAGAAAAGAGAGAAACAAAAGAGAGAGTTATTAGAAATAACTTCTTGCTTGCTTTTCTTTTCCCCGCACACAACACATATAGTCCTCCATGACGAAGTCCAAAATGCCCCCTCAAATAGGTTTAACACTATGAGATTAAAAACATAACAAAAGTGCATGCGTAAATATTAAAAATAGGAATAAGCGTGCGTTGCCCGTGACTCGCGACGCTTGTAAATGATCCCCCAACACGGATCCCTAACAGAATGATCACTAACATCACTCTCATCATCATCCATTCTTGCGGATATATATAATTCACACTTTATAATAATGAGTAAGAATTGAGCTAATGTTGTAGTTCCTTTAGAAAATTAGTGAACTGTTGCGATAATATCTTGACAATAAGTGAACTACAACAGCCTCTCAAACGACAACAGCCCCTCTAAATTCAAAAGATTCAAAGTATGACCAAAGAACTTCGACTCCAGAAAATCCAGCGGTAATACCTACTCGCAAAAGAAGACCAGCTCGTCGAAGAAGACCAACTCACCGAAGAAGACCAGCTCGCCGAAGAAGACCAGCTCGCCGAAGAAGACCAGCTCGCCGAAGAAGACCAGCTCGCCGAAGAAAACCAGCTCGCCGAAGAAGACCAGCTCGTCGAAGAAGACGAAGGAGCCACAGTCGTAGAAGAGGAAGAAGATCGAGCAAGCCTTCGACTCTAGAAAAGGATCTGCGCCGCTGTCTCCAAGCGCCGGTAGCGAAAATAGGGCAGAGCGGGATTGGTGTTGGATGAAATGGCGGAAACGAGAGTTTCGGGCTGATTTATAGTGAGGGTATATGCGACATTTGATCAAAAATTTGGACGGAAGGCTGAGACTGTAAACGGAGCAATTTTGGAAGGGAGGTCTTTGTAATATTAAAACATAGAGGGGAGGTACCTGTAATTATGAAAACTCACAGGGGAGGTCCCGGTAATTAACCATATATATGTATGTGTTTGTGTGCGCGCGCGCGTGCGTGCAACTGATTAATCACAATAATGTTCACGCTTAATTTGAGTGAATAATTTATCAAAATTTCAGAGTATACGTATTTAGTTACACATGAATACCAGAGAAGGAAGATTGCACAAAAATATTGAAGGTAGGAAGTCATCAACAAAACTCCTTTAGAATATATCATGGCAAAAGCCTCTCTTGTTAGGATTTGTAACAAGAAAATGTTGATCGAAAAGACAATGTGGAGATAATAGGAGAAAATGTGCTGACAAAAGCACAATATCTATGACGAGTGAGTTGGCATATCTTCTACAATGCTCACTTTGAGGCCCCTACTCTTCTGGTCCAAGTTTTACGATATATTCTAATTTTAAATCATGAAATGAAGAAAGTGTTGCAATTTTAATTCTATATTATTCAATACAATTACTCCTTAATATATAAGAGTGTGAAATGCAAGAAAGACAGCCAGCAACCGGAAGCTCTTACGGGCCAGAGTCCCCCTAAATGTAGTAGCAGCAACCAAGTGCTTGGCTGGGTAGTTCGGGGCCAGCTGTCGTCTTTCTTCCAGACCAAAGAAAACTGGTTTGATGACAATCCTGTCGGAGGTTGGGTGGCGTCGTCGCGCGCAGTAGGAAGCATTTGGTAGTTCGTCGGAGAAGGAAGAGGCACAACTGACGGGCCCAAGTGGACCCACAACCTCGCGGGGAAACTGACGTTCGTGGGTTGATGGATCATGCCAAGGGAGATCGGAGGGCGTAGGAGAGCGGAGTCACTGTCTAGGCGACACGGTTGTCCATCGTGTAGAAACTGCAGGGACATAGTCTCCTAATTGACGCATACCTCACCGTGCGTGCGGAGCCAAGCTACTCCTAGCAAGGCGTCGAGGCCGCCTAAGCCAAATTATAGAAGTTCGTGGTCGCGGAATAGGGCCCTAGGGAGAGAGAGAGGCGGCAGTGCAACAACCCTGAGTCGGGCGGTGACGCTCATTGCCCATGCGGACAGCAACATCCGGAGGGGAACCAAGAGAAGACGGAGCTGCTGCAGCAGGTGCTCAGAGATGAGGTTGTGGCTTGCGCCGCTGTCCACCATGATGATGACCGGGCGATCCCGCAGTGTGCCCGGAAGCTGCATGGTTTGCTAGCCTGAGATCCCACCCGTCGAGACGCCAGATAGCTCCAATCGGTGGTATGCAGCTGCAGTGGAGTCGAGAGGGGTATCCTCCGGTGAGAGCTCCAGGGCCTCAAAGTCAGCTAAGGTAACCTCAGGGTCGACGTCACCGATGATGGCGCGGAACTGCTTGACCGCGCAAACGTGAGTAGGCGAATAGGGCTGACGGCAGTGGAAACACAACCCCTTTCGACGGAGGTCGTCGAGCTCGCGAGTGGAGAATTGCTGAGGAGGGGCAGGTCGGCCTGGCTGAGCGGCTGGAGGAGGCCGAGGCACCGGTGTCTCTGGAGTAACGGACCGCCACGGTTGGTCCCCCGGCGGAGGTCCGCTGACGACGGAGGTGGTCGAGGAGACAAATTCGCCTCCACGAGTCGGGCCATGTCGAGGGCATCAGAAACCGTCTGGGGGTGGTTAGTGCGGAGCCGGCAACGAATGTGGAGCAAGAGGCCCTGCATGAAGAAGCTGAGATAATGATCCGGCGGTAAGCCCAGAACATGGGTGATGAGGGTCACAAACTCATCGATGTAATCATCCAATGCACCGGTTTGGCGGACCCACACAGTCATTCGATGGCGGATCCGAAATAGCGGATGTCATAGCGGCGAATCATCTCCTTTTTGATCTCCGACCAAGAGATCGTCGGGTTGGACTGTCAGAGCCACTGAGCCCAATGAAGGGCGGAGCCGTCGAGGCCCGCGACGACAGTAGAGACCTTATCCTGCTCGTGAGTATGATGGAGGTCAAAGTACTACTCTGTTTTGTCAATCCACCCAATCGGGTCCACCCTAACAAAAGTGGGGAGGTCCAAAGCGAGGGGGGGGGAAGCGGCGGGGTCGCGGAGTCCCCAATGTAAGGGAGAGGCGTCACCCCGAGGATGGACGCGTCTACTGTCGGGAACGCGGAGCCATTCGCGGAAGAGGCGGTGGTGGGCTAGAGTGCGTCGAACTTCATGTGAAGGGCAAGAATGGAGGCGTGCATTGAAGCCACCATGGATTCTTGGACGTCGACGTGGCGGAGGAGGGCCTCGGTGGAGTCCTCTGGCGGCGGTTTGCAGTGGACCGGGTTGTAGAAGCCATAGCGGGGCTAGGCGGCGGTGCACAGGCCGCGGTGAAGCAGAAGGAGGGCGACTACTCGGTGAAACAGGCGGAGGGAAATCGCGGGACGGTCACGGAAAGCCGACGGCGCGGCTATGTGGCGAAGCAGACGGAGGTTAGCGAGCAGAGATCTGGAGGAGTGAAGCGGACACTGGCGGTAGAGGCGGATTGGGAGACGGCGCAGAACAGTGGAGCAGCTGTGGATGGCGGCGAAGCAGAGGACCAGGGCGGCAGGATCCGGCGACACGGTTTTGCGCGAGTCGCGTTTGACGCGCGTCTGGGCGGGTGATGAGGGACGCGCGTCTGGGCGGGTGATGAGGGACGCGCCGACGGGATTCGGCGGGGTTATATGCGCGAAGGTTGGCTGGGTCGGCAGCGGCAGGAATACCAGTGGCCTTCAGCGGGCAGGACGGCGAGGTCGGACCAAAATGATGGGAACTAGGGGGAAGACCGGCTGAGAGGGGGGTGCCGGCGTAGAGGGAGAGAGTGAGAGAGAGAAGAGAGATTAGGGTTAGAAGAAAGAATTCCAAATAACATTCATCCAGCGTGAATCCCAAACAATGTCTAACACTCCCCTTTATACTAGTGAGGGGTGCGAATAGCGACACAAGCTGTCCACGAAATTAAAATACAAAAAATCGAAATTATGAAATTATAAAATATAACTACTAAGCCGTGATCTTCTTCGTGGGCTCGTTCGGGGCATGCGGCGTGTGTAGACTCGCCAAGTCGTCTTTGGGTCATCCTCGTCGGTCCAAGCCGCTCCCGACGAGCCCGTTTCATCTTCATCAGTCTGTGCACCATGTCTGCCGCGAGTATCCGTAACAGAGCACGATCGCCCTGTATTAGAAGAAATATTCGTCGTCGTAACTGAAATATCTGAGTGGCATTCCTCCGACATGAAAATGTGATCTCGGCTCGCTTCCATAGATCAGCAATATCCAAGAATAAGTAATTTTGGGCAATAGGTTCCAGTATAGAGTTTATCAAAGATAAGACAGGAGTAGCACCAATTGCAGAGAAGATGCGAGAAGCTCGATTAAGATGGTTTGGACACATACAAAGGAGACCATTTAAGGCACCTGCTAAGCGTTGTGAGAGTCTAGTCACTAGGCATGTTAAACAAGAGAGGGGTAGACAAATAAAGACTTGGAATGAAACTTTAAGGAAAGACATGATGTGCTTAGGCATTAGTGAGATTATGATAAAAGATAGGGCACAATGGCGACAAAGGATCCATATAGCCGACCCCACTATAGTGGGATAAAGGCTTAAGTGTTGTTGTTGTTCTAGGTTCCAGCATAGAGTTGAGAAGTCATGACATCACTAAGGAGCTTTTTGACTCCCATTGCAACCACTCTGGTGATGTTGGTGTGGGTTCCCTAGTGGTTTCACTGACATATCCAAACATACAACAACTATTTAGGGCAATAGTGATGGAGTGAGCCCATGAGAGATATTTGATGTCATCCAGTTTCATGGTGATAACTTGAGGTGTGTTGTGGTCAAGATTTACACGGCCAGATCCCATATGAGACATTGGAGTAGAAGAGACGCCTCCACCGAGTGGCGTATGCAGAGAATCAACGCTTCCAAACATAGCAAACCAAGAATAAAAATCAAAGGATTGTTGAAATTAAGGTAGAAGCACGGAACAAGGGTGATGCAGGTCATACACATGGGATTGTGTTCTACTCATACCTGAGTTTGCATGCAATAATTCAGTCAATAGAACCACTGGTTTGAGTTCATTTCATAATATATTAGGTTACAAACCTGGGAAACCTATTGAATTGATTAATGTACCTCTTGAGCCCCGCACCGGTGAGTCTGTATAGTCTTTTATTCAGCATGGGCATACACTTTATAAGTCGGTCCGTAAGAAAATTGTATCTAGTAATGATTACTATAAATATCGAGCAGATCAGCACATGAGGGAACAAAACTTTGAGGTGAGAAAACAAATGATGATTCACATTCGACCTGAGAGTCCATCAAGGACCAGAAAAGAAATTAAGCACACGCCGAATGAGCCCTTATACGGTCATGCGGCGGATCGGTATGAACGCTTATGAAACTAACATATCTCATGGTATGGGCATCAGCCAAGTATTCAACGTAGATGATTTTACTCTTTACTACGAGGAGCGTGTGTATATGGATCCTTTCTCCACACCTACAACAGAGCCTCAACCTCCTTTGGTCCTCACCATTCCTTCCCCCTCCCCGCCTAAGGAGTCGCGTCATGAGGATCACTTCGCACCATCAGCGATTCCACCGGTCCAGCAGTCAGACGGAGATATGTTTCAGTCAAAGACATCTGTTACCACCGGATATATACTTCAGGTCAACGGTCATGACTTCACTGCGGCAGGCGAGGGAGATATTTTGTGATATCATGTCCGTTGGTGCGGCTGTCCGCTTTATAATGACATGTGGATTTCTTCAGAGGAGCTCAAAAGACTCTCCTCTAGGCTACGTCGAGAGTATGACCATCGTCACTCACCGGAGATGAGTGCTTTCAAACCCCGGGGAGTTGATGGAGTTCAGCAATAGACCCGAGTTTATTCCTCTAGAAGGCGGTGAACCGCAACCCGTTCGGGCAATCAAAGTCCGCGGTTGCGCCCGGATGGTCGTTTCGAGTCTGTTTGATGTATGGTTTTATATTTTTTTTAGTCATATTTACCGTCTGATCGGTTTGGACGGTGTAGTACATTCGATTAGGATGTCCTATCTTTAGTTGCATATTTACACACAGATTACGGCGGTGGATGGGGTATCGATGGTTTAGTTTCCAGACATGGAACCGCCGATCTCCTACTCCCAGTGCGACGCCGACGAGGAGTCCTTAGTGCGACTCCCCCGGCCATCTTCCCCGGCCCCACCAAGTCTGGCAAGTTCTTCCTCCTTCTCCCGCCTCCCTCTAGATGCCTACAACATTCACTCCAGCAACCCGTCAAATCCCATTTTCTCCCTTCCAACGCCCAAGCTTCCACCCTTTGTCCACTAACTGTGCCTCCCCTCCTACCATCAAGCCCCTCTTACTCTTTTCCTACGACACATACTCTCCTCCACCACCCAGGAACCTTCAAAATCACATCCCCTCCCAAATTTAGTACCCAAACCCCTTCCTAGGCCTCCACAGCCGCCAACTACCTCATCCCCACTAGATCTTGCCCCCCCCCCCCACATCCCTAAACTGATCACTACCCAACCACAAATCTCCCTCAAACGCGTGCTAGCCACTATCCAGTCGTCTACAATCGTTGCTGGAGCCATCCGCCATTGGATCGTCGTTATACCCTTCCCCACCGCCGTCTGCATGTGTAAGTAGAGCTTGGAGTTTATTTTTTTATTGTTGTGTACTTGACACTTTACTTGTAGTGGTTGTCATTGTTATTTGCTATTAGTACTGACTTTCATTTGACTTGCAGAGTTTATTCCGCTCGCGCTTAAAATATTTTTGCCTCAATAGCTTCGCGAGCAAAGCTTGTTTATCTTTAATTAAAGTTTGTGAAAGTTCACGTCTATGCTGTTAAAGGCGCGCCTCAGGCGCAAGGCTCACCAGAATTAAATGTTTGAGCCTTCGTGTGCCTTTTTTGCGCCTTTAGAGCATAAAAGGTGTGGCTTGATGCGATTTTTGTTGTATATTATTTTTTTCAAAATAATGAAAAAAGTAATGCAAAAACTCAATAATATTTGTATGATTTGGAGTTTTTGAAACATAATCGAGCTTTGAGACTTAGATATGATGCAAATGACCACATTGATTTTATTTTTTAAGAGATATAAATGCTAGTAATGAATTATTATTGAGTAGAATAGAGGAAGAATTTGTTCAATAAGATGAACTGATGTTTGATGCTGAATATTTAAAATGAATGTGGTTGCGCCTTGTCTTCTTCAAGCGTGCGCCGCGCCTTGAGCCTTGCGCTTAGGCTCCAAGACCCTTTTGCGTCTTGGTGCGCCTTGCGCCTTTAATAACTAAGGCTTACGCCCCTGTTAGTTTTATACAAATTAATTATTATTGGTAATTTTTATGCGGACCTCGTCTTGCATTTACATCATATCAGATTGCATTTAGGAACGCATTTAGCGTGTTCACCTCGAGTCGACCTGCCACTGCATCAGAGAGTTTCACTCATAGAAAGAGATGAAAATGATGTCGATCCCGACAATAGAACCACCCAAGAAATCCAAATAAGGCATAGGAAGGAGGATGAGGAACCATCCCCTCAGGAATAAGGAGAATCGGACGTCGGAATGAAAAGAATCAAACCCATGTGTCTGGTGTCCCCTTGTCATCGATCAACACAAACCACGAAGGATGAGGGTTGGTGCGCGAGAACATGAAGGAGGGAAGGGCTGAGAGCACGGCAACACGAACGACAAGAGACAGGAGCAACAAAGGCGCGAGCGACGGGTGCGGCTAAGTCAAGCGAGGTTGCAGGCAACGCTAGGATGAGCATCGAGAGAATTAGGTTGGCACTGCCTCTAATACCATGTTGCAAATTAAAATTCTATATTATTCAAAACAATTACTCATTAATATATAGTAGTACGAAATATAAGAAAGGCAAATATGAAACATAATACACATTTAATTTCAATACAATCTCCAACAGAAAGTAAAGTACAGTCGGAAACTAACCTTGTTCATAAGTTAGCTTTCTATAATTAATATTCAAACCTCATTATAATATTTCACTTCATAGCGCATACATAATTCCTCATGAAGGGATAATTGCTAACATTAATTTAACTTACATGAAGACTTAAATTGTTAGAATCAAAAGAAATCTTAAATGTAAGGGTTCTAATTGGCCAAATTGATGAATATGAAAATCGCAGATTGTTCTTAGCCTGACAATTGGGAGACAAGTATGAGGGGCTTGATGAAAGGATCAACAGAACTGCTCTTTACTTTCTCTAATTATGTAAAAACATCATAAATTAAAAATCTGTGCCCTCATTCCAGAGCAAAACTCTGGATCTGCCCATGAGCATTGTTATAAGGTGGTTTTATGTACACTATTATCAAAACAAATCAAAAGCAAACATACAATTGAGCCTCAACTAATGGGAAGAGAAGCCCTAACCTCCATAGCGTGGTCTCCACTCACCGATTTGTGTATCCCTGAATCAAATTAAAATTCATGGTATTGGAAAGAAGGAAAGAACGAAGCAGAAGTGAAAAAAATAGTGTTGGAACGGGAAAACGCACCATATTGATTCGAAAACTCCAGATCGGAGCTGGTGGAAGCCGTATTCATTCTCTCCGCAGCTCTCTTCAGGCGAATTTCTTCAAGCTGCAAAGATTTCAGAGGAATTAGATAAAATGCTTGATGAGTATTTTGATGGGGGCGAGAGGAAACAGCTACCGTTCGACGACCAAGAGAAGCATGATGCGCATCCATTGGCGTAGGGGTGATATTAAACAGTGGACAGCGGCGAACTTCGCAGTCGCCGGAAAGCGGCACCGGCGGCCGCGATAACCCCTCGGTTAAGCACCGACATGAAAGTCTGCACGGGAAAAAGGGGCATTTCTCGGGGCTTTTCGCACTTTCCACCCAAAATACGGGCTTTTTACCCTTTGCGCCGAATCTTTTTATTAATTGGCATCTAATGCCCTCAATTAGTGATTTCTGTCACTTTACGCCCATATATAAAAATTTTAAGGCTGCGTTTATTTTGCAGATTTTCAGAGACAGGAATTGATTTTGGCCGAAAACTTATGGTGCAGAGATTTTGGAATTAGGTCAAAACCAATTCTTGTGTTCGGTTGCAGGAAGTTTTTCAGTCATAGGAATTGAATATTTCAACATTTCTGTTCGGTTGCAGGATGGAATTCAGAGACTTTTCATATCCGGAGAGGAAGAAAATCTCATTTCTATCTCATGTTAAGAGATCAACAAATGTGTAACGATCTAAACCTATAAGTACATAGCCGGAGATGAGTAAAATCTCGTTTCTATCTCATGTTAAGAGATCAAGTAATGTGTAACGATCTAACCCTAGAAATACCTAGCCGGAGAGGACGAAAAACTGCATTAGAAGAAAGTATTATACCTAGACGGGAGAAAAGTTTTCCAACACTTGGTTGCCGGAGAGGAGGAAGATGTACACTGCTCCACCGCGCCTAGGTCACAGCTGCAGTTGGGAAGGAAGGTTTATTAGGGCCGGAGAAGGAGGACTACAAGAAGAACATTAGCTAGGGAGAGAAGACATACCAGAGGAAGGATAGGCGGGCCGCTGGAGCTTGTCGGAGTAGGTTTCGTCGATCGCGCACAGGGAAGAAGAACAGGGTTGCGGGATTTTTTTCTTTCCCAAAACTCGGCAAAAACGACCGGGTAGTGAGGGTTTCGTCGATCGCGTCACAGTGGGGGTGGGTGGAACTAAAGGGCTCGTCGTGAAACTGAGGAGATGTGGAGGACTAACGAGACACCTAACCTCGGGTTCCACTACGTGAGAAGTGGGAAGGTATGCATGAGCAGCATAATACGTGTGCGTTGTCACCTCCAGGTTGTGAACAGAGGTGCACAACCCACGCAGATTTTGTCGGACGTCAGCAGTGACGCACTCAACATCTTTCACCGAAGCTCTAATGCGCGCGTCTAAATCACTCATCATATTTTTTTTAAACGAAAACAAAATGTAAACCTAGAATTTGAAAACGACCGGCGCTCGGCTATCCCACGATAGAAGTGAGATATCCCAGCAGCCACACCAAACTGATGTGATTTAAAAACCAAGGGTTGTAGTTCCGAAATAGTAAAAATGCGATCTTTTAAAATTAATGCGGCGCGAGGGTATTCGCGGGCTATTTTAAACGGATAAAATGATCTAGGCGTCACAAACACTCGCAACGCTACCGCACGATTATAGCGACGTTATGAGACACAATTCCACAAGCACAAAATATTATGGTGGCATGCGCGCGTAACAAAATAAACGGTAATGAGGAGGTAGCAATTAATTAGGGCAAGCTCTATTGTTTACTAGTCTTTTAATATTTGGCATAAAAGTAAGCTAGAGGATTGGGCTATGAGATCAAGAGGTATACCACAAATGAAGAGGCCGAACCCGTCGGGGAAATGGGAGTGGCGACGGTGATCAGGGAGATCAGAGATCTGTGGCGACTGTGGCGATGAAACTGCTGAAGGAAGATGCCGGAAGAATCGTCGGCCGTGGCAGGAGAAATCGTCAACAGCGACTGGCGCAGCTTCAGGTAGTGAAAACGACAGTGAACGGAACTTCAGGAGATGATCTCGTCGGGGAAGATGTACACAGGAGGTGGGGGATTCAACAGTAGAAGCGGCGGCCGATGGAGCTGTGCGCTGGAGGCGGCGGAGAGCTTTTCTGGGAGATTTCCGTCGGGAAGAAGACTGGCGGTGACTTGAGCGATGGACAAGGCACGAACGGCTCTGGGAATGGCATAGGAGAGCTCGTCGGCTCTTGGAAGGGGCTCCAGGAGCGGTGCCGGAGCTGGGCGTGGAGGACAAGCCGGGAGAATGGGCGTTGGTCAACTTCGACGGGAGCAGAAGAACGGGAAGGGGTCGGATATCGGGATGTGCGGCTGGAGAGGAAACCGAACCAGAGAAAATTTCTCAGTTCAATTTCAATTTTTCCACGCCAGGTTCAATGGGGAAGAAGGATTGCTTTTATAAGGAGGGAGTTAGGGTTTTCTTTCCTTGAGAACTTTACTAATAGCAACAGGTTATATATATATATATATATACAAGCAGTGACAGGCACGGGGATGGCCACGCGCCACACTACCCCGTGCGGGCGCCCGCGTCGTGATTGCGACAACTTTTTCAAAATAATTTTTGTATTTATAGGGGACGAATTTGGCAAAACATTAACATTTGTCGAACATTTGTCGTAGACATTAAAAAACTTATAAAAAAACTTGGGGGCGACATTTATCGTGGGAGCGACATTCGTTCTCAAAATCTACCGTCTGTCGAACAGGGTGGCTAAATCAAACTGAATCATTTTTGTCGTCTGCGAGTTGGGCAATCTTCGACCGCATCTATAAGAAGAGTTCTCAAAGTATAAGAAGAAATGACTAAAAAGATCACTCAAGATCCGGCCCAAACAAATAAAAATGAGGGGAAGCTCTTGGGTGGTCTTCGGACTCATCTAGGCGGGCTTTGCCCGCCTCCGCACGGGCTTCGCCCGTGCTATATGTGTCGTTGTGGGTTACGCCTGCAACATATACATATAAGTACTCAAAATGACCGTAAAAAAATCTAAATCACGATTATATTTTTTACTTTGTAAAAAAACATATATTTTCACATACAAAACGTAATTTCTATCTCTCCTCTCTAAATATAAGAAAAATGACTAAAAAGACCCAAACAAATGAAAAAGAGAGTTGATTATATGAGGGGTATTTAGGGAATAAATGTTACACCATGGTTTTTTTGCTCTTTGCTTATAGTATAAAGATATATATATATATATTAAATGGGCAGATTTACAAAGACAAATTCAGGCAAAAGTGGAGAAATTTAAAGGAGGGGCAGGCTATAGGAGTAGGGAAAGTTGAAAATTAAAATAGTTAATTATCCTAAGCTTGCCCTAAACTGATCTATCTCATAATATACCGGACCTATGCATTTAGGGTCACGTTGGCCGGTCACACCAATGAGCCAAACAAAAATTGCATCAAAGCGTGCACGTTACAAAATTACATCAAAAGCGCTAATACGTGCTCGATACAACTTGACGCTACATCATAATCCAAAAAAATGCGCAAAAACGTGCGCTACAATAATAAAAGACGTGCACTAAAAATAATAAAAACAAAACGACACGACGTGGATTGCATCAGATCCTCTGCATTCCGCAACCAAGGGCATCAACAACACTCAGAGGTGTTCGGGCTTCTTCTCCCTCGCAGAGATGATGTCAACATAGGGCTCCTTCTTCGACACTGGACAGGGGATCAAGCTTCCTCTCATGCTCGCCTAAATCTAAACCTTTCCAGCATCCATCGGCGAAATCCCGCATCCCTCGATGAAATCTCGGGAATGATGTGTCGGTGTCGTCCCGCCCTTTTCCTCACTTACTCTTTTGGTCCTCCTTTTCCTCTTACCATCGAACTTCACGAATGGCCACTCCTCGCCCTAGAAGAAACCTCATGGTTGCCTAGATTACAGTTGATTCTTCCTCCACTTCCGATGAAGAAGACGACTTGGAAGAAGAGGGATTAGAAGACGTAGCCCGGTACAAAGATGAAGAGAAGGGGAAATGGTGAAACCCATCATATGGCGTAACTTCTTTCCATGCTCTTGGTTTTCCAAGCACATATTTGGTTAGTAAAGTTCACTCACGATCTTCCCTAGCATATCATTAGTGCACTGAGGAACTCATTCAAGTCATTATCTCCATTTTAGGTTTTTAAATGTTTATCTTAACATCTTTAAATGAAAATACTATGAATTTTGATTAGAAAAAAATCAGCGATTTATCCTAGTCATATTTCCTCTTTTCTATCTATAGAGGTGGTTTGGATACTCGGTGCTACTTCATTTTGATAGAGAAGCAATATGTAGATAAGAGCTCTAACAAAGTCATACCAAGTAAACCCATCATAAAAAGAATTTTTTACTCAACATTACCTTTGTTTTGGGCTTTGTTTGGCGGGGCGTTTTGAGGGCTGCACACCGCCAATTTTAAATCAGCCCCGCCAAAGAAGAAAAAGGGATGCAACGGTGGAAACAGCCACCGCTGCCCAGTCGTCGTTTTTGCACGTTTAGGAGTCGTGAAAATTTTTCACGACTGTGAAATCGCGCTTCTTCCTCGGCTATTCCCGTCTCTCGCGCTTCTTCCTCGGCTATTCCCGTCTCTCGCGCTTCTTCTCTCGCGCAAAAGATTTCTCCCCTTCCTTTTTTTTCGTCCCTACTTTTGATTATAGATTCGCGCTTCATGTTTGCTAAAATTTCGCAGAGAGTATGATGCACCTCCGCAGGAGCAGGACTACATAGGCTTGGCGGAGATTTCTTCTCCCCACAAGAGCTCCTCCGACAAGCTCGTCGGCGGCAATGGGACTAACTTTCGGGAGACGGAGCTGCGGCTAAGGCTCTCGGGTTCTGAGTCGCCGGCGCGCAAGGAGAAGGTGGGGCTCAATCTTTGTCGACAGCCACCCAAAAATTTCGCTTTTGGTGCAAAGAGCGGGTTCTCAGACGCCATCGATGGAAACGGCAAGTGGGCCTTCTCATTTTTTTGAATATCTCCATTTTCTTTAGATACATTGTACAGATTAGTGAAAAGTTCTTAAAGCCTTTGAGAATACTCTTTCAGGGCCCAGGTGGTCGGTTGGCCGCCGATCCGCAGCTACAGGAAGAACAGCATGGCCATAAACCCTTCGAAGAACAAAGAGGATGCAATTGGAGGTTGCCTCTTTGTCAAGGTTATCATGGACGGAGCCCCTTACTTATGCATTAAGTTAAATTGTTCTTTTTATGTTATTGTTTATTGTGTTTACCTTCAAGAAAATGAACTGTCCACCGCACAGTTGTTTTGCCAAACAGATTAAACATATTCTCTGTTTGAAACAGCTCTGCAAAAGCTGTTCATCCAAACAGTTTAACAGATTCTGGCACCACTCTGCAAAACAGCTGATTATTCCACCACTGCTTCCCACCACTGCTTCTGCAGTCGTTGCAGCTAAGCCAAACAGAGCCTTGGTAGGTGTCAGTAGTAGTTTCTCTTGCACAAGTCTTAAGTAAACAAAAGTCGATGGCGAACATACAACAAGTATGAAATCACGATCATAATTAGTAGTAGTTAATAGATTTCTTAAACATCATGCTCAATCATAATTTTTCCCTTCTTCACATCAACAGGAAAACCATGATGCTCTAATTAGGTGTCTTATGGAAGACGAGATTTGAAAAGAAGAGATAAGCAGTTACTTGCATTATGTATAAATCTTCGATCCAGTCGCATCATTTGAAGCGGAGAAATCTTAATTTATTTGATAGGATTATCCACACAATAAAGTCATAAATTGAGGTGTTGATTGTGCATTCATAAATAGTATCAAAACAAATAGTAGAGTTATGAATTTATTGTTCTATTTGTTCCAAAAAAAACGTACTTCTATGTCAAAAAAGCATATTCGTAGAAATCTTTGGAAAAAAAGGTGCTTTAGTGACAGTAAAAGCTTTTTCTTTGAGTTCATTTCATAATATATTAGGTTACAAATCTGGGAAACCTATTGAATTGATTAATGTACCTCTTGAGCCCCGCACCAGTGAGTCTGTATAGTCTTTTATTCAGCATGGGCATATACTTTACAAGTCGGTCCGTAAGAAAATTGTATCTAGTAATGATTACTATAAATATCGAGCAGATCAGCACAGAAGGGAACAAAACTTTGAGGTGAGAAAACAAATGATGATTCACATTCGACCTGAGAGTCCATCAAGGACCAACAAAGAAATTAAGCACACGCCGAATGAGCCCTTATACAGTCATGCGGCGGATCGGTATGAACGCTTATGAAACTAACATATCTCATGGTATGGGCATCAGCCAAGTATTCAACGTAGATGATTTTACTCTTTACTACGAGGAGCGTGTGGATATGGATCATTTCTCCACACATACAACAGAGTCTAACCCTCCTTTGGTCCTCACCATTTCTTCCCCCTCCCCGCCTAAGGAGTCGCGTCATGAGGATCACTTCGCACCATTGGCGATTCCACCGGTCCAGCAGTCAGACAGAGATATATTTCAGTCAAAGACATCTGTTACCACCGGATACATACTTCAGGTCAACGGTCATGACTTCACTGCGGTGGGTGAGGGAGATATTTTGTGATATCATGTTCGGTGGTGCGGTTGTCCGCTTTATAATGACATGTGGATTTCTTCAGAGGAGCTCAAGAGACTCCTTTAGGCTACGTCGAGAGTATGACCATCGTCACTCACCGGAGATGAGTGCTTTCAAACCCCGGGGAGTTGATGAGTTCAGCAATAGACCCGAGTTTATTCCTGTAAGAGGCAGTGAACCGCAACCCGTTCGGATAATCAAAGTCCGCGGTTGCGCCCGGATGGTCGTTTCGAGTCTGTTTGATGTATGGTTTTATATTTTTTTAGTCGTATTTACCGTCTGATCGGTTTGGACGGTGTAGTACAATCGATTAGGATGTCCTATCTTCATTTGCATATTAACACAGATTACGGCGATGGATGGGGTATCGATGGTTTAGTTTCCAGACATGGAACCGCCGATCTCCTACTCCCAGTGCGACGCCGACGACGAGTCCTTAGTGCGACTCCCCCGGCCATCTTCCCCGGCCCCACCAAGTCTTGCGAGTTCTTCCTCCTTCTCCAGCCTCCCTCTAGATGCCTACAACATTCACGTCAACCCCCCCTCCAGCAACCCGTCAAATCCCATTTTCTCCCTTCCAACGCCCAAGCTTCCACCCTTTGTCCACTAACTGTGCCTCCCCTCCTACCAGCAAGCCCCTCTTACTCTTTTCCTACGACACATACTCTCCTCCACCACCCAGGAACCTTCAAAATCACATCCCCTCCTCAATTTAGTACTCAAACCCCTTCCTAGGCCTCTACAGCCGCCAACTACCTCATCCCCACTAGATCGTGTCCCCCCTCCACATCCCTAAACTGATCACTACCCAACCACAAATCTCCCTCAAACCCGTGCTAGCCACTATCCAGTCGTCTACAATCGTTGCTGGAGCCATCCGCCATTGGATCGTCGTTATACCCTTCCCCACCGTCGTCTTCATGTGTAAGTAGAGCTTGGAGTTTATTTTTTTATTGTTGTGTACTTGACACTTTATTTGTAGTGGTTGTCATTGTTATTTGCTATTAGTACTGACTTTCATTTGACTTGCAGAGTTTATTCCGCTCGCGCTTAAAATATTTCTGCCTCAATAGTTTCGCGAGCAAAGCTTGTTTATCTTTAATTAAAGTTTGTGAATGATCACACCTATGCTGTTAAAGGCGCGCCTCAGGCGCAAGGCTCACCAGGCTTAAAGGTTTGAGCATTCGCGCGCCTTTTTTGCGTCTTTGGAGCATAAAAGGTGCGACTTGATGCGATTTTTGTTGTATATTATTTTTTAAAAAATAATGAAAAAAGTAATGCAAAAACTCAATAATATTTGTATGATTTGGAGTTTTTGAAACATAATCGAGCTTTGAGACTTAGATATGATGCAAATGAGCACATTGATTTTATTTTTTAAGAGATATAAATGATAGTAATGAATTATTATTGAGTAGAATAGTGGAAGAATCTGTTCAATAAGATAAACTGATGTTTGATGTTGAATATTTAAAATGAATGTGGTTGCGCCTTGCCTTCTTCAAGCGTGCGCCGCGCCTTGGGCCTTGCGCCTAGGCTCCAAGACCCTTTTGTGTCTTGGTGCGCCTTGCGCCTTTAATAACTAAGGCTTACGCCCCTGTTAGTTTTATACTAATTAATTATTATTGGTAATTTTTATGCGGACCTCCTCTTGCATTTACATCATATCAGATTGCATTTAGTAACGCATTTAGCGTGTTCACCTCGAGTCGACCTGTCACTGCATCAGAGGGTTTCACTCATAGAAAGAGATGAAAATGATGTCGATCCCGGCAATAGAACCGCCCAAGAAATCCAAATAAGGCATAGGAAGGAGGATGAGGAACCATCCCCTCATGAATAAGGAGAATCGGACGTCGGAATGAAAAGAATCAAACCCTTATGTGTCTGGTGTCCCCTGTCATCGATCGGCACAAACCACGAAGTATGAGGGTTGGTGCACAAGAACGTGAAGGAGGGAAGGGCTGAGAGCGTGACAACACGAACGACGAGAGACAGAAGCAACAAAGGCGCGAGCGACGGGTGCGGCTAAGTCAAGCAAGGTTGCAGGCAATGCTAGGATGAGCATAGAGAGAATTAGGTTGGCACTGCCTCTAATACCATGTTGCAAATTAAAATTCTATATTATTCAAAACAATTACTCATTAATATATAGTAGTACGAAATATAAAAAAGGCAAATATGAAACATAATACACATTTAATTTCAATACAATCTCCAATAGAAAGTAAAGTACAGCTGGAAACTAACCTTGTTCATAAGTTAGCTTTCTATAATTAATATTCAAACCTCATTATAATATTTCACTTCATAGCGCATACATAATTCCTCATGAAGGGATAATTGATAACATTAATTTAACTTAGATGAAGACTTAAATTGTTAGAATCAAAAGAAATCTTAAATGTAAGGGTTCTAATTAGCCAAATTGATGAATATGAAAATCGCAGATTGTTCTTAGCCTGACAATTGGGAGACAAGTATGAGGGGCTTGATGAAAGGATCAACAGAACTGCTCTTTACTTTCTCTAATTATGTAAAAACATCATAAATTAAAAATCTGTGCCCTCATTCCAGAGCAAAACTCTGGATTTGCCCATGAGCATTGTTATAAGATGGTTTTATGTACACTATTATCAAAACAAATCAAAAGCAAACATACAATTGAGCCTCAACTAATGGGAAGAGAAGCCCTAACCTCCATAGCGTGGTCTCCACTCACCGATTTGTGTATCCCTGAATCAAATTAAAATTCATGGTATTGGAAAGAAGGAAAGAAGGAAAGAACGAAGCAGACGGGGAAAAAATAGCGTTGGAAGGGGAAAACGCACCATATTGATTCGAAAACTCCAGATCGGAGCTAGTGGAAGTCGTATTCATTCTCTCCGCAGCTCTCTTCAGGCGAATTTCTTCAAGCTGCAAAGATTTCAGAGGAATTAGATAAAATGCTTGATGAATATTTTGATGGGGGCGAGAGGAAACAGCTACCGTTCGACGACCAAGAGAAGCATGATGCGCATCCATTGGTGTAGGGGTGATATTAAACAGTGCACAGCGGCGAACTTCGCAGTCGCCGGAAAGCGGCACCGGCGACCGCGATAACCCCTCCGTTAAGCACCGACATGAACGTCTGCACGGGAAAAGGGGGAATTTCTCGGGGCTTTTCGCACTTTCCACCCAAAATACGGGCTTTTTACCCTTCGCGCCGAATCTTTTTATTAATTGGCATTTTAAGCCCTCAATTAGTGATTTCTGGCACTTTACGCGCATATATCAAAATTTTAAGGCTGAGTTCGTTTTGCAGTTGTTTAGAGACAGGAATTGATTTTGGTCGAAAACCTATGACGCAAAGGTTTTGGAATTGGGTCAAAACCAATTCTTGTGTTCAGTTGCAGGAAGGTTTTCAGTCACAGAAATTAAATATTTCAACATTTCTGTTCGGTTGCAGGATGAAATTCAGAGACTTTAAATTAACCTAAAATGTGTAATGATCTAAACCTAGCAATACCTATCCGGAGAGGAGGAAAATCTCATTTCTATCCCATGTTAAGATATCAACAAATGTGTAACGATCTAAACATAGAAATACCTAGCCAGAGAGGAGAAAAATCTGGTTTTTATCTCATGTTAAGAGATCAAGTAATGTGTAACAATCTAACCCGAGAAATACCTAGTCGGAGAGGACGAAAAACTGCATTAGAAGAAAGTATTATACCTAGACGGGAGAAAGTTTTCCAGCACTTGGTTGTCGGAGAGGAGGAAGATGTACAGAGCTCTGCCTCGCCTAGGTCACAGCTGCAGTTGGGAAGGAAGGTTTATTAGGGCCGGAGAAGGAGGACTACAGGAAGAACATTAGCTAGGGTGAGAAGACATACCAGAGGAAGGAGAGGCGGGCCGCTGGAGCTTGTCGGAGCAGGTTTCGCCGATCGTCGATCGCGCACAGGGAAGAAGAACAGGGCCGCGAGATTTTTTTTTCTTTCCCCAAACTCGGGAAAACCGACCGGGTATGGAGGGTTTTGTGCGATAGACATTTTTATATTTAGTAAAACCTATTGGTTTCAGAGGAATTCCAATTCCGCCCTCATTTTTGACGAAACGAACAAAAAAATTGGAATTGGAATACCCAATTCCAATTCTGATGGACGAATTCTTAGCAAACGAACGGCCTCTAAAGGTATTTTGATCTAGTCAACATCAAAAATGATCATTTTGACATTTTGCACCCCTGATTATTGATTCTACCTGGACCTAAATACCCTTGAATGAACATTTTTGGTTTTTTGGTGCTGCTCGGATCTATAAATTTTGGTCTAGCATGCAAAATAACAAAAATCATTAATTGAGGCATGCAAAGTGCCAATTTTAAAGATTTGAAGTGCAAAATGTCAAACCCCCATATTTTGAGGGTGCAAAATGTCAAAATATTCATTTCTCGTTATGAGCTTGTATGTTTTAAGTTTGGTCATTTGCACTAAAAAATAGAACTGTGATTCAAAATCATAAATCGAAGAACCGTAAAAAACTGGACCAAATCATTCCTGGATTATTTAGATTTTGATTTAAATTTTAAAACCATAAACCATAATAATTAGACGTTCCTTTATTTCATTATTGGAGCCCAAACTGGAACCGCAACATAAATATATGAGTGATTTCAAAAATTTTAAACTCAATTCAGACTGGACCGAATCAGAACTGAACCGCAATCCATCTATTATTATTATTATTTATAATATATATTTATTATCGATACGACTATGCTTATATAAGTCAACCGATTGTAGCCCCGTTCGATTGCAGGAGGATTCAAATACTCGAACACAAATCACGAAATATTAGGTCATTTTCACATTCTTCTACATCAAAGGCTTCTTTCTCGCACTGTTTGCTCAATTTTTCTCATGACCTAGAAGTCCTTTAAATAAGACTATATAAAGGCATAAAAGTAAATGTCAAACATGACCTAGAAGTCCTTTACATAAGACTATATAAAGGCATAAAAGTAAATGTCATACACTTATATAAAAGGTCATACCCTAAAAACAAGAACAACAACACGCAAGCCATTATCTCACTATAGTGGGGTAAGCTACACGAATTCTTTGTCACAATTGTGTCATATCTTTAGTCAAAATCTAAGCAACGCCCAAATACATCATGTCTTTCCTCATAGACTCATTCCAAGTGCAGCATTTTTCATTAAATAAAAATATAGAACGGAATCGGTGTCATAAAAGTGGCGGCGCAGTGGGAAAGGAAAATCATCTAAAATGAGGTAAATTCATTCAAAAAAAAGCACTAACAAATTTGCATTAAAAAACATAAGTGCAGCATTTTAGAACGATTTATATGTGGAAGCAACAGCTTCCAACATGCTCATTTTCGCTGGTGCTTAGCCAAGGTTTGCAATCAAAAACAAAAAGGTGTCAAATTTTAGGCTGTGGAAAAAAAAGAAACCAAAACAATACATTGGACATCAGCATCTTGCACAAATGCAGGATAAGATTTGCCTATATTTCACACTTGTGATGGGAACCCTTCGCAAACCATCACTGCGTGAGGATGCTTTGTGCACCGGGCTGTCCTTTTGCCCTTTTAAGTTGCAAATATCAAGTAAATGAGGCCCTTCAAGTATTCTACTATCTCAGATCCTCCTAATTTTGAAGTTCCATAAACTCTATCCACAAATGTTATAGGAACCTGCAAAAATAAGAGAAAATATCAACAAATAATTTCTTCAAATTATCAACAAAAATCTTTCAAATATCCTTCAAATAAGAACTCAGACCAAAAAATATTTAAGGCTATGTATGGCATGGCATTTTTGCTCCATCGGGGCGGACAAAAAAATATGGCTAAAGATAGTGATGCAGGACAGACGTCACATCTGCCTGTCACCCTGGAGTCCCACAGGGGGGCCCACCCAGCATCACCACCAAACGGCTTTCATCAGGGCTGCGGTCCGTACACCCCAACCAGCTCTCCGCTATAAAGTCACCACCATGTGGTAGGTTGTTGAGGTCGGGGCTCGATCCCCAGACCTCCTAGATAAGAGGCCTTCCTCAACGCTCTCATCACATCACCAACTGAGTTGCGGATTGACAGACAAATGCAATTGATTGAGACTCTCACCACATATATCAGAGACATCCAACAAGTCATCAAAGGATTACAAACTAACGTCAACAACATAGAGGCTAACATACATTTCAGTAGATATCATAACCCACTTCCTAATGAACCTCCAAAAAACCCTAGAAATAAGAAGCCCGCACCGAAAATGCCAAACCTCAAAAGAAATCTTGTTGGGACACCGGAGTTAAATAAGATGCAAGAGATTTTGAAGGCTGCATAGAGCCAGAGGATTGTATAGATTGGTGTGATTGCATGAAAAGATTTATGATTTGACAAGCAAATTAAGTACGCTATCTTTAGGCTTAAGGGGTCAACACTTAGTTCAGTGGGGCAAGTTAGAGCGAATATGCTTTAACTTAGGCATGGCCCTTATAATTACCTGGGCAGAGTTTAATAACTAGCTACGAGAGTGATACGTACCTCCGAACTATCAACAAAATCTATATTGAAGGTTATACAACCTTTGTCAGGGAAAGCCTTTTGTAAGTCTCTGTTTATTTGGACGGAATTGGGGACCTAGAATTAGAATTGAAGGTCATTTTAAATTGAATTCAACCTCCAATAACAATTTTGAAGCCTCAATTCTTCCTAACCGAACCGAGCCAAATGAATAAATTAACTCTAATCATATAGTTTTGGTTCGATATTAGTAAAGACAACGATATAACAGTATCTCGTTATCTGAATGGACTCTGATATTCCATTAGGGACTAATTTCCCACGCGGAGCATCAACCTAAACACTATTTCTTTTCGTACATTTATGATATGCAAGTTTGTTTCTGGTTGTATCTTATTAAGCTCTTTGTTTCAGTGGTGTCAAGTTGAATGATGTTTTCATGCTCGTTGTATTTTGGTTTTGGATTATTGGCCTAGCCAACCAATAAAAGTCCTTAAATAAATCAGCCCGCCAATGCAGGCATGAGTGATACACAAGCAAGCAAGCTAAAAACTTCATGTTTTTATAAATTAAAATAATCAAATATTATTTATCCCGAGAAATTAATTTGATTCTCAGAATTTAAGTTCACTTTTGGAGTTCCAAAATACCACATTCAAGAATTTTTGTAAGTTTCTAAAAGAATCTTAAATAGCCGCCCTCTTAAACTTCCTATTCTCTAGAAAACTGAAAAGTCTAAATTCTAAAATCTATTTAATTACTATCCTAACACACCATTGGAGATATCCTAGGCAAGCCTTTTCGAGAACGAGAAAAGCCTTCTCCATTTTTGGGATGCAATGTCAGATGAAACCAATCCAGTGTGTCATCCCTCTTCTCATTGATGATGCCAGCCGAAGCTCCGAACAACCTCGTAGACCCCATCTGAGGAATGATTGATGACGACCCCCCCTTCAACCCTTCTCCGACATCGTTGAGCTCTCGGTGTCCCGTGTGAACCGATCTCGAGAGCCTCCAATTTCCTATGCGTATGTGATTCTTTCTAGAGTCGATAGCGGTTCATATTGCTCGGAACCGCTTTCCCTTGTGTTTCCCCACCAAAAGCCGGAACTGACCACTCTCCCTCATAGAAGCCATCCACGATCCTCGCAGCCTTCTCAGTCCCTTACCCAAGGACCTAGCCTTCATAGATCTCCCTCATTGAAATTCAATTCGAACACAAAAACCTTTCCAACCACCTACTCAATCTCCTCAACAATCCCTTGTACTCTCTTGCCTCCCTAAGGGTAAACCGGAGCATTCTATCCACAGAGACCCAATCGACCTATTCCCATTTCCAAATAATCACTAACCGCACTGGATTGAGGCCCAATTTCATGTCATGGGGGCCAGGTAAACTGTGTCGTTCAAGATAATCGATCTCGCTCATTTTCAATTACAATATTTTTATGCAAAGAGTTTAAGTGATCGAACTAAAGCTTTCTTGCGAATCATTCCACTCCCGTTGTCGTTATTTCTACACTTTGGTCTCCTTATTACCACTTCAGATTATTATGAATCAAATCCACTGGTGGAAAGCCTAAAAATATTGCTTCAGTTTTCTTTGCAAATCGTCTAAATCAATCACAGATGGCTACAACATATTGATCAACGTTTTAAAATGCATAAGGAAAATTAGCATGGTTAGATGCGAGCTTAATAATTAAAAAGAAAAATTAAGATTGTTTATTAAGATTGTTTTCCTCTGTATTCTCTACTTAGCCTAAATTTGTTTGGTATCAGAGAGAGAGGGTAGCTGTTGAAACTGAGAATCGGCTTCTGTGGAGTTCGGATCCTTGGGAAAAGGGTAACCTCACACTTACTTCTCCCCACAAGCTCAGACGACCAGAAACTTAGAACCAGGAACGGACCCAAGGCTCCAGCACGGAGGTCCCACCACACACCCGGAAGATCTTAGAGCGCTTCCCCTACTTAGACAAGTGCCAAGCTAAAGATACCTCAGAAAGCGCTAGAAGACCAGAGAACAAGTAAACATGTCTTCTGAGGTACCCTCTTGGGTCTATTTATAGTTTTTTGAAGTTGGTCTGTCAATAGTTCACTACCTGTAACATCCGAAATTTGACGCGAAATGTAATTTTTTTTGTAGGGTCAAGTCGCGACGGATTTTGATCGAGACAGCGCGTCGTCAAGGTATAAAGTTACTTTTCTTTATGATAGCAACAGTTAGTTCGTTAAGTGCATTAATAATAGTGACGCCCGCGATGAAATTGGGTAAATTTTCAAGGGAATTGGTTGGGGTGTCAATAGCATTTTCTTCCCCCCCCCTCTCATGCGGTTAATAAGTAAAATCGTAAGCCTTTAAAATCCCGCACGACTCATTTCCACGAAAGAAGAGAGGAAACCGCAGCCCGCAGTCCCGTCCCGTCTCCCGCACGCAGCGACGCCGACGCCTCCCGCAAGCCCTAACCGGCGACTATTCCCCCTCCAAAATCCCTCTCCGACTTCTCCTCCTTCCTCTACGAGCGCCGGTGGACATTCCTTTTCCTTCCTTGGCCGTGGAAGTGTCGGATTCAACCCTAACCGAAAGAATTTGAGTTTTGTTTTGGTTCTGGTGAGTGCATCTCTTCCTTTTCTCGATTTCTGCTTGGATATCCTTCGTTTTGGAAACTAGTTTAACTTAGGTTTTCATTTTGATTGCCCTATTTTAGATTTTGATATTCGTGGTTCACCACGAAATTTGTGTGGAACGCATTGAGAGCCTCAATCGCTACACGTAAAGGTAAAATCTGAAGTTTAGCGCGTGAAATTTTGTAACCCTAGTTGTATATAAATTTTCCACGGGAAAATCATAAAGGGGAAAATTATGAATTTAGGGCTACTGTAAATTTCAGGTTTTTGGTGGGGTCGGGGCAGCATTCTGAAGTCCCCAGCAGTAGGATTGCCTTCGGAAGAGAGGATGTCGCCGCGCCGAGTGTACGAACGCCGCAGCACCACTGTAAGGAAATTTAATTTATGTTAGTTAGACATAGCAAATAATATACTTTATATACGCATGTGTAGGGTTTTGTACAAATATCATGACCATGCATAGAAAGGTGTGGTGATAGGAAAACGGTCGCGGAAAATGTGTAGGATGACACCCTTCTACAAGACCCAAGTAGTCAGATCAGGATTGGTAATGTTAGGTACGAAACTATACCTGTGTACGTAAGTTTGGAATTTGTCCAACGAAGGGCGTGAATGTCCCTTCTAGTCGACCATAAAAAAGTTAAGGGTCACTCAGTAGTACACCAAAAGAGATATCCCAAGCAGAGTAGCATTTGACCAAAAGGTCAGTAGCACACTTCAGTCTTTTCGTGCTTGGTAGAGGCGCACTACCTCTCTCATAGGGCATATGGTATCCTATGAGTAGCAGAGTCTTGGGAGTTGACTCCCTTGAGACAGTTAGTAGATTCGAGACCGTGTCCGCGCGACACTAGAACAATTGAGTTCGTCAGATGGTCTCGGGTCAGTTTCAGATTTTGCGCGTTAGGAGCTACTCTGCATAGAGCCTTCCTAGTAGAGGTGCAAGCTAAAGGTCACCTAGAACTCAAGTATAGACCTGACGTGAGACAGTATACCAGTAGTGAACGCCGGGACTTGGGTTAGTGAACTGAAAGTCACGAACATAGAACATGTAGATGTTTTGACCAGGTAGTGTTCTGAAGGCATGCATAACACACAGCATACATATTTTTAATGCACAAAACCATTTTTTTAAAGGCATGCATTCATCATATGAGAAAAGTTTTTTTAGTGTCACTAGGAGGAATTATTTTTCTTTACTCTGACCTCTCGTGGGCAATGTTTTTACAAGTGACCAAGGTGGGAAACTACGCCTAGGATGAGCATTTGGTGACGTCAGTTTGTAGTTTTTTTCCCATACAGTTTTTCATTACTTCCAGTATATACTTGTAGTGTGGACAATGTAACCTGTTAACATTTTATATGTCATGTATCAGACATATGATATTTTTACAGATTTTCAGTTATTTCAATTCTATTCATGTGTAGTGGCTCTGTGATGTCAGATATCAGGTATGTGATTACCCTTAGTTTATTTTCTTAGCTTCTGTTGTTAGTTATAAATTTTTAGTAGCTTCTACTTTATAACTGCTGAGTACTAGTTTTAATACTGTTTCCTAGTTTTCTTTATATCGCTGACCCGGTCGGATGGCTGATTATTGAAAAACTGGGAAGGGGTGTTACAAATTGGTATCAGAGCCAGGTTTAGGATCTCTGGACCCTAGAAGGTTTTCACAGAGCCATAGTATTGTGTAAGAGTAAACTCTTGTTAGCAGAGTATTCTAAGTTGCGTTTAAGCCTTAGTTTTCGCAAGAGTACGAAATAAAGTTGCTAAGCCAGATTTTGCAGATGCTTGATAAATAATCAGATTTCTTTTATATGTTCTATCAGGCACCTCGAGTCAGCGAACCGGGTGAATCTTCACGTCAGGACCCTGTTCCTAACGCGACTAGGGGAGATGTTGCAGTGCCACAGGTACCACCAGTTCCAGCAGCTTCAGAGGGTACTGACATAGCGTCTCAGATTGCCAAGGCGGTTACTGTTGCCTTGATGGAGTTTCAGAGAGCACTGGCTGCAGGGTTTCCAGTTCCAGTACAAGTACCAGCCCCTGCACCAGCTCCTGCACCAGCACCCGTGGAGATGACCCTGGAGCGTTGCTTAAGGAACTTTAGAGAGCTTCAACCTTCGAACTACAGTGGGGACGAGACCCCGATGGACACAAATGATTGGGTCGCAAATACTAGAGACCTGCTGGATGTTTTGGAGTGCCCAGAGAACAAGAAGGTTCCTCTGGCAGTGTTCCTCCTCCGAGGTGAGGCAAAGGTCTGGTGGGACAAGTACCGGGCAGATGACCCCGCAGGTATATGGTTATGAAATTTCTTTTATCTTTCGGAAGTGATACGTTCCTTTTAAATAGTATGACCATACTTTTGGCCAGGTCGTACGCCAGACATGTTTACGTGGGGCGAATTTTCTAGAGCCCTTGCAAATTGGTTCGTGCCTCCTTCTGCACGACGAGGTCTCCAGGAGAAGTATCTTAGGATGTTCCAGGGGGACAAGACTGTTGCTGAGTACGAGCGAGAGCTTACTAATCTGGCTCGATATGCGGGCGTGATGCAGGGAGATCAAGCTGAGAAGTGCAGCCGTTTTGTGGATGGTCTGCGTGACTCCTTGAGGCAGCCGCTGATGACTATGGTCAACGCTGATTACATGAGCTTAGTGGATACGGCTCGCAGGCTGGAGGCTGACCAGCAGAAGGTTCAAAAGCGAAGTAATTTTCGTGCGAATCGATCTCAAGATTCGCATCAGCTGCAGCAGAGCAGGAATGACCAAGGGAAGAACTGGAACAAGAAGCAGAAGCCTGATGCGAGGAAGAATGGTCAATCTGGTGACAGGAGTACGGACTACCCCCTTTGTCCCAAGTGTCAGCGTCGCCATCCAGGAGAGTGTTTGGCCAGCGCGGGCGTGTGTTACAAGTGCCGTCAACCTGGACACATTGCTCATTTCTGCCAGGAAGTTGGAGCGAATCAGGTAATAAAACATAGTCGTAATTTACATTTATGAAATTACTGTAAATGACAAGTGTAATTTGTTCCTGCAGTTGAAGTACGAGATTGGTGGCCCTAGTAGAGCAGACAAGAGCAAAGCCTTGATGATTACTGATGGAAGACCACAGCAGGGTCGAGATTTGGTGCAGCCCAGAGCTTATGGGCTTGGTCAACATGAGGCAAAGGATCAGGAGGATGTGTTATTTGCTTAACAAGTTTATTTAATCCTCCATAGTGACACATTTATTTTTTCATTCTTCATAAATCATTCATGTAGGTATCCTTATGATTCGTAATTTACCTTCTAAGATTCTGTTTGATACGGGTGTCTCGCACTCGTTTATCGCGGAATCTCTAGTGCGTAAGTTGGATTTAGAAATCGTCCCAGAGGCAGTACCGCTGGAAGTCATGATGCCGAATGGATCCCTTCTGCAGACCAGAGATAAGTGCAGGGTACCGGTGCAGTTTGGTGATACCGAGATTGTCGTGAAAGCTTTGCAGCTACCTATAGCAGGATTCGACCTGATTTTTGGAATGCACTGGCTTTCGGCAGTCAACGCCAGGATTGACTGTAGGGCGAAGCAGATACAGTTTGATGGCCCCAATCGGACTTCATTTTCTTTTCAGGGCTTGAAGGGAGTAGTGAAGATGATCATATCTGCAGTCCAAGCGAGAAGGTGCATCAGTAAGGGTTGTGAAACCTTCGTAGTACTGATGAATGCAGAGACTAAGGCTGACTTGGTAGAGGTACCAGTGGTGCAGGAGTTCCCCGATGTTTTCCCGGAAGAGCTCCCCGGTGCCCCTCCAGATAGAGAGATTGAGTTCCCGATAGACTTGCAGCCTGGGGCTACACCTGTAGTCAAATCTCCCTATCGGATGGCTCCAAGGGAACTAGCAGAGTTAAACAGTCAGTTGCAGGAGTTGCTTGATTTGGGTTTTATACGCCCCAGTACTTCACCATGGAGTGCTCCAGTGCTTTTTGTGAAGAAGAATGATAGTAGTCTGAGACTGTGCATAGATTACCGTGAGTTGAACAAGCTGACAGTAAAAGAACAAGTACCCGATTCCCAGGATTGATGATTTGTTTGACCAGTTGGTGGGATCGAACACTTTCTCCAAGTTAGATCTGAGGTCAGACTATCACCAGTTAAAGATTCGTGACTTGGATATTCAGAAGACGGCTTTCAGTACCAGATACGGACACTTTGAGTTCGTGGTCATGCCGTTCGGGCTGACCAATGCCCCTTCAGTATTTATGGACCTGATGAACAAGGTATTTCGGGAGTACTTGGATCGTTTTGTCATCGTCTTCATAGATGACATCTTGGTGTTCTCTAAGAGTGCAGAAGATCATGCAACACACCTCAAGATTGTTTTGAGCACACTCATGAAGAACCAGTTGTTTGTCAAGTTTTCAAAGTGTGAGTTTTGGCTTTCAGAGATTGCATTCTTAGGCCACATCATCAGTCAGAAAGGGTTTAGTGTTGATCCGAAGAAGATAGAGGTCATTAAGAATTGGTCAAGGCCGACGACAGTTCCAGAGGTTCGCAGCTTTTTGGGTCTTGCTGGTTACTACAGGAGATTCATCAGAGATTTTTCAAAGATAGCCTTACCACTGACTTCTCTCACTAGGAAGGGTAAGGGCTTGGATTGGACGGTGGAGTGTGAGTTGGCTTTTGAGGACTTGAAGGACAGGTTGATGACCGCACCGATTTTGAGTTTACCTTCAGGGCCTGACGGGTTTCAGATATATAGCGATACATCTGGTCAGGGTTTAGGTTGTGTTCTCATGCAGCATGGAAAGGTCATAGCCTATGCGTCGAGACAGTTAAACATTCATGAGAGGAACTATCCAGTGCATGACTTGGAGCTTGCAGCAGTCATACATGCTCTGAAGATTTGGAGGCACTATCTCTATGAAGTGCGTTGTGAGATCTTCACTGATCATAAGAGCCTCAAATATATCTTTGATCAGCGAGAGCTCAATTTGAGGCAGCGCAGATGGTTAGAGTTTCTATCAGACTACGACGTAGACATTCAGTACCATCCAGGAAAGGCGAACGTTGTAGCTGATGCCCTTAGCCGTAGAGGTTCGTGTTTCTTCCTCCTCACTCAGCAGGAGGAGTTAGTGCGAGAGCTGGAGAGACTGGACATTACCGTTGTGACACGCAGTAGTTTTGGTTCTGCAAGGTTGAGTTGGATGGAGATTACCTGTGATATCAAGGATAGAATCAGGACAGCTCTACCGTTGGATCCAAAGATGGCCGAGATTTGGAACTCAGTGCAGACAGGTCAGCAGGAGAGATTCACTATTCAGGATGATTTATTGTTATTTGATGGCAGGGTGTGTATCCCCGATGTTAGTCACATTCGCGAGGATATTCTGTTTGAGACACACAATTCCAGATATTCTATACATCCGGGTAGCACGAAGATGTATGCAGATCTCAAGAAGTTAGTCTGGTGGCCAGGTTTGAAGTGCGATGTTGCAGATTACGTAGGGAAGTGCGAGACGTGCAAGTTGGTTAAGGCCGAGTGTCAAAGGCCTAGAGGCAAGTTGCAGTCACTTCTCATTCCTGAGTGGACATTCGAGGATATATCCATGGATTTCATCCATGGTCTGCCGAGATCGCAGAGTGGGAATGACTCCTTATGGATTATAGTTGATCGGCTTTCTAAGATCGCTCATTTCATTCCTCTTAAGAAGACAGATCAGGATCCCAGATTAGCTCAGTTATATGTGGACGAGATAGTTCGACTTCACGGTGTTCCCAAGACTATAGTTTCAGACCGAGATGGCAGATTCACCTCCAGGGAGTGGCGATACGTACAGAAGCGGCTGGGTACCAGGTTACACTTCAGCACCGCTTTCCATCCCCAGACCGATGGACAGACTGAGTGCACAAATAAGACTTTGGAGGATTTGCTACGGATGTGCATTTTGGACTTTGGAGGAAAGTGGGAGAAGTATATTACCCTTGTGGAGTTTCTCCTACAACAACAGTTTTCATACGAGTATTGGGATGGCACCGTTCGAGGCCCTCTATGGTCGACGTTGTCGGACACCGTTATGTTGGGCTGAAAGTGAGGAAAGATCTACTATCAGAGAGTCATGGATTGATAAGACTACTGATAGGATCAAGCTTATTCAGGAGCGTATGAAGACAGCTCAGGATCGTCAGACCAAGTATCATGATCAGAAGCACAGGTCAGTAGAGTTCAGTGTTGGAGACTACGTTTATCTGAAGGTCAGACCAGTCAGAGGAGTTTCTAAAATAAAGCGGATGAAAAAGCTGAGCCCCAGATTCGTTGGTCCTTTTGAGGTGCTGGAAAGAATTGGCGAGGTTGCTTACAGATTGGTCTTACCTGAGGAAATGAGTGGTGTACATGATGTATTCCACGTCTCCTATCTGAGGAGAGCAGTCAGAGATTCCAGTCAGAGATTCCAGTCAGATCATCAGTACCGAGGAAGCACCAATTGAGACAGATCTTAATATTGGGGTTAGACCAGTCAGAATAGTGGATTCAAGGATACAGAAGCTCAGGAATAGAGAGATTCACATGGTCAAAGTCCTTTGGATGAATTGTGGTCATCCAGAGTATACTTGGGAGCGAGAGGATGAGCTTCAGAGCAATGCAGACTATTCTTTTCTCTTCGATTCCGGTATGGTTACAATTTTCGAGGACGAAAATTTTTGGTAGGAGGGGAGATTTGTAACATCCGAAATTTGACGCGAAATGTAATTTTTTTTGTAAGGTCAAGTTGCGACGGATTTTGATCGAGACAGCGCGTCGTCAAGGTATAAAGTTACTTTTCTTTATGATAGCGACAGTTAGTTCGTTAAGTGCATTAATAATATTGACGCCCGCGATGAAATTGGGTAAATTTTCAAGGGAATTGGTTGGGGTGCCAATAACATTTTCTTCCCCCCCCCCCTCTCATGCGGTTAATAAGTAAAATCGTAAGCCTTTAAAATCCCGCACGACTCATTTCCACGGGAGAAGAGAGGAAACCGCAGCTCGCAGTCCCGTCCCGTCTCCCGCACGCAGCGACGCCGACGCCTCCCGCAAGCCCTAACCGGCGGCTATTCCCCCTCCAAAATCCCTCTCCGACTTCTCCTCCTTCCTCTACGAGCGCCGGTGGACATTCCTTTTCCTTCCTTGGCCGTGGAAGTGCCGGATTCAACCCTAACCGAAGGAATTTGAGTTTTGTTTTGGTTCCGGTGAGTGGATCTCTTCCTTTTCTCGATTTCTGCTTGGACATTCTTCGTTTTGGAAACTAGTTTAACTTAGGTTTTCATTTTGATTGCCCTATTTTAGGTTTTGGTGTTCGTGGTTCACCACGAAATTTGTGTGGAACGCATTGAGAGCCTCAATCGCTACACGTAAAGATAAAATCTGAAGTTTAGCGCGTGAAATTTTGTAACCCTAGTTGTATATAAATTCTCCACGGGAAAATCATAAAGGGGAAAATTATGAATTTAGGGCTACTGTAAATTTCAGGTTTTTGGTGGGGTCGGGGCAGCATTCTGAAGTCCCCAGCAGTAGGATTGCCTTCGGAAGAGAGGATGTCGCCGCGCCGAGTGTACGAACGTCGCAACACCACTGTAAGGAAACTTAATTTTTGTTAGTTAGACATAGCAAATAATATACTTTATATACGCATGTGTAGGGTTTTGTACAAATATCATGACCATGCATAGAAAAGTGTGGTGATAGGAAAACGGTCGCGGAAAATGTGTAGGATGACACCCTTCTCCAAGACCCAAGTAGTCAGATCAGGATTGGTAATGTTAGGTACGAAACCTATACCTGTGTACGTAAGTTTGGAATTTGTCCAACGAAGGGCGTGAATGTCCCTTCTAGTCGACCATAAGAAAGTTAAGGGTCGCTCAGTAGTACACCAAAAGAGATGTCCCAAGCAGAGTAGCATTTGACCAAAAGGTCAGTAGCACACTTCAGTCTTTTCGTGCTTGGTAGAGGCGCACTACCTCTCTCATAGGGCATATGGTATCCTATGAGTAGCAGAGTCTTGGGAGTTGACTCCCTTGAGACAGTTAGTAGATTCGAGACCGTGTCCGCGCGACACTAGAACAATTGAGTTCGTCAGATGGTCTCGGGTCAGTTTCAGATTTTGCGCGTTAGGAGCTACTCTGCATAGAGCCTTCCTAGTAGAGGTGCAAGCTAGAGGTCACCTAGAACTCAAGTATAGACCTGACGTGAGACTGTATACCAGTAGTGAACGCCGGGACTTGGGTTAGTGAACTGAAAGTCACGAACATAGAGCATGTAGATGTTTTGACCATGTAGTGTTCTGAAGGCATGCATAACACACAACATACATATTTTTAATGCACAAAACCATTTTTTAAAGGCATGCATTCATCATATGAGAAAAGTTTTTTTAGTGTCACTAGGAGAAATTATTTTTCTTTACTCTGACCCCTCGTGGGCAATGTTTTTACAGGTGACCCAGGTGGGAAACTACGCCTAGGATGAGCGTTTGGTGGCGTCAGTGTGTAGTTTTTTTCCCATGCAGTTTTTCATTACTTCCAGTATATACTTATAGTGTGGACAATGTAACCTGTTAACATTTTATATGTCATGTATCAGACATATGATATTTTTACAGATTTTCAGTTATTTCAATTCTATTCATGTGTAGTGGCTCTGTGATGTCAGATATCAGGTATGTGGTTACCCTTAGTTTATTTTCTTAGCTTCCGTTGTTAGTTATAAATTTTTAGTAGCTTCTACTTTATACCTGCTGAGTACTAGTTTTAATACTGTTTCCTAGTTTTCTTTATATCGCTGACCCGGCCGGATGACTGATTATTGAAAAACTGGGAAGGGGTGTTACACCTCCGCTGTTCTAAACAGTTATATACAGTCCAATTCGGCCTGCCAACTGCGTAACATCGCTATTTTGAAAGGCCATGGACAGGCTAGCGGGGTGGAATGGTAAAAATACAGCACACATCACTGGGCGAGTGGCCTGACCTGCCCCACTCGCCTGCCCTTGCCAAGAACCAGGGGCGAATGCGAGCCTACCTGCTCTGCTGGCCTGCCTATAGCTTTTCAAAACAGCGGAGTTACACTATTGGCAGACTGACTTGGGCTGCATATAACTTTTTAGAACAGCGGATGTGAGCTATTGACAGACCAACTTCAAAAAATTATAAATAGACCCAAGGGGGTATCTCAGAAGGCATGCTTACTTGTTCTTTGGTCTTCTAGCGCTTTATGAGGTATCTTTAGCTCAGCACTTGACTAAGGAGGGGAAGCGCTCTAAGATCTTTCGGGTGTGTGGTGGGACCTCCGTCTGGAGTCTTGGGTCTGTTCCTGGTTCTAAGTTTCTAGTCGTCTGAGCTTGTGGGGAGAAGTAAGTGTGAGGTCACCTCTTTCCCAAGGGTCCGAACTTCACAGAAGCCAGTTCTCGGTTTCAACAGTAGCTTCCCTATTATTGTAAATTAACCAATCTAACTTTAAAAAAAGTGTTTTCTTTTTTAGTTTTTGGACATTTGCTTTAAGTTTAAAAAAATTAAATGGAGACTATTGTCAAACATTTAGAAATGAGCATTAATGCTTGAACCAGTGCATAGGAAACCACATGTAATTGACAGAGACTCATTATGAAAATGGGAGAGGTTCGTCAAGTAATGATCTCATTAAGAACTACAATTAATAACATCAAAGCTACTATCCACTTAGGTAGGGATCGTGCTCCACCACCACATGAACCCCAAAACCCTAGAGAAAAGGAGCCAATTCCCCAAAACCTTGACCCCTGAAACCAACCTCGTCAGGATACCAGTGTTAGGTTAGATGTTGGTGATTCTGAGGTTTTCACGTAGAACCTGAGGGATGTTTGGACTTGTGTGAGCACATTGAGAGGTTCATGGCATAGAAACAAATTTCTATGAATTGTCTAGTAGAATTGATACCCTTAGATTTAAAGGACCAACACTAGTCTGGTGGGTAGAATTTAAAAATCAGCTATGAAAACGATATGACCACTGGACTACTTACCAAGATTATATCGCAAGTTTCACAACCTTAGTCGGGATAGAGTTTTGATAGACGAATGCACGAATGAGTTATTGATCCTGCAATCTAGGTTAACTATATGGGAGGAAGATGACGTGACAGTGTGATGTTATCCGAATGGGCTCTGTTATGCCATTAAGGAACAACTCGAGCAAGTGTCTTCTCAGCCACCAAAATATCTTTGCCTAGATAGCGGTTGACATCCTTAAGGTGGGACCCCAATATAGCATGTCATCTCCTCAATACTGATTCAAGCCTATCAAGAAGAAAGAGTAGTCGGTGGCAACAACCATGGTGGAACCTATCGAGCACCACGAGTAGATGTCTAATGTTGTAAAACTTCTTGGGGCAAACTTTATTAAAGAGAACGAGCACCACTAGTAGATGTATAATGTTGTAATGGTGAATAAAACTAACAATAAGTGAAGAATATGTATAGATTTCACAAAACTTAAAAAAACATGTCTCAAAGATTGTTATCATTTATCTCGGATATATTCTTTAGTTGAACAACACACCCTCATTGAACAACGCGCGCACACACACACTCATTGAACACATACACACACTCATTGAACAACACATACACACACTCATTGAACAACACACACAGTAAAGAAATATAACAATAAGTGGAGTATGTGTGTAGATTTCACAAAACTTAAAAAAACATGTCTCAAAGATTGTTATCATTTATCTCGGATAGATTCTTTAGTTGACTCAGTTAGCTTTCCGGCTATGAGTTTTTTGGATGCTTCTTCGGAGTATCATCATATTCGGATGCATACCCTGAACATCCCTCGTACTGTGTTTATTACGAATGACGGATGTTACTGTTATAGAGTAATGTCATTTGGTTATAATGATGTCGACGCTACTAACCAATGAATGATGGATTATGTTTTTAACAACCAGAAGGGGAGCAATCTGAAAGTATATATCGATGATCTTCTTATCAAAACTCGAAAGGTGGATAAACATATCAGAGATTTCTATGTGACTTTTTCAACCCTAAGAAAGTATGGGATGCGGCTCGACCCATCTGAGTGTGCATTTGGAGCTAGCAAAGGGAAGTTTTTGGGGCATATAAACCCAAGGAAATCGATCCCAATCCTTATACATTCAAGTTCATTCTGAGTATGTCATATCCCAAGAGTCCTAAAAAAGTGCAATAGTTGACAGGGAGAAAAGCAGGGCTCGGTCTCTTCATCTCTCGTTTCGGGCATAAGTGTGCTCCATTCTTCAAGACTCTTCGGGGGGGCATCCAAGTTTGAGTGGACTGAGGAATGTGAAGGCCTTTCTCGAACTCAAAGGATAATTGATGTCCACTACTTTGTTACAGAGCCCAAGAGAAGGAGAAGATGTACTCATATATCGTTGAGTTGTACCTAAGGTCATTAGCTCTGTCATGGTACATGAAAAAGGAAATAGGCAGTTCTTTATTCATTATATAAGTTGAGTACTCAAAGATGCGGAAACTAGATATCTGATACTTGAGAATCTTGCTCTAGATTTGATTATCTCTGCCTGAAGGCTGCGCCCCTACTTCCAAACTCATTCAATTCAAGTGATAACCGGTCAACATTTTAAAACAATTCTGGAGAAGCCTGAATACTCTGGTAGATTAGTAAAGTGGGCAATTGAGCTTGGAAAATTCAATATTGCTTATTGATGTAGGGTAGGGTTTGCAGTGAAGTCCTACGATGCACGTCTAGTAGTGGGTGAGGTTCCGAATTACTATTCTTATTCTAGTATGATGCAAACATGCAAGTGCCCCCTTTGGCCCTACCTCCACCCCTACCTCCACAACAAGCCACCGTCCTCTGTAAAAGCCCCCTTTGGCCCTTGCCTCCCCCTCACTGCCACCGACCACCTCCTTACCACCTCATATCCCACCACCACTCCATCTCAACCCCATCTCCACATCCCTACATCTTACCTTCATTGCACACCGCAAAATCTTTGTTGCTCATTACCATCGTAGACTTCAACGTAAGTCCTCACGCCCCCATCATCATCCCCACGGGTCTCCTACATTTATGTGAGTTTCCTTATTAAGACCACGACTCTATATTATAAGGATGTATGTGTACATGTATGATATGATGTTTTTCATATTTGTCCATGTGGCTCATGCATACTTTATTCACTGCTTAATTATTTTAAACTATAATTTGAATTAATTGTAATCAAATGTGAATGTTTGCACAATTTTTCTTTTTTCCTATTTAGTTGATTGCGCGTAGAAAAATAATTACATGTTGAATCATATAGGCTCGTAGCATCAGTGTTAGGATAGCCATGGATTTATTATTTAATTCACATTTGTTGCATGTCTGCTTGCATTTTCATTTACAAAACCCTATAACATCTTTGAGCGTGTTTTCTGATTTCTATTCTTGTTCGCCATTAGTCAAAGTTCGAAAAAAAAAATGTGTTAGCCCTTGACAAAGATTCGCCATGCATCATATACACTTCTTGCTAGTAAATCATCTTAGTTTTTATCGTAGATGCTCACAAACAATTTTCACCGGTTATTGCAATAATAAAAAATAATACAAAATATAAAACTTAATAACCGCACCTCTTCAATATGATAGCCTTTCCTGCTGGCTCGAACAATCATCTCCATTTGAAATACATATCCTTTACTGACAACCGACCCTATGACATCTTCGAGAACAGATTTCTTATAAAGTCTATAAGATTTTAAGTCATCATCAGCACTTGAAGCTCAAAACGAGATTTGGTGCTTAACTTAAACGAAATACCTAAATGATCCCGTCAGGTCCGAGACACCAGGCCATAAAAATGTTTGTGCCAATACATTCGCTCCTCTACTAGTCAACTTGCGCATAAGATTCCAGCCATGAACACCACCTCCTCTTACATAACGAGTGCCAGTGACAATACTAGCCTCAGTTTCCTTTTGTTTCCTGCTTGACAAGAGATTGTAAAACAAAGAGAACAATGAAATTATTGTACTAGTATTTCAAACATAATATCAAGTTAAAAGACTGGCCAATAAGCTTACTGTGAGATGAGAAGTACAATAATACTAATACACCTAAGAAAAGTGTTTAGGTGGAACGAAGTTGAAGTTTAGTGCTCACTGTGAAGATCGTCATTGGAGGCTACCGAGACGTTTAAATGTCCTCTGACATGTCAGGGCATGTCATTTTATAGGGCAAAATGACATTTTTCTAAAAAATAGATTGTTTATTTTGTAAAATATAGGCCGATATATCCAAAAAAAATTTATATATCAGCCGGTACGACTTTTGAACATATCAGGTATTATTTTAGGGCGCTGTTACGTGCACACCATTGTTGGCTATGTGCACACCAAATTCTTAAAATAAACAATACCAATATTTTTTCCCAATCCCACCCACACTAAACTTAAGCGCACACCACGCTCCTCATTTCTCCCAAAACCCAAAACCCTACCCTTCGCCCACGCTTCTGTCTCGCTCGTCGTTTTCACCGCACAGATTTCACCGTCCGCCGGTCATCAAAGGTGTGTCGTCTGCCGGTCGTCCGCGGCTTGGGTTCCATTCCACGAATTGAGTAGTAATCCTCTCCTCAGCGACGGTGCATCTGCGGCCATCTTAGTCCCCATCGAGCAAACCGCCGCTCCATTCTCCGTCGGCGGAAGTCCTGTCGATCAACCTACGGATCCCATTTCTACCGCTGCGGGTTTCCTCTTCTACAGATCCCTAGTTGGTAATACTCTATCGTTCTCCTCACCTTCTCCATCACCCTACCTTGCTCCTTCCTCATATTCTCTATCTCTGCCACCGCAGATTCAACGAAGAATTTCTGTTCAGCAAACAATCAGTGAAGCTTCCGCCTCGCCTTCTGTCGCCGGATTTTGTGGAGGTAAGGAATACAATTCCTGGGCTCTAATTGTACAATGCTAAATTTCAGAGCTCTGTAAAATTAACCTGTGCTCTGTAAAATTTGAATCCCGATCACCTGAGTGCATTTTTTGCTGGATTTTGTGGATGGCTAGGCGCTGTATAAAGGTATTTGAGAGCTCTGTAAAACCAACAATGCAATTTATGCGGTGAAACAGAATCGAGTAGTTTTCATTGTTACTTTGTTTTACAAATTTGTTTTAAAATAAACAGAATCAAGTTACTTTGTTTTAAAATAAACAATGTGAATCCTGAATTAACCCGTCATTCTTTGTGCTACTTTGTTTTACAAATTTCAGGGCTTGTGTTAAAATGAGTTCAGATTTAAGGTTGATAACCTTTGAAGCTTCCAATACAATTTTATCTGTAGAAGTCGGACCTGAATTCGTTACTGATATTGTGTTTCCAAGTAAAGAAAATGATGCAGGACGGCGCGTAGGGTTTACGCGTCTGTCGGCTATTTCTAGGAAACCCTAACTGAATGCAACGAAATATGATTTTTTGTCAATTTAGAGCGGGCGCAGTACTAAAAAAAATTACGCAACTTGTATTTTGAAAGCACAAAATTACTTCTTTTTAAAACATGAATTTTCTTAATTAAGGTTCGATTTAAATCCGGGGAAGGAAACTCGCAACTTTGTTTCGTTCCCCTTGTCTCGGCAAAACGGAAATCGTGAACTCCAAATACGTTTCCGTTTGGAGTTCTCGACATAGCGTTCACTGACAAAATTCGGCGAAAACCCAGCAATGAGTCTAAAAATCCTAAGAGAAAATGTAGACACACGCAAAGAGAGGATAGAAGCAAATTATCCACGGAAAGAGCCGTCTTTCCGTCTCCGAAGTCGATGGCGATCACGCGAGGAGGTCCTCGTCACCTTCGAACTCTGCTCCGAGGTCGGCCGCTATTGCACACGGGCACCAAGGAACTAAATCACTCTCTCACCCAAGGTGGTTCCACGGAATCACTCAACATTGTAAGAAAGCCACAAACTAAACAACTTAAATTCACTCGCTCTCACACTCAAGGTGGATCCACGTAATCTCAAACACTTGCGGTGGCTCCACGAAATCTTCAATCACACAAGGAGGAAAAATTACTCTCTTCCTCGCACTCCCTCCACCGGAGCAATCCGGAAGAGTACTGTTCAGTTTCTTAATGAAAGCAAACTACAACAGGAGGCAAGACATGAACAGTAAAATTAGAGCTATTTACACTGTTCATTATCACCAACATCACATCACATCACACTCCTATGCAGGCATCGCAACCCGATTTCTTTCTCCTTCACTGGAAGCAAATCTTCACACTACTACAGGAAACTCATCATCATCCACAACCTGCAACTCTCACACACGCCTAATACTTGCAGTCGGAGCAGTTCAGTCCTATTCCAATTCCTAAACAGGAAATTAATCAAGTAACACGCCTAATTTCTACAGGAGATCAAAATGCCAACATCAACTTCTTTCATTCTCAAATTTTCATCAATCTTCATCACTCCATACAGGATACATGGGGAGCCCTATTTATAGGGTTAAAAAAAACAGAATGTGCATACAAATGAAACCAAACGGAAACTGAACCCAATCGCACGCGTCGTGGAAGAGGCGGCCATGGCGAGGGCTTGGCGGAGCGGAAACGGCGGATCGTTGAGGCGGTTGCGCCGGGATCGTGGCCAGATGGAGGAGCTCGGTGAAACTGGCGACAGTTGCGTGCGGAGGAGGCAGCACTCGGCTCGGGGAAGTGGCTCGTGCTAGCGGCGGGTGTTCACGTGCAGCTGGATCGTGGCTGAAAACGCGCGATGTGCTAACCCTAGCAACGCCATGGCTGAACCGGGAGAATTGCTGCGACGAGCTGTTTGGGAAGGAGAACAGTGTTCTGCTCGGCTTTGGATCGGGAAGAAAAGACTGGACCGGCTTCTATCTTAACTCTTTAAGCCCTATGTGTGTGTGTGTGTATATATATATATACTTATAACCTATAAGTATTCTTTATATATATATATATATATGTTTTTTTAAAAAAAAATTGAATAGATGGGCTTATATATATATATATATGTATAATTGTGTATATTATACACATATATATATTTTCACACACACACAAAAATACAACTTGACACACAAAAAAATGCAATATCTCAGGGCCAATAGGATCTGGTCGGGTGCGACAACGGGCAACTTTCGTCGACTCGACCGGGGTTGGTCTCCACCAACTCTCCCCCTCTTGAAATCACTCATCTCTGGTGAGTGCTCTGAGCGGTAGTGCTGAAGAAGATCAACATTCATGCGCTGCAACTCCTCGGCCAAGTCCCAGCTGGTCGCGATCTCTGGTCTACCATGCTAACGAACCAAATATCTTTGAAAACCACCATCAGTTGTGGTCACTGTCCAATATGTGCTCGGGAACTGGAATAGAATAATCTCCTGGTGTCCATGCTCAACCTGAAACTGGCAGTGAAAATAGAAGGAACTACGATGGAAGTGTCAGTAGCGGAATGAACGTCGGTATGTCCTGAATGTGGATCCTCAATCTCACTCACCAACCCAGAAGAATCAAATGGAGGAGAAGGCAATGGAAATTCTAAAGACTCATACGAGTAATCGTAGAATCAAGTCAGATTGGCTACGTTAAAAACAGGATTTGCTCCCCAAACGGAAAGCATCTCAAGTTCATAAGCATTTTGCCCAATCCGATTTACTACTCGAAAGGGTCTAGTTCTACGATAGCTAGCTTCTTTACGGTACCCAAAGGTAGCCGTTCCGGATTTAGCCGAAACATAATCAAGTCATTCATTTTAAAATTAGTAGCTCTTTCATACCTTTTTTTTTAAATTGAGTTGCATAAAATTCATAAATACTATGCATTTATCCGCTCAAAAATCTTTTATGCAAATCATGCAAATGGCATAAATGAACTACTAATACGACTAACGCCACTAACCGATGGTCTCAGATGCTAAGAGCAACTCCTGAAAGAGGTACATGATCAGGAGGCTCAGAGGGTGGATCAATAAAGAACTCATCGCGGGGGCGATGATCACTCAAGTGCAAATCAGAGACAACAGTGATCAAATGTGCCAACATGGTGTGCGAATTGTCTCTGCAAGTGCAGGCGATAAGATATAACATCAACGGATCAGTGAGTGCACCCTCAAATTCGACTGTGCAACTAAAGATGGATACATCTCAAATGTGCGGGGAACCCATAAATTTGCCATCTGGGGGTTCGCCGGGAGGGGTATAATAAAATTCGTCGCAAATGCGACGCGTGCAAACGTAAGCTCCAATAACAGATGGAGTGCTCTCAGATAAAAGTGCGCAAAGTGTGACAACCGTACTGAATGTACTAAGGGAAAGTGAGGCATCAGGAGGCTCACCAGGTGGGACATAGAAGAACTCATCGCCAATACGATGGTTAGTAAGTGGTACGTCCCCTAACTTATCTAGAGTGCGAGTCACTAGACGGTTATACCCAAGCACTATCGACATCAAGTGAGACAATGGAGCAGGTATCCATGTCTTAAAATTCACAAGAGTACTCAGAATAAATTCATCCACACATGGACGTGGTGGCTCATCTGGAGGCTTAATAGGAGGGTCGTCAAATGATCCATCAGTCGAGTGATGGTCCTCCAGAAATGAACCATCGGAAGGGGTCATACTCCTAGAAAGGGTAGAAGTGACTACCTCGTGATCACTACTCAGCTCTCGGCTTCCGATCGTAATGCACTCGGTGCGCCATCAGGTGTGGTGATGAGACTCGATGCACCATCGAGTGTGGTGATATGACTCGGTGCGCCACTAGGTGAAGTGTGCAAGGAATCTACACTCAAAATAGAGCTAGTAGAGATCGAATCATGGACGGGTTCACTAAGTGGAGCCGACTCACATGGGGCTTGACTCCACACATCCTGTACTAGGACATCAGATAGAGTGGGTGACGTCTCCCTGCTTCGGGCAGTGGAAGGCTCTTGCTGCCCCTCAATATCTATCATCATATTCACCTTTGGAACACTAGGAGGATCGCTAGGTGTGACGTACTCGTGACGATAGTGACCTCTATAGGTAGTTCGAGGGTATTCATGATGAGTGTGCATGTCATAGTCATGTCGTGCTCGTGGATGATCATAAGTCCTACGAACGTGTGGTGGTGGTCGCACATATGCAGTCTCAAATTCCTCATATAAAGGAGACGTGTAGTATCGATAACTAGAGGAATACTGAATCCTATCCTCATAATAAGGTGTCGAGGGACCAATAGGATCCACTCGGGTACGAGTATAATAACGACGATGGTCATCATACGGATCGTCTCTATAATGAGAACGTGTTGGTGGGGCAACACGATCTCTGGTAGTGGTATACGGTAATCGAGTATAATCATCGAAGTGTCGTAACGATCTCCGTGACTGGGCACTATGGGTGTGAGTGTAAGGGTAGTCGTGATCCTCGAATAAAGGATTCCTCCTAAAGGTAGACCTTTCCACATAGTGATGAGGAACATCGTAATGCTCACAGACCGAATGCTCATCTCGAATTTGAGGTGACATTGACGCTCGAGGGGGTATTTCTAATCTACTCACCCTACCTCTAAGGTGTGCTAACCTTTCACGCATCTGGCATGTACTCTCAGTTAAGGTCGTTAGTTGGTGGGCGAAAGGTATAAACCACTGGGGCGGTTCATTCCCTTCGTGTCCACGACTCGGGTGACCACATTTAATTTGACGCATTCTATCACTACGCCGATACATGCTAACACACAAGTCAAATGCAATGATAATACTAAAAATTCTCTCCTTTTTTTTAAATTTTTTTTTAAAAAAGCTATGCGGGTTCCTATTCTACACAGGGCGGATCCCGAAATTTAGAAAAACTTTGAAACCGCCTCTGATACCAATTTGATGCAGGACGGCGCGTAGGTTTTACGCGCCTGTCGGCTATTTCTAGGAAACTCTAACTGAATGCAACGAAATATGATTTTTGTCAATTTAGAGCGGGCGCAGTACTAAAAAAAAATTACGCAACTTGGATTTTGAAAGCACAAAATTACTTCTTTTTAAAAAATGAATTTTCTTAATTAAGGTTCGATTTAAATCCGGGGAAGGAAGCTCGCAACTTCGTTCTGTTCCCCTTGTCTCAGCAAAACGGAAAAAGTGAACTCCAAATACGTTTCCGTTTGGAGTTCTCGACGTAGCGTTCGCTGACAAAATTCGGCGAAAACCCAGCAATGAGTTTAAAAATCCCAAGAGAAAATGTAGACACACGCAAAGAGAGGATAAAAGCAAATTACCCACGGAAAGAGCCGCCTTTCCGTCTCCGAAGTCGATGACGATCACGCGAGGAGGTCCTCGTCACCTTCGAACTCCGCTCCGAGGTCGGCCGCTATCGCACACGGGCACCAAGGAACTAAATCACTCTCTCACCCAAGGTGGTTCCACGGAATCACTCAACATTGTAAGAAAGCCACAAACTAAACAACTTAAATTCACTCGCTCTCACACTCAAGGTGGATCCACGTAATCTCAAACACTTGCGGTGGCTCCACGAAATCTTCAATCACACAAGGAGGAAAAATTACTCTCTTCCTCGCACTCCCTCCACCGGAGCAATCCGGAAGAGTACTGTTCAGTTTCTTAATGAAAGCAAACTACAACAGGAGGCAAGACATGAACAGTAAAATTAGAGCTATTTACACTGTTCATTATCACCAACATCACATCACACTCCTATGCAGGCATCGCAACCCGATTTCTTTCTCCTTCACTGGAAGCAAATCTTCACACTACTACAGGAAACTCATCATCATCCACAACCTGCAACTCTCACACACGCCTAATACCTGCAGTCGGAGCAGTTCAGTCCTATTCCAATTCCTAAACAGGAAATTAATCAAGCAGCACGCCTAATTTCTACAGGAGATCAAAATGCCAACATCAACTTCTTTCATTCTCAAATTTTCATCAATCTTCATCACTCCATACAGGATACAGGGGAGCCCTATTTATAGGGTTTAAAAAAAACAGAATGTGCATACAAATGAAACCAAACGGAAACTGAACCCAATCGCACGCGTCGTGGAAGAGGCGGCCATGGCGAGGGCTTGGCGGAGCGGAAACGGCGGATCGTTGAGGCGGTTGCGCTGGGATCGTGGCCAGATGGAGGAGCTCGGTGAAACTGGCGACAGTTGCGTGCGGAGGAGGCAGCACTCGGCTCGGGGAAGTGGCTCGTGCTAGCGGCGGGTGTTCACGTGCGGCTGGATTGTGGCTGAAAACGCGCGATGTGCTAACCCTAGCAACGCCATGGCTGAACCGGGAGAATTGATGCGACGAGCTGTTTGGGAAGGAGAACAGTGTTCTGCTCGGCTTTGGATCGGGAAGAAAAGACTGGACCGGCTTCTATCTTAACTCTTTAAGCCCTATGTGTGTGTGTATATATATATATATATACTTATAACCTATAAGTATTCTTTATATATATATATATATATATATATATATATATGTTTTTAAAAAAAAAAATTTTGAACAGATGGGCTTATATATATATATGTATAATTGTGTATATTATACACACATATATATATTTTTACACACACACAAAAATACAACTTGACACAAAAAATGCAATATCTCAGGGCCAATAGGATCTGGTCGGGTGTGACAACGGGCAACTTTCGTCGACTCGACCGGGGTTGGTGTCCACCAGAAAATCTTGTTGAATGAGCTCGTAATGTAGCCAGAAGAATAGGATTTATTATCACAATTCAAAGGGCTGATAAAATTACCGCTCGTGTGAGACCTAGAGTAATGCTTGGATGTGATAGAGGAGGGTTACTGCGAGAAAATCAACGAAATAAAGGCGTGTTTAAAAGAAATTAAAAAAAAAACAAGTTCGAAGCGTTGTGGATGTCCGTTCTTATTACTTGGTTAAAAAGATGCAATTTTGGAAGAGTGGAAAGTACAAGTGAAATGTGGAACTCATAATCATAAATTTGTTCATCTTGAGGCACATGCGTACGCTGGGAGATTAGATGAACATGAATAGAAAGTAGTCCACGACATGTACACATCCAGTGTGAAACCTAGGAAAATCTTGTCAACTTTGAAGAAAAGGAATCCTAATAACTCTACAGTTATGAGGACAATTTATAATGAAAAAGTAAGGTTGTTCAAAAAATAATTAGATGGTGTTACTCCAGTGCAGTTTTTCTACAAATGCATCATTGAAGCTGAGTATATTAGTTATAATCATGTTAATGCATTTACTAAAACGTTGGATTTCTTACACTTTGCTCATCCAACGTCAGTTCAATTAACCAACATGTTTCCAGATGTTTTTATGTTGGACTATACATACAAGACAAATCGATATTGGATATTGTTGCTCTCTATTGTTGGTTTGAATCGACTAATCTATCATTTTTCTCCTCATTTATTTTCATGTCCAATGAAACAGAATCAAGTTATAAATGGGCACTTGGCGCATTTAAAAGTATGCTTGATGAGAATTTGTTAACAAGTGTATTTGTCATAGATCGAGAAATTGTGTCGTGGAATGTTATTAAAGTTGTCTTTCCTCATGCTAGAATTGTTTTATGTCAAGTTCATATTAATCGAAATATCCTTGCACATTGTAAGAAATATTTCAAGCAAGGAAAAAAATTGATGGATTTATGTGTACTTGGCAAAATGTTGTAAATTCTCATACAGTCGATGATTTTAATGAACGTCTTAGATCTATGATGTCTACTTATAATGAGGAATATCCAGATGTTATTCGTTACATACTTACAACTTGGATTGATCCGTATAAAGAGTCATTTATTTCAGCTTGGGTGGACAAATTGTTACACCTAGGGAATAACACAACAAATCAAGTAGAGAGCGGACACAGTCAGCTAAAAAGATTTCTTGAAGTATCAATAGGAAATTTGTCTACTATTTGGAAAGCATTCGACCAAATGATCAATCTTCAACATACCGAGATAAAGCGGTCATTTGGTCACAGTTCTATTCAGGTAAATACAAGGTTCGGAGGTTCCTTATACTCTAAGTTGGTAGGCTCTATTTTTGTTGCTGCTTTGGAGTTCATTAAAAGGGAGGAAGACACATTGAAGTTTGGGCAACCTTGCAAATCATTGTGCAATCACAAGATAAGAAACACTATGGGTTTCCCTTGTGGGCATGAGTTGATACCATTTATTCATAATTTTACTGCATTTCCTTTGTGGATGATTCATAAGCATTGGAAACAATTAACTTTGGAGGATCATACAAAAGAGACATGTAAGATAAAAGAGGAGAATGAGGATTCACATGACATACAAGTGGAGTTGGATGAGATACTACAGAAATACAATACATCATCGGATATTTAAAAAAATGAAATGAAATGAAAACTACGGGAGCTATTGTATCCTACAACAAGCCAAATTGTAGAACTTTTGGTTTCGGTTCGCTTAAAAGGGGCAACCGAAAGGAAGCTTGAACAAGCAAAAAGATGGGTGTCAATCTACCAAAAGAGAACTTTCCCTTTTTGAGCATGTTCTAAAGGCCGAGCAAAACACATTTGAAAAGAAAAAATCTACAAAAGAGAAAAGATTTTTTGATAGTATTCGGAAAGCGATGTCTTTATACATTGCTAAACATATATATGATGCAACAGATATGGTAGGTGATGGACATTGCGGGTACATGGTTATAGCACATGCTTTAAAAATGGGTCAAAACTGGCTATAAGTCCGCAAGGAATTGACATTAGAGATTACTAATCATGAAAGTTTGCATACTCAGATATATAGAGATGGCGGACGGTTAGAGTTAATCGAGTCTCTAAATTGTAATGAAACTCCAGCGCCGCTTGAAAAATGGATGTTCATACCAGATATTGGACTAATAGTTGCATCTTGCTATAACGTAGTGTTTGTTCATTACTCAAAATATCAGTTATTCACCTTCCTACCATTACATTCTGCACCTCCAGAAATCCGGAATATAATTTTTTTTAGGTTTGTCAATGGTAATCATTTCATTCAATTGTCGATGAAAGAAGGGTGTCCACTTACACCTATATACTCTTCGTGGTTAAGGTATCCTGAAACAGCTGCAGAAAACTGGCATTTGCACAAACGTACGGACGATGATGTAGTAAATTTGGCCGACCCTTGAACAGGTTTGTATGAACTATTATTGGGCTCATTGTGTTACTAAATATTCAACTTCTCTATCTAAATTTTATTTCGCTTGTAGGAATCAAATGAATTTTGGGACTTTTGAGTGATTAGATGCACATGGGCAGTATCATACAAGAGATATTAATTTTCAATTTTAAATAACTTGTAAATATTTTATTTATTTAAGACAACTAATATTCATATCTTTATGCTCGTGCAGATCTACATGAACTTAAAAATGGACGGGGCAAATTTTGAGTTACATTGGTGGAAATGAATTGAGATTTTTTTTTTAATTTTCTTTGTTTTTTGTTGGTCAACATGAACTTAAAAGCTCAAACTTTATTTTGATATTTATTTAACATTTTGAACTGCAAAAAAAATTTATGGTGTTAAACTTAACATTTTGGCCTGCAAATAAAATTTATGGTGTACACATATCAATGGTGTGCACACAGCCAAACGCGGTGTGCACGTAACAATGCCCTTATTTTATTGTATGTTATGCTAGCAAACTAGTATGGTTAAATACACCAACAATTTAGACTTGTTGTATATGTATTATATTATGTATGGTTAAATACATTAGATTTATTGTCTTGATTTTTTAATATTTTATTCTTACAATCAATTTTGTATAATTATCTCACACTATTTTTCTTCATTTATTCATGGGACATTCTACAAAAGGTTAACATGCACTTTACATGAAAACTTCAGTCCATATGTTTATCACCAACAATTTCAAGGAAATTAAAAGAAGAAAGTATCATAACTAAGGAGTTTGTATTAATAAAAATTCAGAAGGATCATGATTATGATTGAGATGCTCCAAATTCTTGTTAAAGCTTAAAAGTGTCGCACTGAACTCACCTGATGAAACTTGGTAAATATTTTGGCTGTCAAAAAAGAAAAGAAATTAAAAGAGAGATGGAAAAGGCAAAGGTGATTGATTGCCACATAATATTGAACAAAATTCTTACATGATGGGACAGATCTGCATCCATGATTATAACAAAATCTCCAGATGCATGCTTCAGCCCATGACAATAGGCAGTTCCTGCACAGCTTCGCAGATCAGGAACTGAAAGCTTTTATCTCAAAAAGAGCCATAAAAAATAGCAGCACATACCCAGACCAAGTTTTTTTTTTCTTGCCCTTAATAGCTTTCAACATATCGTTCAGTAAGATGAAGGTCAACAATTAAAAAGACAGTAAATCAGGCAGATAATCGAATTATATATAAGAATTATTAACTGGCCAAAATTTTGTTCTTACAATGCGCTCTTCTCCATACAGTAGCTGCAGCTGTTTTACAATATCTTGAGTACCATCCGGGCTACTATCATCAACAATGATGATTTCAAAATCAAACTCCCTGTAAAAACAAAGATGGAGTCATGGAACTCAGAGAAATGTTTATAATGATGTTTTATGAGAAAAAAGGACTATTTGCATGAATAAAATTGTGGACAGTCTAACTTCAAGGTTATGCTGGCACATTTAAGAAAAGCATTAATAAACAGTAACATATGGAAAATTACAGTTGAAAAATGTATATTTACTCTTACAAATTATATTCCTGAAACAACAAGTAGACTCTTATTTGCTAATCAGACTATGCCAATCTATTGAAATTTTCTACATACAATTCTCACAAAGAACCTTGAACACCTAAATCCTCCCAGAACTTAAATAGGCATTATTCACCAAGAAAGACAATCTTTACAAAGGGGAGCCGAGCGCTACCCTAGCCTCTAGGACTGCAGCTATCAAGGGAGGGAAAGGAGGGTTTAGGAAATTAGGGCTTGCTTACCATTTTCCATACTCCACTCTTAAGTAGTGCAAGGGAAAAAGGTTCCAACTCTTACAAAAATCCCCTCACTATAGATATTACATCATTTGTAATTTTATCAAAACTAAAGCGATAAAACAAAATAACAAAAATAAAAGTGCATACAAAAAAAAGGTACTTCTGTTCGGCGGTTTAGGCCTTGTCGTTGCGGCGGTATTTCATTCACCTTGAACACGTAACACTACCTTCCTTCGCTGATCAAGTTTGACTTTGTTAGATATTAGTGTTTTATTATAGGTTCTCTTTTTTAGTCCCATGCCACCTGTGAGTGTTTTGTAACACCAACATTTTCCTCGTTTGGACTATTTTATAGATATTTAGTGTCTTGACTATAAATTTGTGTGCAGGCAACCAATCGTGGAGCGGTCAAGGGCCCTGACATAGGACTAGTGTGAACAAGGGTGTGTGTGCGTACCCTAACGGAACCCCAACGGATGAATGCAATTATATGATATGGGGAATTTAAAACAATCCAATGCACATGCGTTTATCTGATAAGTAATTGCAATAAGATTATGAAATTAATTAGGCAATGCAAACATACACGATAGAGATTAAGTTTCAAAGCAATGAACGAGTTTGATGGGGAATTGGAACCATTCATCGTATGTGGATCAATGACCGTAATATTGTTTGTTCTTTTCATTTCTCGTTTCGAGTTTTATTTTTATTTATTTTTGAGTCGAGACGATCGGTAAATGAATCATAGCCATTTGTTGCCACCCCTAGAGTCAATATATTGAGTGGAGGGCTCTCATTTTGGGGATTGAAGGATTGAGTGAAGAAGCCGATCCCTTGATCATTTCGGTGTCGAAGCCGACCCCGGTTGCGAAGCCTGGGTCTACCCCCTCCACCCCCCTATTGGTCGAACACCTCCATTCTCCCCACTCCTTGTCGTGGAGCCACCACCCCCTCCTCCCACTATATAGCGGCCACCACCCCCTACTCTCACTACATAGAAGGCCACCAGCATCATCCCCACACCAAGCAGTCGGCCAACTCCCCTTAGACCCCATCCAGAATGTTGTCGGCTACCCCTTCCCACAACCCTACACCTTTCAATCAGCGAGCCATATCCCCTCCAAAAAAAATATTGTCAGATCTCCCTTCCATGAATCTCTTTCCCTACAGCCAGCAACCACAAGCCTCCATTCCCCCACAAAAACAGCCCCACAAAAACAATCCCTTTACCATCATTTCCATCGCCGGCGATCACCAGAGAACGTCTTCGGCCACCTCCGGTGATCCACCACCACTTTCCCATCAATTTCCCATCATTTTGCAATTTTCGGCGATTAACAAAAAAACTCTAACGATCACCACCACCGTCGGCAGTCACCTCCAGCCACCACCAACCTCCACCTTGCTAACAACCACCACCCATAACTACCTCCTAACTACCCCACTTATTTTCATTTAGGAACCACCTCCTAAATTTAAGCCTCACCATCTCCTCATTTCCCTCACAACCAACCTCTTAATCCCCTCTCTCATTCACATGTGGAGCCTTTCCCTCAAACCCCTCAACAGTCGCCCGCTATATCCCAACATTCCCCCACATTCTCACATAACCCCCCCCCCCCCCCCCTGCCAACACCTCCTCCTATTTGCTCGGCCGATTTCCCCTCTCCCTGCCCCTCTCTCTCACACGTAGAACCACAATAACCTTCAATTCAGCACCCCTTTAACCCCACCTCCCCTAATACCCCTCCACTTCCCATTCAGGAAACCCAACCAGTCACTTCTCCGCTCATTTCCCACCTTCCCCCAAAAAATTGTTGTTGTCCAGACCTTCCAAACAGCCTAGCAGTCTTGCCCAAGCATCCCACGCCTTTCCCTCAACCACAAACTTCCTGAATCTTGCTGCTAGCTCCCCCCACCCCACCCCCACCACTCTGCATGGTTAAATTTGTTGTCCAAATCCCTGGACAATCATTTACTGTCGATGATTTCTGCCACTTTGGGTCCTGTTCCCAGTATTACAACGTCGTTCCAGCATTCGCCATCGCTGCCCAGCAGTTGGGGCTACATTTTGAAGTCTGAAATCAGCCTCGATTGCGCCCTTGCCATCCTGACAGCCCTCCTGATGCAGCACGAATCGAGGCCTCCCCTCAACAACCCGCCTTACGGGCGCAGCTATGGATCACACGGTGAGCAGCCTGGGTGCGCCCAACTATGGATCACGTATTGAGCAGCCCGTGTCCTCTTCAGAGAAGGGTTGGAGTGTATGGTCCGCGGACCTGGTGCGACCGGCTGGGGCTGACTATGGATCCTGGGTGAGATAGCCCTGCGAGCAGCCCTGTGCCCAGTTGGGTCGTATCATAAAAGTGCTAGGGCTGGCTATGGATCCTGGGTGAGATAGTCCTGCGAGCAGCCCAGTGCCCAGTTGGGTCGTATCAGACACCCGGATGGACGGATAATAATGTCCGGGCCGATCGGGGACTAAATGCACCACAAAATACATAAAAATAATATATCAAACTGACTCGGGTCGACCATCCGGGCGCATCCGTGGACTCGGACCGCCCAAATAAGTTGTCGAACACCGCCTCCTGCGGGAATAGACATGTGTGGGCCGCCAATCGTCATCAACTCCCCCCGACTTGAAAGCACTCATATTCGGTGAGTGTAGACGGTTGTACTCTCGGCGTAAGTCCGGGACGAGTCTCTCGAGCTCCTCAGCCGAAATCCAAGTATCATCAGAAACCGGGCGGGCAAGCCAATGAACCAAGTACGTCGGACCATCCGACCGCCCGTCTTGGTGAAGTCATGACCAATGATCTGTAGGGCATCTCCGGTAGGTATAGGTGACTGCCGAAGCAATGCATCTTCGTCTGAAAGTGGTGTTGGTAGAACTGTCGGCAGGGTGGTGTGGTCCTCCGAGCGGTGCTCAACCGTTCACGACTGCCTGAGCAAGGTGGGTGTAGGGGCACTAGAGAGGGGAGGGTCAAGTTGTGGCTCAAAGGTAGGTAGGTACAAGGGGTCCACATACACTCGCACGTCAAACTATGGAGTTAAATCCTCCACATTGAACACCCGGTGGATCCCCATTGTCGATGAGATATCAACCTCATAAGTGTTCGCACCAATCTGTCGAATGACTGTATAGGGGCTCACTCGACGGGCACTTAACTTATTCGCTGTCCCCAGGGGGGCCTCTCAGGTCGATGGCGGATCATATCTTGCTATCCAACATCAAAAACATGTTCCCTCCTGTGCAGATCAACCTGAGTTTTATAAATTTCATTACTGGCCACGATCTTTTTTCGGACTGTCTCATGCAGTGTGTGTATATGATAAACAGAGGGCTCAATAGACCAATGATGTGAATGATGAACCCAGATGATGACATGAAGTGCATGTATGAGCTGAATGAACGACTCGACGGACTTATGCAGATGATGAACTCAAAAGATGACATGCTTGCATTAATGATGCATGAAAAACACGACAGGCACGATACTCCGACATTCAACCAGCTTTATGTGGTGAAGGTTCCTTAAAAGAGCTGGTTTATCGAGGGGTTTGTCGGGAGGAGTGTAGTAAAACTCGGTGAGTGTGCGATGAGTGTCAGAGTGACCGTGCGAGGTGCCAACACCCCGATATGAACTCATATGGTCTCTAATATCTCTCCAGGAACATGACGCATCAGGATGCTCACCAGGAGGTACGTATGAAAATTCGTCGCGAAGACGACGATCGCTTAAGTGAGTGACAGAGACATCAATAAAAGGATGTGACACTCGAGTGAGGCAAGTGTCACTGATAGAAAAGAACTCATCTGGCGGGTCAGCAGGCGGTATGTCGAAGAACTCATCACGAGTGAGGTGGGTCATACACTTAATTCTCCGCACATCGGGAGGGTGTTCAAGTATGCCTAGGAAATTCCCTATATACTCATTGCTACACTCAAGACCCGCTTTCCAAAGCAACGTAAGGAATGTGAATGAGAGAGGCGTCAATAAGTCAGCGCTCACTGATGACGCACTCAACAGGATGTCGATCTCACAGGGTAGTGGGGGTTCATCAGGAGGCTTATTAGGGGGATCATTATAGAACCCATCAGTAGGATCATGATTCTCCAAAGCTAGGGAAATAACCACCAAGCTTTCGACACTAGGCTCGAGGCTCTCGGTCGTGACATGACTCAAGTGGGGGTTAGCCAGCGAGGTGTCAAGAAAGGGGTCTGCCACCAAGGAGGTAACGAGGCCAGCATAAGGTATAGAAGATGGATAGACCCTCACAGTGTCAATGGGTTGCTCGACCACACTCGCAAAACCAAACTCGCTAGACATGCTAATGGTGCTCCCTACCTATAATACAAGGTTAGGGTCAGACTCTGCCTCAGAATCGTGTGAGTATGGGGGCACATCGAGGATAATAGTACGAAAATCAGATGACGGATCGCTCATAACTATGGGATTACAACACGCAACGGTGGTTTGACTTGAATCTTGATGGGTCACACTATAGGTTTCCCCTAGGGCAGATTTCAAGCGATCCATTTGAGCATGTACACAATCAAATTGGTCAAGCACCAATCGCTGAAATTCGGCCTCAGGTATCTTTACTAGTGGTACAATAGGGGGATCCAACCGCGTGAAGTTATCCACATAGTGGTGACCTCTTTCGGGATCCGGATAGTCATCAAAAAGCTCGTCCCCAATATCCTCACGGCGTGTCAGAGGGTGGATGTGATCCCTACGAGCGCGTGGTGATGGTTGAGGGTGATCATCAAAATAGTATGAAGATCTCTCCGGGGGGACTCTACGAAGATCTTCAACTCTACTACCATCAAGTCGTGACGTGGCGTAATGACGATAACGTGAAGTTCTAGAATCATATTGATCGTCTCTAGCAAATCGTGACGATGGGTAGACAGGATATTTAGAAGGGGAAGAATGCGAATAACGATGATCATCGTAATAATATGCCATGAGATACAACCTATAGACTCCACTTGGGCGATCAGGGCGCATCCGCGGACTCGGATCACCCAAATGGGTCGTCGAACACCGCCTCCTGCGGGAATAGACGTGCATGGGCCGCCGATCTCCATCAACTCCCCTCTCAGTATTTTGTCACTTCAAGGTGTGTATGTTATTTCTTCGTCGTTGGGTCTTGTGTTTGTTATTTACTTGAAGAGAGTGGTTTATAAGTCTTGTTTTTGTCATTTTAGCCTTTGTATTTTCTCATTCAATTAATTGTTTGTTTTTGTGCACTCTTGCGCTTATACTATCTCTCGTTTCCTTTCTTGAATGCTTTAACTATTGTGCTTAACATTCATAATTGATTTATAAAGAATAGTTATTGCATGTTTAAAAAATCGTCGAATATTTATGGTTGCATGTAGGAGTTCACCCACCTATTTTCCCGCCATATAGGACCGTCCTGTGTCAGATTTGCATGAAAGCCTCAAGTTCGAGTTTAGTTTAGAATGTCCGGGACTAGAACCTATATGCTTTACAATGTCATATCATAGTAGCAATTGCTACTCTAATCCTCTATTTGATGAACATGAGTCCACCCATTTCGTTAATCCTCTATTTGAGGAACTGTATTCCACCACTGATCAAGAATATAGAGTTCCCTCAGAAGGACCCTCGTGCTATCATGATTATCCTCATCATCGACCCGATCGTGTTATCGCCTGACGATGGAATGGATCGACTGGGTCACTGCTAGAGGGGCGTCCTAGACATAGAACTATCCATTTGTGGGTTAGGTCGCCTTGAACCAATGGTATGTGGGTATTGCTCATATTCTAAAGCAAGCTGGAAGATCTGCTCGGCCAACTCCGGGGGATGGGGAATAAGTTCCCTAAGAATATCAACCCTTAATTCGGCCCGAAACCGAAAGGTTATTGTTATATGCTCTGCGATGATATCACTCCTAACAACAAGCTCGTTAAAACGAATCATATACTCTGCTAAGGCATAGAGAGCTGATCTAGAACCTGACCCCAATATAAAGCGGGTAAATATTTTTCTTTGAGCCTTTTTGTATGTCATCACACAAGTTGATGAGATAACCAATCCCACCGTTATGATACCAATCCCACTGTTGGAGTCATTGCGGATTCGGCGCATCCTTCTCGTCATTCTTCTCTGGAACCCGATCCAGATCTTGCCGACAATTCTTGATCCTAATCAATCTCACAAGTAGCTTTCCAGTCGTTACTGCTTTGTCATTTGATATTGAATGCAGATCTAGATCTCCTTCATCTACCCCTACCTCTTAATAATTTACAAACGTACTTTAGATCATACATGATACAAGTACTTATTTATTGTCCATGTTCTTCTTTAGGGCGTATTTCTACTTAAACTCGTAGAATCTGCTCTCCTCCGGAACCTCCACTATGACAAAGGATGACAATGCATCCTCTTCTAGTATTAATGATCTTCATTCCACTGCCCCATCGACCATGCCTCATTGTAATTACAACAATACCTTTCCTCTAAATGCCAGACTTGGCACTACTATTCTTACTTCGTCCAACTCTTGTTATGAAAAAAAACGCATGATTATGTTTCGGTTTGGCATTCGCCATGTGCACCACCTCTCCCAACTCCTAACGTATGTCTCTAACAACCAAGAATATGAGGATCAGTACAGTGATGATTGTAGGATTTTTGTACTTTCGTTGAGTTCTATTGATCCATGAGTACAAAATTGCAACAACATTAAGGAGTTAGGGATATTTTACACATTATGTTCTCTCGGGCCAATAACCTCAGTTGTGTTTGTGAACTCTACCTGACGATGGTTGAACTAAAGCAAGGAGCTTGATCAGTCACAGAATACTTTGTTGAGTGGAAGGTACTTGCTTATGAGATCATGGATCTTTGAGAAATTCCTTCACTATGGAGGAACATTAGGCCTAGTGGGAGCACCTTGTTCTACTTTTGATACAAAATGATCTAGATTCAAACTATTTTATGACCAAGAACAAAATAATGGTTGGCCCTTCTACCTTGCAGATTACAACTATGTATCATCGTCTGACCACGGCTAAATTCACATCAATACTTCTCCGCCTGCACTGCATGATTCCTCTATTGATTTGATTGTCCTTGCCTCCTGTGGTGGTAGAGGAAGTGGTCAGGGAGATTGTACTAGTTGTGATCGTGACACCAAAACGATACACCGCAATCATTGTGATCGCCATGGCCACACCAAAGACACTTGTTGGGCAATCCATGGGAAACTTGAATGGGCCATAAAGTCTCTTTCTCAATCATCATGCTCCACCTATCTTGTTGACACTATCTCTGGATTTAGAACTCTATGGACTTTTAAGACCATTGAAGAAGAGTATCGTTGACATCAGGCTCTTCGGATTGAATCTTTGATACATAGTCTTATTGTATCTCAGACTATCGAGTTAGCATGTACCTCTCAGTGCTCGATTTATTGGCTGGTAAACTTAGGTACTTATGACCACCTCACTGGCACCTAAGGTATCTTACATTTGTATCAAACTCATAGTGAGTCTTGCATTAGTACTGCCAATGGGACAAATTTTCCTATTTTTGGGTTTGGAAAAGGTAAGCTGAGAGGAGGAGTGTATATACTAGATGAAATATCACCCCTTACATGTTTTGTTGTTCCTACCGAGTTTTTGGATATCCACTATCATTGTAGTCGCCTCTGTCTCTACTCTCTATTGTATGTATCTTGAATTGGGCAATGATTCCCATCTTGCTTGTGAGTTTTGTTAATTGTTATTTTGACAAACAACTTAGAATTAGCTATGTACCTCATATTGATAAATGAATTATTGCACCTTCTGATTTACTTTATTTAGATGTCTAGGGTTCTTGTTCTGTCCCAACTTTGTTAGGTCATCTCTACTATGGTATTTATATAGAAGTTTTTCTCGTATGACTTAGGTGTACTTAATGAAAAGCAGTTCGAACTTCCTTCTTTTTCAAAATTTGTGGAATAAAATATTTACTAAATTTTCCCTTAAAATAAAATGTCTTCACACTGACAATGATAGAGACTACTTAACTCAAACTATGTAATCATTCATTTTAGTATAAAATGGATAATATTCGATCAAACGTGTCACTGTCATCACAAATGATAGCAAAAAATGCAAAGGATTTATACATTCTTGATTGACAGAATGATATTTGGAACATGCGCAGAAGACTGCTTTCTGGAAAAGGAATAGCAGGAATGTTCTTTTTTCACTCAATGGGTTAGGCGGGTTGAGAATTTTATGTGGGAGGATAGTAATCCGACGTATCAAAATATGAAATGCTTAGCGCAAGCAAAGGTGGTAGAGCAGAAAAAAAAAATTCTCCAGCAATAAACATTCCAAGGGATAATAATTCTGAATATAGAACACCCATAAGAAACTAGTGGAGAAGCAATAGAATCATTCATTTTTTCAACTATAAGAAGAGGAAGAAATAACTGTATAGTAGAATTAAAATTCTAGACAAATAAACAGGGGGAATGCAATACCGGAGATGTTTGAAGACGAGATAGACCACTAGGGCAATGTTGAGGCGCTCATTATAGGTAGGGATTATGATGCTGTACATATTCTTCTCCATTGTCAATGAACAAAACCTACCTGATCAGAGAGAAAATGAGACAATTCAATGAAGAGTAAGACGACACAATATCTCAAATAGAATTTTCAAAAAAAGTGTCTACTTAGGCCTCGTTCATTTTGCAGGTTTTCGGGGGAGGGAATTTGTTTTGGTCCAAAATCAAAGACACATAAGTTTTGGAATTGGGCTAAAACTCAATTCTGTTGCTCTTTTGCAAGATGGTTTTGAGGCACCGGAATTGAATGTCAACTATTATGTTCCATTACAAAATGAAATTCAAATGCGGGAATTGATATTTAAGCAATAAAGATACCTAAATCACATGAAACAAAACAGCATGAGTGTGCTGTGTTTCATCAAAATCACAACAGTTGCAGCTAAAGCAACTACAAATGTCCTTTTTCTCATTAACAATCTTCTCTATCTATAAAACTCATTAATTGCATACATCTACCAAACATAATAAACCATGAAAAAATAGCAATACACGCACTCACAAAAATTTACATGCACACAAACACAGACATACACACACAGACACACCTATATACACAGACACCGTATACACACACAAACACAGTATACACACACAAACACACACATATAAACGCTAAAAACCTTTCAAGTCACAAGAAAATAAAAATAATAGGCATGATTAAGCTCTCGCACAAGCAAATGCACCCTAAAACATCTAATAAAATCACAACAATGCAACTAAGGCCTCAGCCCTCAAGTGGAACAAAATAAAAAATTAGGCTATACCTGTCCGGAAGGAGGAGATCTGAAGGAGAAATACACTGGGACGAAAAGGTCTGGAGGAAGAAGCTTCACAGAGACCAGAAGAGGAAGAACCAAAAGGAGAAAATCCACCGTCGGTTGGCACAGAAGACGCTCGGGCACAGTGGCTTGAAGAGGAAGTCCTTCACCGTAGACGCCCGAGGAAGAAGCTTACCTTCACCGTCCACGGCGGAGGAAGAAGATGGCGTTCACAGTCGATGCCGGAGAGGAGGAAGAACGGGCGAGTGCCGGTCGATCCCGTTCAGCAATTCACGAGATCTATTTAAAAATGAATTTGCTAAAAGCAAACATTGTTAACAACCCACCGCAGTTTTGGTTAGGTGCACCGCACTTTCTTAAAATTTTTACGTCTTTTAAAAATACGTCTTGTACATGCATTTTTAGGAAAAGTGTTCAACACAAAAGTTGTAGATCTCGTCGAGATCTACAACTTTTGTGTTGAACACTTTTTCTAAAAATGCATGTACTATGCGTACTTTGAAAATACGTATAGGTTTCGCGTCTTTCTAGAAATACGCGTTGTGCATGCATTTTTAGGAAAATTGTTCAACACGAAAGTTGGAGATCTCGTCGAGATCTACAACTTTCGTGTTGAACATTTTTCTAAAAAAAACATGTACAAGGCGTATTTCCAAAAAATATGAAAAATTAGGAGAAATTGCGGTGCACCTAGTCAAAACTGCGGTGCCCTTAACAACTCTCATAGGTTAAAGGGCAGCCAAATTTTGGAATTGGCAGCCACAAGGTTGTTGCTATTAGCAAATTCATTTTTATAAATCATTACACCTAATAAATCATAAAATTTGAAAATAACTATTTAAAAATCAAGTGGTTATCAAATGATTACTAGCAAGCCACTCAAAAAAATAAAAAAAAAACTCTCAAAAATAAGTGTACACTATACTATATAATTTAGCATTACAAAATTATACTAGTTATCATGTTTTTTTTCTACAAAACAACTTAATCCAAATTTTGATCATCTTTAATAGTTCCCAAAAATCTCTGCAATAAATTAAAATACTGTTACATTCTATGGGAATTAAAATTAAAATGTATATCTTTCTTAATATATTGTTGAGGATCCATTCCCATGAAATTAGTGTAATCTTCCCAAAAATCTCTGCAATAAAATTAAACAACGCTACTACAATTTTATGTTAATTTAATAGTGTATGAAAATTGAAATGAAAATTTTTTGTGGTTTGTTGTTGAGAATGGATTCTCATGAACTTGTTATGTATGTATGATACCTCCTCCATGGGGAGTAGAGTTGAGGTAATGAACATCTTTATTTCATGCATAGTCTTACAAAATGATTTTCATCAACTAAAAATTATATTTGGGATTTGAGGAAGCGTCGAGTTCAATGGTAGAAGCATCATGCTCTGATTTCGTGAAATTAGAGGCACACCAATATTGTAGCAAGATAGTATAATTAATCTCATATCTGGCATGGACATCCACTTTTCAAATGGTGTGGGAGAGCATTTGAAATCAAGGATATTGATTAACTCCATTTTTAGGACCTTCAAAAAGTGCATCATGTAATGTTTCTCGTTTCACCAATTCATTCATTAAGTCTTCTCTAACTTGTCAATTATTACTCATGTTCAGTGATTCACTAATGACATGAAATCCACAATGTCCATTCGCGGATACATAAAAAACATCAACCAAATGCTCTGAAATATAAGAAGGTAGTTGTGGACGGACTCTATCATATAATTTATTCTTATACTCACTTTCTCCTCTTGATAACTTTGACATTTTTTTCTTGTGAAAGTTGTCCCTCTGACACTGCAATTTCAAATAGTGATTGATTGTGTTTGGTATTTGTGTAGTCATCTTTGAGTTCACGTAATTTATTTTTAATCTCCTTTTGTTGATACTCATTTGTGTTTTTATACCTTTCTATGATCCCCTCCAACTCAAATAATATATCTATGTCTCACATGTTGACAGACTCTTGTGTTCTTGGTATTTCGTCATTCTCTAAACAAAAATACAATTGCTTTCAATGTTTATGAATTAACCATACCAGACAAGCTTTGTTTTGTGAGACATATGGTGCTAACTCATGAGCACATGGTAGCTCAAGCGTGGAGCGGGTTGTATGAGGACAATCTACATATATTTTTTTTGTCTTGTGGTAGTAGTCTTCTTCCACTTTAATCAACTTCGTTGCATGTAATGACACACGTCCAAGGAGTTCGGAATACAAAGATCCCTTAAATTATTGGCTAACTTGAATGAAGTTTTGCCCAAACAATCGTTTTATCTCTACATGTTGTAGATTTAACATTTGATTAATGAGCTTCCAAATAGTTGTCAAAATTCTCAATTGAGACTTTTAAAAATTTCTTCAACTTACTATGACCCCCTACCCGATTTGTGGTTGAGTTGTTAAGATGTAAATATTTATCAATCCAAGCACACCCAAAATATTCTTTCAAAAGGTCAATCCATGTTTTGCATATATAAGTGACAACATCATGGAATAAGGTGGAATGTGAACTCAAAATATAATTATATCTCATATTAAACTCGTTCTCATTTCTTGCATCCACTAACCGTTATCATGCAGAAAGAAATATTTCGAACTCTTTCTCATCTTTGAAATATTTTTTATAATTAGACAAAATATTTCTATGCACGTGTACCTAACATAAAATATGTTTGACATTTGGAAATGTATACTTAATGACATTCATCAATGTCAAATCTCTATCTGTAACCAGAATATTTGGCAAGAAGGTTTCATCCAAGATAGCTTTGAAATGCTCAAGTGTACATCTGTAACTAGTCTCAGATTCTTCAGATAGAAAACCAAAAGCTACGAAAAATATTTGTTGAGTAGATGTAACACCAACCACCGATAATAATGGCAACCGGTATCGATTTGTCTTGTACGAACAATCTATTAAAAACACAGTATAAAATGTTTTGCTTAGGAGAACAGTAGTCGAATGCGCAAAGAACAAGCTCACCAAGTTTCCCCTTCATTAATTTGATTAAAGCTCAAAAAGACATTATCTGCTAGGCACTTATACAAATATTGTGTGGGTGTGGCGTCATTTAATTCTTGCTTCTGTAACTTATATATCTCATTATAGATAGTCCGCATCACTGTATGATTTTCTACATTCCTTTTTTAAGCGTGGCTAATATACTTCTTTGTTTCATATTGGAGACAATCATGTCATAAACTATTTTTTTCTCCTCACAATCCAATCGTCCTACAGTAGCATGTGCTTCTAAATGAACCATTACATTTCACTTGAATAGTCCATTCATCTGAGTGAGCATTTTTTCCCAATAAAAAAGGGCACGCACAATGCTTGTTAACAGTTTTTCTCAAATTTTGTTTGAACCGACATTTTTTACATTGTTCAGTGAAATAAGAATACCTGTGGGAGCGAACACAAGGAAATGCTTAAAGTTTCTTCAAGGAAATGAGAATACCACGTTGGGAATGCTAGTAGTGTTGCGTTTGTTGACCTGGAAATGGCGAAAGCAGGGGACGAACTGGAAACGCTAGGAATGTTAGCGTCGGGGCAGAGAAGCATTGAATCTGGAAACGATAGAGCAGGGGATGATACATGTGGGAGAGAGCACAACATTAACGATGCCTCTCTATGGTGGCAAAAGAAAGATGCTTCGGGCAACTGGGGCGAAAGGAAAAGTCGCGAGGAGGTTTTGCGGCGTTAGGGCCGGATTCGGGATTTAAACTGGGTTTACTAGCAACGTGACTTTTAGTTAGAAAATAAGGGGAATCCAGTTTATTATGGTTTGCTAACAACCATTAATGGTTTTCTAGTAACAGCATCCATAAATATAGCTCGTAAAACATCTACATCAATTTCATTAATGTTTTTTAAGTCTTGCTTAGCAAAAATAATTTTTTATTAACTCTCACGTGAAAGAAAGATGAGCCACTCCTTTATGCCAACCTTCATTCACCCAGCAACGATGAGCCGCCCCTCTCCACCGACGAAGATGAGTCATCCATCTCTGTCGGCGACGAGCTCTACTCTTTTATGCTCGCCTCCCTTGGAAGGAGATTATCTAGGGCATTTGTGTCACATGACTGAATGTCACATGACTGAATGTATCCTCGTAGTTTTCATCATACTGATGTGATAACTCACAAGCTACAAGACAAGTCATGTATCGCTTGATACTGTTGTTTGCTTTCTTCTTTAGCTTGTAAACTCATCTGCAAGTAACCAGAGTAATGTCATCCATATTGGGCACAAGATCCCAAGTGTCATTCTTTCTAATAGCGATCATCTCCCCATCTATGATATCTTCTCACTCCTTTACTCGAAAGGCATTTTTAAAGCATTACGGCTCCTGATCATTCAAAGGTTTAGCAAAGAAACATGAGACCAAACTCACCATGTGGCTGTCTCTGTACGAGCTGGTGGTATGATGGTCCACTTCGGTCTTCGCAAGACCAGACCACTCTCCACCACTTATGTTGCCTTTTTTGCGTTAGTTTGTTTGTCAGAAATATCAGGAGTATCGCTCCCCCACCCTCGCTTCTAGAACCTGAATCATTTGACCCTGAGCCTGATGTAACCGAGCTCCTGGAGACACAGACAACTCCACCAAAAAATTTTCAACAACTTCCTTTCCCTTGCCTTCTACCCTGCTCTCTTGTAGCTCAATAGTATAGCTACCCGGGCATGACGTCAGCTCGTCAAATACCACATCCCTCGAGACAACAACCTTCGTTGTCTCATGATCTGTGTACTTTTATCCCTTCTTCCGCTCATCAGAGTCGATGAAAACGCACTTCTTCGTCTTAACATACAGCTTGTCCTGAGAGCATCCGGGATATGCATATAGCAGGAAGAACCAAGCACCTGAAGATGTCACACAATAATCTTCTCTTTGAACATCAGCTCATGTGAAGACTTCATATTATTGGGACTCAATGGCATCCAATTGATAACATATGCCCCACAGGTCATCCCCTCCGCCCATAAGGCCTTGGGAATGCCTTTGGCATGAAGCCATCTTTTGCAATTCTCCACCAAGTGACGAATCTTTGTTTTGCCACTTTATTTCATTGTGGAGTGTGGGCAAAAGTCGACTCTCTCTTGATCTCGTGCTTTCTGCAAAAGTTGAACTCATATGAGGTAAACTCCCCTTCATTATATATCTTCAGCTTCTTTATCCACAATCTAAGCATGTTTTTAACAAGCTTTTTGAACTCCACAAACTTCTGGAAGACTCCTGACATTTCCTTCACAAATTACACCTAAGTGTATCTGGCGAAGTCATCAACCAAAACTATTATAAATTTATTGCCTCTGAGACTAGGGGTAACACATGATCCCATCAGATCACTGTGAATGCACTCCAACAGTGCCTTGCATCTGAAAAAGGACTTGTCAAATGGAAGGAGATGTGTCTTCTCATACTAACACTCATCGTAGACATGACCATCGCCTATAGATGAAAGACTTAGCAAACCTTTTACCAAGCCTTTTGCTGTCATAGTATTCAACTTATTCATCCCAATATCCTCAAGCCTCTCATGTTAGATAGCTGCGCTATTATTTGCCCTCATCTTCTCAATATAGAAACTTGTCGATGTTAAAGTTGGTGACCAGGCGGTCTGGCGGTCTGTCTTGGCGAGTTGAAGACCGCGCGGTCTGGCGGTTTCCCTTCAGTGGTTTGGTTGCTGTGATGTTGCTGTCTGGAGTCCTAGCGGTCTAGCGGCTTGCCTCTGGAGACTTGGAGACCGGGCGGTCTAGCGGTCTCCCATGGTGATCTCTCTCTCTAGTGGTAGCTGAGCGGTTAGCCCTTCTGTCTAACCGCGCGGCTTGTGCGAACTGTTTTGTATAAGTCCGCTTAGTCCTGTAAATTTTTTAGTCTCACATCTCTTATTTATATTCTCTCATCTCTCCTTCATTCTATATAAGGGAGGCCATACCTTTGTAATAGATATCTTTTTCAGATAATAAAGTTTCTGTTAAACCACTTCTGGTTTGTTTTAGTTCGTTTCTAACATGGTATCAGAGGAAACGATCTTTTCCTCCTGATTCATTTTCTCGTTCTGTTCGCGCGGTCTCTTCTTCTTGTTCGCGCGGTCTCTTCTTCTTGTTTGCGCAGTCTCTTGCCACTGCCCTTTGTGTGTGCGGCCTCTATGTGCGATCTCTGTTCGGCTTGTTCGCCTTGGTCTCTTTCGTGCGGCTTTCTCCTTCTTCTTCTGTTCGCGCGGGCTAACTTCTAGCCTCTCGACTTCTTTCCCTCAGCTTGGTTCTACGGCTTGGTCGTGGCTTTTCTGGCCGCTGATGTCAATCATCGTGACCGCTGCAGATCTCCTTCTCTTACCGCTGAGATTTCTCCCTGTTCGCGCGGCTTGTTTCCTAACCGCCCGACTTGTTTTCTAACCGCGCGGCTTCCTGTTGTTTTTTTTTCTATGGCTCTTTCTGATGCTTCTACTTCCACCACTCCTACCATCACTCTTGTCGCCAATCCGGCTCTGCCGCTTCCTACTACTCCTTCTGGGAACCTTGGGACCGTTTCCAAGCTTGTCGGCCCCAACTACCCAGATTGGAGCGTCTCCTTCACCTTCCTCCTTCGCTCGCAACGCAAACGCCACCATCTCGTTGATGACCCTCCTCCAACCACTTCACCTCTCTTTGATGACTGGGATGCGAGTGACGCGCTTATGCGTACTTGGCTTGCTAATAGCCTATCTAATGAGTGTCTTCTCGTCATCCGTCATGATGAGACGGTCAAGGCCGCTTGGCTTCATCTTTCCGCTCTGTACTCCAAGGGGGCTCAGACGTCCCGCATCTATACGTTGTATGCAGACCTCTTTGCCCGTCCTACCTTGTCCCCTATTGCTGCCTACCAACAGGTTCAGGCTCTTGGGGCTGAGATTCTTCAGAATCGCCCCTTTTTGCGGATTTGGCTCAACAACACAAGCACTTGCAGGAGCTTTTGGTTGTGTGTTATCTACTTCGGCTTCCTGATACTTATGATATGATCCGCCAGCAAATTCTGGGTGAGGCGGAATCTCCTACCTTAGATGTCACCGCTGCAAGCATCGCCGCTGTCACCTCTCTCCTTCAGTACCCGATTCTGCTCGCTCCTCCTCCACTGGCCAACTATGCTCACCAAACTCAGCGGAGTGGATCTGGTAGCCACAGTCACCAGTCTGGCGTATGTGCTCTTTCCCGCTACCTCTGCTCTCACTGTGGCCGCACCGGCCATACTTTGGACCGCTGCTGGACGAAGCATCCCCATCTTCGCCCCTCGGGTGACTCTTCCAAGCCGTCTACCTCCGTGGTCACATCATCAGGTAGTGCCCACGTGGTAACTTAAGGTAAATGGCTTATCGACTATGGAGCAACTAATCACATGACGGGCAATCCTCACTACTTCACTTTCCTCGAACAGCATGATTGGGTGCCCCTGGTTCTTGTTGCAGACGGTTCTCCCTCCCCGGTTCATGGGTCGGGAGTGGTCCATGTTACTCCGTCTCTTCGCCTAACGGACACTCTCTATGTGCCCAAATTTCTGTGCAATTTATTGTCGGTTACCTCTTTATGCAAGCAGCTTCAGTGCTCTGTAACGTTTACTCCGACTTCTTGTTCTTTTCAGGATCCGAGCTCCCAACGGACGATTGTTACTGGGACTGAGAGTGACGGCCTCTACTTCCTCGACAACGTTTCCGCCTTGTCCGCCTTCTCCTCCTCCTGTACGGATCTTCTCTAGTGGCATCTCCGCCTCGGTCATCCTCCTCCACAACTTCTACATCAGCTTCTGCCCCACCTCCCTCCTTCCAGTCCTCCTCTCAACTGCGACGCTTGTCAACTTAGCAAGCATCACCGTTCCTCCTTCCCGCCAAAGCAAGTTCGGGGCTCTACCAGTCCGTTTGATCTAATCCACTCTGTTGTCTGGGGACCTGCTCTTACCCTCACTATTGGTCGGGGTAGTTCTTATTTTGTTACTTTTATTGATGACTTTTCTAGATGTACTTGGGTGTATCTCTTATGAGATCGCTCTGAACTTTTGGATGTATGAGTTTCTTTTTATCAATTAATCAAAACTCAGTTCGGTGTTTGTATTAAAACCTTTTGCTCAGACAATGCTACCGAATATTTGAGTCATGCTTTTACCTCTTTTTGTGTGCAACATGACATTATTCATCAGACGAGCTGTGTTTATACCTCCCAGCAAAATGGGGTGGCGGAACGCAAAAACCGTCATCTTCTCGATGTCGCTCGCACCCTGATGACCCAGATGCATGTTCCTCGCTCCTATTGGGGTTATGCTATTCTCCTTGCCTTCTACCTCATCAATTGCATCCCCTCCACGGTTCTCCACGGGAAAACTCCATTCTCCATTCTAAATCAGGACAAGGAGCCTTTTCCTCTCCCTCTCCGCATCTTTGGGTGCACTACCTTTGTGCATGCCCCCTCCACCACCCGTGATAAGCTCTCCCCTTGCTCTATCAAATGTGTCTTTCTGGGATACTCCACCACTCAGAAAGGATATTGTTGCTTTGATCCCGTTCTTCGTAAGCAATTCGTCTCTGCTGACGTCATCTTCTTCGAGAATGCCTCCTACTTTTCGGATGCCTCCTCTCCTCTTCCCCCAGCTTCTGATTCTCCTGCTCTTCCCTTCGTTCCCTCGTCTCCTACTGCGATCTCCACCCCTACACCATCTCTGTCCACTTCTCTCCCTCCATCTTCTCCACCACCATCTCCCTCATCTCCGTCGCCGCCGCTCTCTTCTCCCGGGCCAGCTCTCTCTGCCACGGATGCTCCGGATGCCGAGGGACCTGCTGACCTGGATCTTCCTGTAGCTCTTCGCAAAGGGGTGCGGACGTGTACCCTCCACCCCCTTGTTGCTTGTTGTTTCATATGATCGTCTCACCTCTTCTCGCAGGGCCTTTGCACTGGCTATCTCTGCCACTACCACACCCCGTTACTACCAGGAAGCCCTTGTTCTTCCTCATTGGAAGATGGCCATGGATGAGGAAATGACGACCCTAATTGATCGGGGTACCTGGACTCTTGTTCCTCCTCCCCTTGGTACTGATGTCGTTGGATATCGCTGGGTCTTTGTGGTCAAATTTGGCCCAAACGGCACTGTGGATCGTTATAAGGCTCGCATTGTTGCTAAGGGATTTACTCAGACCTATGGGGTTGATTACTTTGACACCTTCTCTCCCGTGGCTCGTCTCAGCACTATACGGGTCCTTCTCTCTGTGGTGGTCAATAGAGATTGGCCGATTTCCCAGCTGGATGTCAAGAATGCCTTCCTTTATGGTGATCTTCAGGAGGCTCTCTACATGAAGCAACCTCCTGGGTATGTTGCTCAGGGGGAGACACGAGTATGTCGGCTGAAGAAGGCAATTTATGGCCTCAAGCAGATCCCTCGAGCTTGGTTCGACTAGTTCAGCGGCATCGTGGAAGCCGTTGGTTTTGTGCGAAGCTCTGCCGATCACTCGTATTTATTCTCAAAACCTCCTCGGGACTGGTGGTTCTTGTTGTGTACGTCGATGAACATCATTCTCACTGGCGATGACCAGGAAGGGTAACCTTGACAAAGCGACATCTTCGTCAACATCTGGTCACGAAAGATATGGGCTCTCCGAAGTACTTTCTGGGGATCGAAATCTCTCGGAAGCCCAACTCCTTAGTCCTCTCCCAACGTAAGTATGCCCTTGATCTTTTAAAAGAGGCAGGATTGAGTGGAGCTAAACCTGCCCGATGCCCCATGGCAACTGGAGAAGACAAAACCTGGACAGATGATTCGACTCCTCTTTCAGATATTACGCGGTACCAGCGTCTGGTTGGTAAGCTCATATATCTCACCGTGACCAGGCCCGACATTTCCTATGTTGTGGGCAAAGTGAGTCAATTCATGCAAGCACCTAGAGAGTGTCATCTACAGTCCGCCTTGAGGATCTTGGAATATGTCAAAGCAGCGCCTGAGGAAAGGATTACTCTTTCAGAAGAATGGTCATCTGAGGGTTGAAGCGTACTCAGATACGAGTTACGCTGATGACAAAGGGGATTGCAAGTCAACCTCGGGTTTTTGCACCTTTGTTGGGGGAAATCTGGTGAGCTGGAAGAGCAAGAAGCAGTCAGTTGTTTCTGGATCTAGTGCTGAAGCAGAGTATCGTAGTATGACATCGATCACTTGTGAGTTAAAGTGGCTATGGGCTCTCCTGCTGGATTTATGAGAGGTGTACAACCATCCTCTACCTATGTTCTGTGATAACAAGGCTGCTATATACATCTACAAAAATCCCGTCTTCCATGAAAGAACCAAGCACATTGAGGTCGAATGTCATTTCATTCGTGAGGAGATTTTGAAGGAACAAATTTGCACTCCCTTCGTCACTTCTGATAAAGAGTTGGCTGACATCTTCACCAAGCCAGTCTCCGTCTCGTTTCTTCATATTTGTGACAAGCTGAGCATGATCGATATATATGCTCCAGCTTGAGGGGGAGTGTTAAAGGTGGTGACCGGGCGGTCTGTCTTGGCGGGTTGAAGACCGCGCGGTCTGGCGGTTTCCCTTCAGTGGTTTGGTTACTGTGATGTTGCTGTCTGGAGTCCTAGCGGTCTAGCGGCATGCCTCTAGAGACTTGGAGACCGGGCGGTCTAGCGGCATGCCTCTAGAGACTTGGAGACCGGGCGGTCTAGCGGTCTCCTATGGTGATCTCTCTCTCTGGTGGTAGCCGAGCGGTAAGCCCTTCTGTCTATCTGCGCGGCTTGTGCGAACTGTTCTGTATAAGTCCGCTTAGTCCTGTAAATTTTTTAGTCCCACATCTCTTATTTGTATTCTCTCATCTCTCCTCCATTCTATATAAGAGAGGTCATACCTTTGTAATATATATCCTTTTTCAGATAATAAAGTTTATGTTAAACCACTTCCGGTTTGTTTTAGTTCGTTTCTAACAGTCGACAAAATGAACAAATTCTTCACTCGTCTCCCAACATAAGTCACATCAATCTCTATCACTGATATGTTATGAAAGAACTTCATTTCTTTTGGACCAAAAAGAACGTGATAGCCAGCATCCACAATATTGGTCATCGAGAACAATTTCTTCTTCATCTCAGACACATAATATACACTTTTCATGTGAGTGGACTATTATCACTGCCCAAAGAAACTGTTTCCTCCTGCTCAACTTTATGAACAGTATCATCAGTTGTAATGATCACATAATTACCCTTATATAGCTGCAGAGTAGAGAACTTCAACGTATCACTGGTGAGGTGATGACCACACCCAGAGTCGAATGATCCAGTCCTCCTGGAAGTTGATGGAGGCCAAGGCATCAACAGACGTCACCGTCATGTTTGCCAAGAAGCAACTGTCCCCCCACTCACCTTCACTCTTAGATCCTCCCCCTCTTCCTATAACGTGTCCTGGCTGAAGGTTTACCTTGTAGTCTTTCTTCATATGACCAAGCTTGTTGCATCTGAAGCATCTAAGACCCTTCTTGCCTCCATCTTGCTTAGGAGCCTTACATCCCTCCTGATGTGATGAGGTAGAAACCTTTACATCATAGATCTTCTTCTTATCACACCTCTTCCCAGAATACATAACTTTACTATCTCCCCCAAAGATAGAACATACATACATTTGTCCTTGCTAACCTCTCCTGAGAGGCTAGCAAGTTCTCCAGCTCCAGTAAAGATAGTTGAATAGACAACCCTTGCACTGAAGTGATTAAAACAACATATTCTTTCTGCAAGCCGCGGATGATGTGTCTCTTCATCTTAGCCTCAAAAATAGGCTCATCTGAATCAAATGTTGAAATCTCAACACATAAGTTCTTCATCTTCAGAAAGAATGAATAGATAGACAAGTCTCCTTGAGTGGCTCTCGCCAACTCATTCTTCAAGAACTGTAGTCTCACTACATTCTTATTATTGAACAGCTCATCTAAGAAAGTCCAAATCCCATAAGCTGACCTGCAACCTATGACGTGGTCAAAGAGCTTGGGTGAGATAGTCCGCTTGAAGGTGAACTCTGTCTTAACATTAGTTCTTCTCCAAAGCCCTCACTTCCTAGGCATTATCTCTAGCAACCACAACTTTTTGTTTGTCATCTCCACCAACTACCTCATAGAGGTCCTCACCAAGTAGATAACTCTCCATATAAGACTTCCATTTCTTGTAATTGGTATGAATTAGCAGTTCAATACCGAAGCCCCTTGCATATGCACCTTTCATCCTAGATATCTTGGTTTACTTGTCTTCCAAAAGTACTTAGCCGTAAACAACTAAAACCTATGTCCCACTGATACCATGAAAAATTATATAAACAAGAGATCGCAGGACCACTCTCAACCAACCAGGAGAAGTAAATCACTTACAATAGAAGAAGCAAAAAAAAACACTTGTATTTATTCATTGTTTTACACAGTGAGACATACAAATACACGACATGATTTCGCTTTGCACCAGATGAAGATAAAAAATAGACAAGTAACAAAAGTGGTGAACTACAAATACAAGCTTGCTTGTTCGCACTGTTAGCCGCGAGATCACACGAACAAGCCTTTATTGACCTGTTGGAGAACTATCACATGTCTGGACTTCGGATCTCCTGACCTCAGAGGTCACCTAACCGCAGAAGTCCTGTGAACAGACTGAACTGGAAAACAACCAAACTACGTGACCACCTCTAGAAGCCAACCTGCAGAGGTCGCGCGAACTGACTTATTGAACTTTTGGATAACTGCCAAGGAAGAATACTCTGCACAAGTCGCTCAACCCGCGACCTTGCTGCTTAATCGCCAACGACTTTCCGTTGTATCACATTGAAACTTCATTGACTTAACCGCCAGTACTAGTCGCCTAGTCTCCCAGTGCTAGCCATACTACCTGCAAGCACAGAAATACAGATCACTTCTCCTTCTAGCGCGATTAAAAAAACTAACTGCAAGTTTGCCTTCGAGCTACAGTTCTCAGTTCCAGTCACCAATGGGGGGGAGGTAGGTGTACAACCCCGTATCCGGCGAGTAGGGTCCCCAGGAGCCAGACCGGCCGGATCAAGCAGTCCAAGTCTCAGGCGTGCACTCCAGGGGGTCCAGAGCTCGGCAGCCCCCGACTCGCCGAGGCGAGGTGAAATTACCGGGGGGCGAGTGGAGCCGTAGGGCCCGCACTCGCCCAGGCGAGCCCGTCAAGTGGCAGGCGAGTAGGGCCAGCCGGGCCCGTACTCGCCGAAGTCTAGGGAGAGGTGGCGAGTGTTAGGTCCATTGAGCACTCACCGCCCCAGGTGAGTGGAGGATTTAGAGGGCCACTCGCCCAATAATCTGTGATGCTTCTTACCATTTTGTCCATGTTGGCCTGCCCATAGCCTTTCAAAACAGCGGAGTTACGTTGTTGGCAGGCCAACCTGGACTGCATATAGCTATTTGGAACAACGAAAGTTGGCTATTTGCAGGTCATTTTTAGAAATCTATAAATAGGACCCAAGAGGTACCTCAGAATGCATGCTTACTTGTTCCACAGTCTTATAACGCTTTCTGAGGTTGCCTTAGCTCGGCACTTGCCTAAGGAGCGAAAACGCTCTAAGATTTTTCGGGTGTGTGGTGGGACCTCCATGTCGAGCCCTTGTGTCAGTTCCCTTTTCTTTTTCTTTGTTATTTGGCGAGCAGGAGAGAAGTAAGTGTGTGATCACCCCTTTCCCAAGGGTGAACTCCACAAGAGAGCGAATTCTCGGTTTCAACATTTTTGGTGCGGTGAGCGTGGAGAGTGGTTCAACATAGAAAATATTCGGCAAGCTCGATGACTGGAGGAATCAGGGCAAGGCTCGGACAGGTCCGACTCGCCACCCCCTCCCCATCTCGCCACGGTGAGTATGTTCGAAGAATTTAGGTAGGAGGTGCTCGACCTCGTCAGGTTCACACTCGGCACGCGTGCTGAGTGCTCGACACCTGTAACATCTGTACTTGCGGTCTCGGCCCTTAGCGAGGACGCTCCCAGGTGGTGAGCTGGGAAGGAAGTTGTAGAGTAGGAGAGAGAATGCGAGCTCCCCGGGCGAGTACTCTTCCCGGGCTCGGCGATCGGGGGCCGGTTCGGCGAGATGGGGTGCGAGACCCTCCGACTCGTCCAGCAGGAGGGGGGGGGGGGGTAGCCCCTTCAGCGAGTTGATTTCTTCTGCCCTAGTTCCAGAGGGGTTCAACGGGAGCCGGAGATGTCTTACTACACCAGGAAGGGAGACCCGATCCAACACGTCCAATGGTTTGAGGACGTGGTGTCGATCCGACAGATGTCTGATGGGTTCAAGTGCAGGCTCTTCACCATCACTCTCAAGGAGAAGGTGAGAGAGTGGTTCCACTAGCTGCCTGCCAACTCCATCTACTGCTTCGAGGACCTGCGTCGGGGGTTCATGTTGAGATTCACCACCTCCAAGAGGATGAAGGAGTCAGAGTCTCTGTTCCACATCAAGCAAGGGGTGAACGAGACCTTGGGGAGTTACGTCGACCTGTTCCAGGAGGGAGGTCACCCAAGTCCAGGAGATGTCAGGGCACTCCCTGGTGATGGTCTTCACCCTGGGGGTACAACAAAGTTTCTTCAGGATGGAGTTGAAGAGGGTGCCCCCCTCTCCTACGAGGAGCTGATGGAGAGGGCGACAAGGGAAGTCGACGGGGAGGCGTCAAACTCAGAGTTTGCCCAGAAGCTGGCCAGGTAGGCCACAGGAGGAGGAGCCAAGAGGTGGCAGAGGTCGGGAGGAGAGGAGAGCTGAACCACGACAGAGGGAACAACAATAACAACAGCCTAGATGGGGTCACCAGGAGCCGAACCATCGGCTAGGTTGGAGACCGGAGTGGCAAGACCAGGGGCCGCATAGAGGTTTCCATGGAGGAGACAACCACCAGAAGGGCCAGGATCAGTTTCACCCTCTAGGTTGGAGACAGGGCCAGAGAACTCCCCTCCTCGATCAACATCAAGCTATGGCTATAGCCCTGGGGGAGAGGAGGAGAGCTGCATGGTGAAGGAAAAGGCAAGTTAGGGTGGAGTTACCCTACTGTGACTTCCACCAAGAGGAAGGGCACGCTATCGCCACGTGCCTGGAGTTCCTCGAGATGAGAGGGAACAGGGAGCAACAGCATCAGCTGGATCACCAGGAAGTGCGGATTAAGGAGGTCCTATCTTGAGGCAAAAGAGGATAGGTGCAAAGACCGGACGGATGTTGGAACCCGGGGAGGGATCAGAGTGATCCATGGGGGTGGGGATTGAGGCTTCCCAAAAACTAAGCCTCCACACCATGTATTGAAGGAGCGTTGGCTCCACATCCCAGACCCCGCCCCCAGAGGAGATCACATTCTCAAGGAAGGATATGCCGGATCATGAGGATCCCTTTTACGATGCGCTGGTCATCCAGACGACCATCGAGAATTTCACTGTCTCCCGGATCCTCATTGATAACGGGAGCTCTATCAACGTCATATTCAAGAAGGCGTTCGACGCGATGAAAGTAAAAACGAAGAGGGTGCTGGCCTCAGATGGGCCATGTTTGGATTTTCGGGGGAGAGGAAGGAGGTGGAAGGAGGAGTGGGACTCCATGTTACTCTGAGGGGGGGGGGGGGGGCAGTCCCGAAACTGCAGGTTTGTCATCGTGGACGCCCCCAGCAGCTACAACGTCATCTTCGGACGACCCCTCGGCAGCGCCTTCTGCTGTGTCCCCTCATCCTTCCATCAATGCCTAAAGTTTAGCACTGAGGGGATTCAGGTCTGGGTCCGGGGTGACCCCAAGGTGGCAAGGGAGTGCTATGTCACCGCCGTGAACTCCATATCTTGGCAGGAGGGAGCCGAAGGAGATGGAGCGGAGGATTGAGGAGGCAGAGCAGGAGGTCGACGGAGTGGAGATGGAGGCAGAGGAGAGCTGCACCCGGGTGGAGGTGGCAGGAGGAGTTCGGGAGGAGCTGGCCGAGGTGATGGCCGTGGAGGAAGTGGTGGAAGCTGAGGAGGTCGTTGTCCCAGGGGAACGGGACGTTGGAGGATGGGGGGAGCAGTCCCGCTTGGAAGCTGCAGAGGAAGTAGTGGAGATGGAGGTTCTCACCCTTGGAGGCTGGGTGGAGAAGGTGCAGATCAACGATGGGCTGACCCTGGTGGGCCAAGAGAGGATGTTGACATACATCCAGAAGAACGTGTGGCATCTTCTCCTGGAGCGCAGCGGAGATGCCAGGGATTAACGCGGACATAGCCTGCCACCGCCTCAACTGGACCCGGAAGCCCGCCCCATCCAACAGAAGAAGGGGTCCGTTACAGGACAAGCTGGCTAAGCCCATTAGGGAGGAGGTGGTCAAACTCCTCAAAGACGACTTTGTATCCGAAATACAATACCCTGGCTGGGTCTCCAATGTAATTATGGTTAAAAAAGGAGACGGTCGGCGGCGTATGTGTGTTGATTTTTCTTTACTTAATAAATCATGCCATAAGGATTGTTATCCCTTGCCTTGGATCGACGCGCTGGTTGACTCAGCCGTCATTTTTCCTGTAATGAGTTTTCTAGATGAATTTTCAGGTTACCACCAAATCAGGATGCACCCCCCCCAACATAAAAGATGTCTCCTTCATCACGGGGGACGGGTGCTACTGCTACAAAATGATGTCCTTTGGGCTGAAGAACGCAGGGACGACATACCAGAAAATGATGGACAGGATCTTACGGGAACAAAAGGGGAGGAACCTGAAGATGTATGTAGATGATCTTATGATCAAGAGTCGAGACTTGGACTCTCACCTTCAGGACCTGGAGGTGACCTTAACCATCTTGCGCAAGTACAAGATGCGGTTGAACCCACTGAAATGTGTTTTTGGGGCGGGCGGGGGGAAGTTTTTGGGCCATCTCCTTACCCCCGTAGGGGTTGAGCCAAATCCTGACAAGGTCCAAGCGATCATGGAGCTGGGATCGCCTCTGAATGCTAAAGAGGTACAACGGTTGACAGGGAAGCTGGCAGGGTTGAGCATGTTCCTTTCCCGGGCTAGGGAGAAGTGCTCTCCCTCTTCAAAGCATTGAGGGGAGGCAAGAGGTTCGAGTGGGCTGGGGAATGCGAGGAGGCGTTCCGGGCCTTGAAGAGGAAGTTGACTCAATCCCCCTGCTCCAAGGGCCGAAGGAGGGGGAGGACCTGTTTTTGTATCTTGCTGTCGGAGTAGAGGCCTTAAGCTCCGTCCTGGTTCGGGAAGAGGGGAATAAGCAGATCCCCATATACTATGTGAGACGGGTCCTGAGGAAAGCAGAGCTTCGTTATCCCATCTTAGAGAAGCTGGCCTTCGCTCTAGTCATCTCGGCTTGGAGGCTCCGACCTTACTTCAAGGCACACTCAATCCGAGTGGTGACTGACCACCCTCTCCACAACATCTTCGAGGGGTGGAGCATTCGGGCAGGTTGGCTAAGTGGTTGGTAGAATTGAGTGAATTCGATATCTCATTTGTACCCCGCCTCTCGATTAAGGCCCAGACGATGACTGACTTTCTGGATTACTATGCGTTCGAGGTGGCGGAGGCAGAACTCACTCGACTGGTTCCTTGGAAGGTGATGGTAGATGGTACACCGAGAAGGCATTCCCTGGGGGTAGTGGGGTGATCTTAGAGAGCCCCCAGGGAATGAGGATCGAACAAACGGCGGTGATGCACTTCCCATCACTAACAACTAGACTGAATATGAGGTTGTGATAGCAGGGTTGCGCCTGGCCAGGGAACTGGGGGTGCTTGACGTGGAGGTCCTCACTGACTCCATGGTGATGGCTTCCCAGATCAACAGGGAGTACGAGGCAAGGGAGCCTACCCTCCAGTCATACTTAGCAAAGGTGAAGGGGGTCATCGACATATTCCAGACCTTCTCCATCAAACACGTGCCTAGGGGGAAAACGAGCAAGTTGATCAACTGACAAAGCATGGCCCCCGGGTGGGGGGTACCATCTGTAAGACCCCCCCCTCCCGGATCCCAAAACACGACACGAAGGGGGAGTCTTATGCCCGGAACAGCCGCCTTGCGGTAGCATTAGCACACGGGCTAACCTGTACCACAAGACGCCTATTCTGCCGGCTATAACCAATATCAATAATATATACCAACCCAACCAAATATAATAAGCAAGAGAAGTCAAATTCACACTAAGCATATAGTCCAATTACATCAATAAAGGAGAAGCTAAAACATGCTTCTACAATATATCAGAGTACAGCTAAACATTGCCCAAATGTGCTACATCAGAGTATCAAAATACTAACATCAGTAACCGACGGTAGTGATGGTACCGTCCCCTCAGGCCCTGTCATCCTCGCTTGGCTGTCCTGCTGCAACGCCTGCTGCTGCTCTACCTGCGGGGTGGCCTCCTAAAAAGGAAGACGTAGCAACCGTTAGTCGAAACGACTAAGTGGTTTCACATCCGCTTCCCCTGCGACTCCTCGGCATCGGGCGGGGAAAAGGAACAAGAGTACAATATATAATAAGTATAAAAGGTACAAGTAGGTGGCAAGGTACATGAGTATCATTGTATAAACTAGTAGTTTTACAAGAGCTATCAATGTATAAACTAACAATTTTACAAGAGCTAGTATAACGTCAAGTGTAAGAAAACTACAGCAGGTAAGTAACTTAACTTATAAGGATGCCCATACAAGCTTATAAGTTAAGGGTCGAATTGCATAAAGTAACTCATCGTATAAGAGTGCCCATACAAACTTATACGATGAGGATCTTGTTGTGCAATGATATGAAATGGTATGTATGCTATGCAATGACTCACCCATGCATACCCATGCAACCGCTATGTCGACACAGACTATAGTTCCCACTTTTCGAGCAGCTAGCTAACCTCTCAGGCATCAGCCGTCGTGGCCAGCAGTGATAGTAGAACAGGCACTTCTACTACTAGGCGGGTATCCACACTACTTCACCTAGGCCTCCGTACGCCTCAACGCTAAGAACACAACAACGGAGCCCATGCGTACTATGACCCAGCGGGAGCCTCGGGTAGATGTGCACCGAGGACCAAGCCCCGAACTAACCTTGTGTGACCCGGAAGGAGCCTCAGAGTGAGCACGAGGACCAAGCCCAACCGTTCACCTGGCACGGAAGGAGCCCCAGGACGTGAACACCGAGGACCAAGCCCAACCGCCCAAAGTCTAACTGTCGACTCCCGTCGGTATGACGACTGGCGAGCCCGTAGACCTTTCACACTATCCTTAACCAAGGATTATGACACCGCGTGTCGACTCACACCACATGCAAATTCCACATCATCGTGGCATGGAAGGAGCCTCGGGAAAAAGGCACGAGGACCAAGCACAACCATCCACCTGGCACGGAAGGAACCTCGGGACGTGAACACCGAGGACCAAGCCCAACCATCCGTTTGTCTCATCTCAAGCTATCCAAGCTTGCGACGGTCAATACCGCACTTACATCCCTTCCCAATACTATCCGTAGGGAGCCGACGCTCTAAATATTGGACTACTAAATTTCATTCATCAATCGAACATACACCTGACCATAATTTATCATCCCATATGACATCCCAAATGATCCCAACATAATACATATATGGTGCGTATATAATAATCTACCAATTTCTATCAAGTCATTCCGTTCAAGTAATCTTGCATCACAATTCGATTGTAAGAAATCTGCTTCCAACATGATATAACAAGATATGCATCTATAACAACCAACCAAATTCTATCAAGTCAATCCGATTAAGTAGGCTTGCTTCACAATTTGATTATATGGAATCTGTTAATCACACTACATCAATTAAACAACTAAATTGTTTAATCATAAAAGATTCCATCTAAGCCTCAAGAAAACTTGCACTATTAATTCACAATTTGTATCTAGTCAATTCATTCAATAAAGCTTGCTTCACAATTAGTTATATGAAATCTAATCAACAAGATTCATCATTCATAGCATTACGGTGGTTAATATGAAATATTTCATCAAAAACCCCAAGCTAATTTGCAACATCGATTCATCAAAACCCAAATCCATATTATATAAAAACCCAGAATTTTAAGTGCAGATTGAATCTGGACAACAACTTCAACCGGAGATTCCTGAGGCTACAAGAATCCGGTGAAGACGTGTAACCCCTCGATGGAAAGGTATTTCCATGGGTTACAACTTTTATATTCAGCCCATAACCCAGATTTGAATGTATCCTATTTCAATTTGGCTACAAAGTCCGCGGCGCACAGAACACAATTTCTGCATGCAGGATTTATCGGATGTCATTTTTGTCCAGGCTTTCCCGTGGCTACAGACTTCGCCTGAAGTCGTGCAACCATTCGTTGGAAAGGTATTTTCAAGGGCTTAGACTTTCATGTTTAGCTGAAAGCCAGAATCTGGCTATATCACACCTAAAAATGGCCACAAAGTTCACTGCGCGCAGAATACAGATTTCTGCACGCATCTTAAGGCGGAATGAATGACATCGGTTCATCTTCCTCCTCAAGGCGATCTTCCCAAATCATTCCAGGAAACCTCCTCCATTATTCAACCTCAAGAGGCCAATACCCTTCACGAAACCATCCCCTATCATCACATAGAAGAAGGGAGTGGTTGAAGAGATCTAAAACCTAGGACACAAGTCCTAGCATGACCTTTCCTAGAAAACTCCTCCTCTCCATCAAGACTCTCTTGAGTCGATGTCTCGCCTAGGAAAAATAACTATAGTTCTAGCACCAAGGGAGAGGGTAGGAAACTCACTTCACTTCCAGCGGTTCCATTTTCGGCCATAGACCTTGTGATTCTTCGCGGCGGCATCCTCTCCTTTACGGCGATGGCAGATCTCCTTCCCTAGATCTTCGTCCAGCAAACTCTCCTTCTCCACAGGACTTCTCTCAGAAAAATACGGCTGGGAAGAAGAGTGAAATGCTAGGGTTTTTCCCCTGTTCCTTATATATATAATGTGACACGGGTAGGAACACGTCCGTGTCCTTACCCGTGTCCCGCTCGGGCGAAGCGTTACAGGCGGTTACGTTGTCAGTTTGATTTATAATGGCGGATAGGACGTACACGCCTGTGTCAGTCAAGTCACGCCCATGACATGGGGCGTGACACCTAAATCGTCGAACTCAACTATCGAGAATTCGTCGAACTCACTTAAAATCGTCGAACGGAGAACACGCCCCGGTCATGCCCATAGTCACGCCCGTGACGTGGGGCGTGACACCTAAATCGTCGAATTCAGCCAAAAATCGTCGAACGGAGAATTCGTTGAACTCTCCTAAAATCGTCGACCGGAGAACACGCCCCGGTCACGCCCATAGTCACGCCCGTGACATAGGGCATATAACCCTCTCACTCGAGAACCAACCACCTACTCGAGTACCTTTGGCAACTACTCGAGTACCTTTAGCACCTACTCGAGTATCTTAAGTCACGCCCCTGGGTCACGCCCGTGATCCAGGGCGTGTAACCCACTTTACTCGAGTACTTTGAAAACTACTCGAGTAACCTCGGCAGCTACTCGAGTACCTTCAGTCACGCCCCTGGGTCACGCCCGTGACCCAGGGCGTGTAACCCACTTTACTCGAGTACTTTGAAAACTACTCGAGTAACCTCGACAACTACTCGAGTACCTTCAGTCACGCCCTTGGGTCACGCCCGTGACCCAAGGCATGTAACCCACTTTACTCGAGTACTTTGAAAACTACTCGAGTAATCTTGGCAGCTACTCGAGTACCTTCAGTCACGCCCCTGGGTCACGCCCGTGACCCAGGGCGTGTAACCCGATCCGGACTAACTTCTCCAGTCCACAAGTGCCGCCCTTTTTCCTCCACTTTCCTGAACTCAAGCCTGCCCTCCTGACTCAAAACTCACACGGGGGCCTAGCGCGAATCGGGACGTTACAAATCCTATAAACAAAATAAAAGATCTCGTCCCCAAAATCAGGCTAGGGCTATGGGGGAGACAAGCATACAAAAAATAAATATGCCTTTAAACAAAATTACCTGGAGGAAATAATCCCGGGTAGCGTTTTTGCATCAAGTCCACCGGCTCCCAGGTAAACTCCTCCTTCCCATGATTGGACCATTGTACCTTCACCAAGGGAACACTTTTGCGGCGCAATGTTCTTGTCTCGTTGTCAACAATCCGCACCGGCTCTAGTCGCATAGACCTATCCGACGACACTGCACCATCAGTAGTGGGAATATATTGATCGGGCCGCAACAGCGCCTTTCGAAGCGATGACACATGGAACACGTCGTGGAGATTCTCTAGTTCTGGTGGTAACTCCAACCGATAGGCCAACGAGCCTATTCTTTCCAAAATAGTATAAGGTCCAACATATCTTGGGCTGAGCTTTTTCACACCACGAACCCGTGACACTCCATGCATCGGCTGGATCTTCAGAAACACCTTATCTCCCACTTGAAACTCCACCATTCGGTGCCTTGCATTATAATACTTCGCCTGTCGACTTTGAGCCTCCAACATACGATCTCATATCAGCCTAACCACTGCATCGGTATCATCAATATACTCAATACCCAAGGTCTTCGGGTCTTCATCTTGCACCCAAGACAAGGGGGTTCTACACCTTCTACCATAAAGTGCTTCATGAGGTGCCATACCGATGCTCGCCTGATGACTGTTGTTGTAGGAGAATTCCACCAGTGGTATGAGTCTTTCCCACGGCTCATCCCTATCCAACACACATAATCTCAGCAGATCCTCCAATGTCCTGATGGTCCTTTCAGACTGCCCGTCCGTCTGAGGATGAAATGCGGTGTTGAAGGTAAGGCGTGAGCCCAAATACGCATGTACCACCTTCCACTCCTTGGAAGTAAAGCGACCATCACAGTCAGAAACGATCGTCTTAGGCATGCCGTGATATCGTACAAACTGCTCCACGAAGAGGCGTACCAAGACGTCCACGTGAGCCTCTTTCTTCATGGGAATGAACCGGGCTACTTTTGTCAGTCGATCAACAATAACCCACACCGAATCATTCCCGGAGCGTGAGCGAGGTAGCCCATGGATAAAGTCCATGGAGATATCCTCGAACTTCCATTCAGGGATGGGCAACGACTGCAACAAACCACCGGGACTCCTGCATTCAACCTTCACTCTTTGACAGGCTTCAAAATGAGTAACGTAATACCGGACATCCTTCTTCATTCCCGGCCAACACATGGTCTTCCGCAAACTGGCGTACATCTTAGCAATACCCGGGTGCACTGAATATTGAGAGCTATGTGCCTCTCTCAAGATATCCTCCCGGATTTTACCGCCCTTGGGAATGTAGAGCCGGTCGCGAAAGTAAACGAGGCCGTCTTTGAGTGTATACTCGTCGGTAGTTCCTTCTTCAATTGATTTAATTGCCGGGGCCAAAGCCGCATCCATTCCTTGCCCCACCCGAATCTGGTCCCGAATATCACAAATTATGCTCATGCTTGCCAAAAATTCTGTATACTCTGCCGAAGGAGCCTTGAATATCAAAGTAATATCCATCTCTTCGATCATCTGAGCCAACTCCATGTTCATCAACCGAGACTCTGGGCTAGAGCCTGGCACTTTTCTACTCAACGCATCAGCCACCGAGTTCATCTTTTCGGGGTGGTAGTTCATGGTAAACTCATAGTCACATAGAAATTCTAACCACCGTCGTTGCCTCAAGTTCAACTCCTTCTGTGTATAAACATACTTCAAGTTTTTATGATCTGAAAAGATCTCGCAGTGGACGCCGTATAGATAGTGCCTCCAAACCTTCAAGGCGAACACCACTGCTCCCAACTCCAAATCGTGAACCGGGTAATTGATTTCATGCTTCTTCAGTTGCCTTGAAGCATAAGCAATCACATGCCCGTGTTGCATCAATACCGCTCCCATCCCTTGATATGACGCGTTCGTGTAAACTTGAAATCCTTCCTTCCCAGATGGAAGTGCAAGGATGGGGGCGGAGGTAAGTCTATCCTTCAACTCTTGAAATGCCGCTTCACATTGAGGTGTCCACTCAAATGGCACACCCTTCTTCGTCAAGGAGGTAAGAGGAAAGGCAATCTTGGAGAATCCTTTTACGAACTTGCGGTAGTAACCGGCAAGTCCAAGAAAACTCCGTACATCGGATGCCGATTTCAAGGGCGACCATTCCTTCATGGCACACACCTTGGCCGGATCCACCGCTAGTCCAGCTCCACTGATTACATGGCCTAAGAAGGCAACCTCTTTGAGCCAAAATTCGCATTTCCTGAACTTGGCGAACAAAGCGTGCTCTTTTAATTTCTTCAGAACCAAGGACAGGTGCTCGGTATGCTCCTCCTCCGTCTTTGAGTAGACCAGTATATCGTCGATGAAGATGATGACGAAGATGTCCAAATAGGGTTCGAATACCTTGTTCATCAGGCTCATGAAAGCCGAAGGGGCATTTGTGAGCCCAAACGGCATTACCGTGAACTCATACAACCCATATCTTGAACTGAAAGCCGTCTTCTGGATGTCCTCCTCCTGTATCCTCAACTGATAGTATTCCGAGCGCAAGTCCAACTTAGAAAACCAATGCGATCCCACTAGTTGATCGAACAACTCGTCGATCTAAAGTAGCAGATAAGTGTTCCGCACCGTCAGCCGGTTGAGTTCCCGATAGTCTATACACAAGCGCGGGGTTCCATCCTTCTTCTTCACAAACAATACAGGGGCTCCCCAGGGTGACGAACTGGGGCAAATGAACCCTGACTCCACCAATTCTTACAATTGAACTCTAAACTCCGCGAGTTCCTTCGGGGCCATTCGGTAAGGGGCCTTGGATACAGGCTTGGCACCCGGTACTAGATTAATCCGGAAATCGACTTCTCTATGAGGGGGTAACCCTGGTAGTTTCTCTGGAAACACCTCGGGGAAGTCCCGCACTACCCGAACATCTTTTACCTCCAATGCTACCTCCTTCAACTCAAACCAGATCATGAAGACCTCATCCCCTTTCATATGGGCCTTTACAGCCTGAACTGAAGATAAGAGCATGCAGGGTGCGAAATTAATACATTGGAAGATAACGTCGGTGTCCCCATGTCTCAAATAGATCTTCTTCTCCGCGCAGTCGATCCTCGCGAAGTGCCAATTCAACCACGCCATGACCAAAATGATGTCGAACTCCGGCATCTTCAGGACCGTGGCAGGCGTATCGAAAGCCCTTCCTTCAATAAATATCTCAAACTCGCACTTGGCGGTAGCGATCATCTCTGAGCCATCCGGGAGGCGCACTCGTCGGACTATTCCAGAAAAGTATTGTATGCCCTCCATACCTTTAATGAAATCTTCGGACATGAAAGAGTGTGAGGCACCGGTATCGAACAACGCATAGACCGTCTTCCCACTGATTACCACGGTGCCTAAGTACCAATAACCAAACTCAACCACTAGGTATCTAGTATGTTTTAAACAGTTTAAATTAAATGATGAAAATTGAGAAGGTTAACTGCACATACCAGCTATAACATCCTGGGGATTCCGCTCTTGCGCCATGTCCAGCGCATACACCTGATACCAGACCGGGCTGTGGTTTCCTCTTGGCGGTCCTCGTCCTCGACCACGCATATATCCCCGTCCTCGTGGGGCTGCTGGAGGGAGAGCAGGAGGGAGAGCAGGAGGGACGTTCCCATACAGCTGTGGGCAATAGCGTCTAATGTGGCCCGGTTGATTGCACTCGAAACACACCAACCCACGACGCCCCTCAGGTTGCCGGAATTGCTGAGGCTGTTGTGGTGGAGGCAGCGCGGCTGGCTGCTGGACTGGGTGCTCCACTCTATAGTTTCGGTGGAAATGCCCTCCACCCCTCTGATATCCCCTTCCACCTCTACGATCCTGTCTCCTCCTATTGCTCGGACCGGCCTCCATAACACCTTTTGCAGGCCTCTTGCCACTACTCAAGTGATCCGCCTCCAACCTCTTTGTCATGTCAATAATCTCCGCCAAACTTCCATCCGCTATAAACAAAAGGGACTGCCTTAGGGGATCTCACAGCCCTTTGTAGAAACGTTTGGCATATCCTCTATCGTCCAACTCGTAAGAGTTCGTAAACCTTGCGAGATGCTGGAATTCCCGCTGGTATTCCGTAACTGATTTTGATCCCTGCTTCAGTAGTAGAAACCTCTGCTCAAGCTCATCTCGGGCCGAAGTAGGAATGAAGTGCTCCAAGAAAACACCCGAAAATTCGCTCCAACTTATCTCTGTATAGACTCGGCCATGGAAGGTAGAGCCCATAAGGGACTTCCACCACCTCTTAGCATGTAACTCCTAGACGGACACCGCCAATGACACGACCATGTTGGCTGGGCAACGGATACCAGCCAATAGCTCTTCTACTGTGTCGAGCCATTCCTCCGTACATACGGCTGACTCCGTCCCAAGATAGACGGGAGGGGAGAGAGCCCGGAAGGTGCTCAGCCAGCTAGAGCCCGGGGCCTGTTGTTGCACCGGAGGCTGTTGGGCCTTAAAAGCATCAAGAATGGCAGTGAGCATCTGCCCCAACTCAGACTGTTGGAACTGAGTGGGTATGGGAGGGGTAGGAGTACCCCCCATCGGCTCAACATGCACTTGGAACCTACACATACACGACAAATTTGTGCTCAGGTTGGCTAAACTTAAGGTCAAAGTTGGACAAACTTAATGTGAATTATATATGGGCACACCACTGCTTCCACTAAGTCAGTTTGTCCCCAAACTGACTAATCGAACGGGGGTGGCACCATTGTTGAATGACTTCCTAGTTGAGGATCGTGACAAACTGATACCATTTGTAAGACCCCCCTCCCGGATCCCAAAACACAGCACGAAGGGGGAGTCTTATGCCCGGAACAGCCGCCTTGCGGTAGCATTAGCAAACGGGGTAACCTGTACCACATGACGCCTATTCCGCCGGCTACAACCAATATCAATAATACATGCCAACCCAACCCAAATATAATAAGCAAGAGAAGTCAAATCCACACTAATCATATAGTCCAAATACATCAATAAAGGAGAAGCTAAAACATGTTTATACAATATATCAGAGTACAGCTAAACATTGCCCAAACGGGCTACATCAGAGTATCAAAATACTAACATCAGTAACCGACGGTAGAGACGGTACCGTCCCCTCAGGCCCTGTCGTCCTGGCCTAGCTGTCCTGCTGCAACGCCTGCTGCTGCTCTACCTGCGGGGTGGCCTCCTAAAAAGGAAGACGTAGCAACCGTTAGTCGAAACGACTAAGTGGTTTCACATCCGCTCCCCCGGCGACTCCTCGGCACCGGGCGGGGAAAAGGAGCAAGAGAACAATATATAATAAGTATAAAAGGTACAAGCAGGTGGCAAGGTACATGAGTATCATTGTATAAACTAGCAGTTCTACAAGAGCTATCAATGTATAAACTAACAATTCTACAAGAGCTAGTATAACATCAAGTGTAAGAAAACTACAACAGGTAAGTAACTTAACTTATAAGGATGCCCATACAAGCTTATAAGTTAAGAGGTCGAATTACATAAAGTAACTTCATCGTATAAGAGTGCCCATACAAACTTATACGATGAGGATCTTGTTGTGCAATAATATGAAATGGTATGTATGCTATGCAATGACTCACCCATGCACACCCATGCAATCGCTATGTCGACACAGACTATAGTTCCCACTTTTCGAGCAGGTAGCTAACCTCTCAGGCATCAGCCGTCGTGGCCAAGCGGTGACAGTAGAACAGGCACTTCTACTACTAGGCGGGTATCCACACAACTTCACCTAGGCCTCCGTACGCCTCGACACTAAGAACACAACAACGAAGCCCATGCGTACTATGGCCCAGCGGGAGCCTCGGGTAGATGTGCACCGAGGACCAAGCCTCGAACTGAACCTTGTGTGACCCGGAAGGAGCCTCGGAGTGAGCACAAGGACCAAGTCCAACCGTTCACCTGGCATGGAAGGAGCCCCGGGACGTGAACACTGAGGACCAAGCCCAACCGCCCAAAGTCTAACTGTCGACTCCCGTCGGTGTGATGACTGGCGAGCCCGTAGACCTGCCACACTATCCTTAACCCAGGATTACGACACCACGTGTCGACTCACACCACATGCAAATTCCACATCATCGTGGCATGGAAGGAGCCTCGGGAAAAAGGCACGAGAACCAAGCCCAACCATCCACCTGGCACGGAAGGAGCCCCGGGACGTGAACACCGAGGACCAAGCCCAACCGTCCGTTTGTCTCATCTCAAGCTATCCAAGCTTGCGAGGGTCAACACCGCACTTACATCCCTTCCCAATACTACCCGTAGGGAGCCGACGCTCTAAGTATTGGACTACTAAATTTCATTCATCAATCGAACATACACCTGGCCATAATTTATCATCCCATATGACATCCCAAATGATCCCAACATAATACATATATGGTGCGCATATAATAATCTACCAATTTCTATCAAGTCATTCCGTTCAAGTAATCTTGCATCACAATTCGATTGTAAGAAATCTGCTTCCAACATGATATAACAAGATATGCATCTATAACAACCTATCAAATTCTATCAAGTCAATTCGATTAAGTAGGCTTGTCTCACAATTTGATTATATGAAATCTGATAATCACACTACATCAATTAAACAACTAAATTGTTTAATCATAAAAGAGTCCATCTAAGCCTCAAGAAAACTTGCACTATTAATTCACAATTTGTATCTAGTCAATTCATTCAATAAAGCTTGCTTCACAATTAGTTATATGAAATCTAATCAACAAGATTCATCATTCATAGCATTACGGTGGTTAATATGAAATATTTCATCAAAAACCCAAGCTAATTTGCAACATCGATTCATCCAAACCCAAATCTATATTATATAAAAACCCAGAATTTTAAGTGCAGATTGAATCTGGATAGCAACTTCAACCGGAGATTCCCGAGGCTACAAGAATCCGGTGAAGACGTGTAACCCCTCGATGGAAAGGTCTTTCCATGGGTTACAACTTTTATATTCAGCCCATAACCCAGATTTGAATGTATCCTATTTCAATTTGGCTTCAAAGTCCGTTGTGCACAGAACACAATTTCTGCATGCAGGATTTATCGGATGTCATTTTCGTCCAGGCTTTTCCGTGGCTACAGACTTCTCCTGAAGTCGTGCAACAATTCGTTGGAAAGGTATTTTCAAGGTCTTCGACTTTCGTGTTTAGCCGAAAGCCCGGATCTGGCCATATCACACCTAAAAATGGCCACAAAGTTCGATGCACGCAGAATACATATTTCTGCATGCATCTTAAGGCGAAATGAACGACATCGGTTCATATTCCTCCTCAAGGCGATCTTCCCAAATCATTCTAGGAAACCTCCTCCCTTATTCAACCTCAATAGGCCAATACCCTTCACGAAACCATCCCCTATCATCACATAGAAGAAGGGAGTGGTTGAAGAGATCTAAAACCTAGGACACAAGTCCTAGCATGACCTTTCCTAGAAAACTCCTCCTCTCCATCAAGACTCTCTTGAGTCGATGTCTCGCCTAGGAAAATAACTATAGATCTAGCACCAAGGGAGAGGGTAGGAAACTCACTTCACTTCCAACGGTTCCATTTCCGGCCATAGACCTTGTGATTCTTCGCGGCGGCATGCTCTCCTTTACGGCGATGACAGATCTCCTTCCCTAGATCTTCCTCCAGCAAACTCTCCTTCTCCACAGGACTTCTCTCAGAAAAATACGGCTGGGAAGAAGAGTGAAATGCTAGGGTTTTTCCCCTGTTCCTTATATATATAATGTGATACGGGTAGGGACACGCCCGTGTCCTTACCCGTATCCCGCTCGGGCGAAGCGTTACAGGCGGTTACGTTGTCGGTTCGATCTATAATGGCGGATAGGACGTACACGCCCGTGTCAGTCAAGTCACGCCCATGACATGGGGCGTGACACCTAAATCGTCGAACTCAACTATCGAGAATTCGTCGAACTCACTTAAAATCGTCGAACGGAGAACACGCCCTGGTCACGCCCATAGTCACGCCCGTGACGTGGGGCGTGACACATAAATCATCGAACTCAGCCAAAAATCGTCGAACGGAGAATTCGTTGAACTCTCCTAAAATCGTCGACCGGAGAACACGCCCCGGTCACGCCCATAGTCACGCCCGTGACATGGGGCGTGTAACCCTCTCACTCGAGAACCAACCACATACTCGAGTACCTTTGACAACTACTCGAGTACCTTTAGCACCTACTCGAGTATCTTAAGTCACGCCCCTGGGTCACGCCCGTGACCCAGGACGTGTAACCCACTTTACTCGAGTACTTTGAAAACTACTCGAGTAACCTCGACAGTTACTCGAGTACCTTCAGTCACGCCCCTGGGTCACGCCCGTGACCCAGGGCGTGTAACCCACTTTACTCGAGTACTTTGAAAACTACTCGAGTAACCTCGGCAGCTACTCGAGTACCCTTCAGTCACGCCCCTGGGTCACGCCCGTGACACAGGGTTTGTAACCCACTTTACTCGAGTACTTTGAAAACTACTCGAGTAACCTCGGCAGCTACTCGAGTACCTTCAGTCACGCCCCTGGGTCACGCCCGTGACCCAGGGCGTGTAACCCGCTCCAGACTAACTTCTACAGTCCACAAGTGCCGCCCTTTTTCTCCACTTTCCCGAACTCAAGCCTGCCCTCCTGACTCAAAACTCGCACGGGGGCCTAGCGCGAATCTGGACGTTACACCATCACAGACCTATTCCGCCCTTCCATCGAAGAGGGAGAACTGATGGAGGTGGACCAATACCCCTTATAGATGGACCCTTTCACAACATTCCTTTCCACATGGGAGTACCCAGATGGGATGGACAAGAAGACGTTCAAGTACAAGTCAGCGTACTATCTCATCCTTGACGGGCAGTGTATAGAAAGACACTCTCGGGGGTGTTGGCATGTTACATGGATGAGAGGGAGGTCCAGAAAATCTTGGAGGAGGTCCACTCAGGGGAGTGTGGGTGTCACTCCAGGAGTCGGACCCTGGAAGGAAGGATTATCAGACAAGGGTACTTCTGGCGCACCCTGTGCCATGACGCTGCGGAGTTCACAAAAAAGTGTCGCAAGTGCCAGTTGTTTTCCCTCCTCAACTACAGCCAGCCCAGCACCTCAGAAGCATCACAACCCCCTGGCTGTTTGCCATCTGGGGAATGGATTTGGTAGGACCATTTCCCCAGGCCAGCGGGCAGAGGAGATTCTTGCTTGTCATGATAGATTATTTTTCTAAGTGGTTAGAGGTGAAGGCACTGGCCAAGGTGACCTCCTAGATTATCAGAAATTTTGTTTGGGGGAGATCATCTACTGACATGGGTTGTCGCGGGTCATGTCACGGACAACGGGCCTCAGTTTGCCAGTGCGGAATTCATCAATTTCTGTGGGCAGCTCGGGATCGACCTCAGGTTTGCCTCAGTCCACCACCCCAGCAGTAACGGGAAGGTGGAAGCAGCGAACAAGATCATTATAAACCTCCTGAAGAAGAAAGTTGAAAATTTAAAGGGGAGTTGGGTGGAGCAGCTTCCTTCGGTTCTTTGGGCCTTAAGAACCACTCCCAACACGGCCACAGGAGAGACCCCCTTCAAGCTCTCACATGGCTGTGAAGCAGTGCTTCCTATAGAGTTTGAAGTCCAGACACCTCGGGTGGCAGAGGCCGAGGAAGGCAGGGAGGAGTGGAGAACTGAAAACAAGGAGGAGCTATAGCTCTCCCTCGACATGGTGGAGGAGCTGCGTGATCTCTCCTCCATCCGACAGAAAGAAGTGAAAAGAAGAATGGCTAAATACTTTGACATACACGTCAAGGTCAAACAATTCGCAGAAGGGGACTTGGTCCTGAAAAAGGTGGATGTAGCGGGAAGATCAGCAGCCGTGGGGAAGCTCAACCCTAACTGGGAGGGTCCGTACATTGTATAAGAAACATTGAAATCAGGATGGTATCGTCTCCAGGAATGTGGAGGGCGAGACCCTAAGTCTTACCTGGAGCAATGAAGACTTGAAGCACTCTTACCCTTAAGCCTATATAAGTGATGTCCTTTTTCTAATAAAGCTTTCTGATGTGTCAATTCTCCTGTAATGATCCATATGAGCAGGTGAAGAACTCACTTAATAGACCCCGAGCAGATCCCGCTGCCAGACTCTCACTTAGCTGGCAGAGCTGGATGTCACTCGAGAGAGCCTACCTAGACCCCGAGCAGATCCCGCTGTCAGGCTCTCACCTAGCTGGCAGGGCTGGATGTCACTCGAGAAATCCTACCCAGACTCCGAGCAGATCCCGCTGCCAGACTCTCACCTAACTGGCAGGGCTGGATATTGTTGGGTCTAATATCACTCGAGAGAGCCTACCCAGACCTCGAGCAGATCCCGCTGTCAGGTTCTCACCTAGCTGGCAGGACCGGATGTCACTCGAGAGAGTCTACCCAGACCCCGATGTAGATTCTGCTGTCAGGCTCTCACCTAGCTGGTAGGGCTGGATGTCACTCGAGAGAGTCTACCCAGACCCCGAGCAGATCTCGCTGTCAGGCTCTCACATATCTAGCAGGGCTGAATGTCACTCGAAAGAGCCTACCCAGACCCCGAGCAGATCCCGCTGTCAGGCTCTCACCTAGCTGGCAGGGGTGGATGTCACTCTGGAGAATCCTACCCTCTTCAGACGTTACATGAAAAGTTTGGCTCAGCTCGGCAAAGGGGACACGAGCCCAGCGCGGCGAGCTCTAGCAGTGCACTCCAACCCCCCCCCCTTCAGTTTTACTTGTAAAATTTTTAACAATTTTAGTTCAACATTGGCGAGAAAGGAGGCAACTCGCGAGCGAGCTGGGAGGTGGCGAGCCCAGCGCAGCGAGGGGTCCACCCCTGAATTGCATAAGGTTGGCGAGCTCTCAAAGTCTACTCACAGGTACGAATTCTGACATCCATTCTAACAGCGAGCTCTATCTTAGAGAGATCACCCAAGGAGGAGAGGTCGCAGGCGAGTGCGTCACAGAAAGAGGGTTCAAGGAAAAGAAGATATAAATTTTTCATTAAGTAAAATTTTATTATACAAGTGAGAACTCGCCTTGGCGAGATTATAAAGGGGGGGATTACATAGAAAAAAGAAAAAGGGGTGCGGGTCAGCTCTCGCCTCCCCTCCTAGAACAGGCAATCTTCGCCCGCTCCTCCAGAGAGATCATCCTTGTAGTCCTTCCCGAAAAACAGGTCGAAGCTGTCCTTCTCGCTGGGCGGCGTGGACGGGAACAAGCTCAGCATAAGGTCCCAAGCCGTGATCTCCTCGTAGCCCTCCACCAGCACCCTCATATCCTTTATAATCTGCAGGGTGCATTCGGCGGACTCGATCGAGTTGATTTGCAGCCGTTCAGTGACCTCGGCCTCGCTGAAGATCCTCGGCCTCTTGTATGGGAAGGGGGGCTCGCTGCCACCCGGGGGAAAGAAGGCTTCTGCCTGGCGGAGGATCTCGCCATGGAGTCCTTTGTTCTTCTCCTTCAACGCCCCGTTCTCCTCCTCCAGCCCGGTAACACATGTAACACCTCCGTCAGTCACATGAAATATAACAGAAGGTCCGGCCGGGGGCCCACGCCATATTCCGCAGACAGTCAGTGATATTACTTATGAATATCAAAACTAGTACACGCAACCTAACTCAGAGCATTCTGGCAGAAGATTTATGGTTACTTGAACTCAAACTCATTTGAATGTCCACAATATATAAACCACCATTTATATATAACATCATAGGAATGTCACTTACAAATACACAAAGGTTATGGCCTTAAGGCCTTACAGTTACATTTTATCCAGTGTGGATTACAAACATCGGCACACAGGCCGACCACACATGAAAACAGTAAAATTCTTCATTCGGCCTTTGAGGGACAGTATAACAGCAGCAATAGTTTCAGCCCGCTATTTCCCGCTTGGCTCTCCAGCACCTGCACAAGGACAGTCCACCACAATGGTGGCAAACAAGGCAACGGTCGACATTCAGCTGACCAATTTATAACGACCCTACCCCTTTCCCAGGGCAGTGGTATTCCTTTCCTGCAGGCATATCATTTTCACAAGCAGATATATCACAAAACGTGCACTCACGCATAGTTCAATATATCACAAATGTCGATCGCGCGGCCTGACGCTCCGTGCACTCTGTAACACCCTCATCCATCGTATGACATATAACAGAAGGTCCAGCTGGAACCCGACGCCATATACCACGGACAGTTGGAAGGGTTACATATGAATAACCAAACTATCCAATCAAGACTACCCGTCCTAACACAGAGCATTCTAGCGGAAACTTTTAAACAGTTGAAAGAACCTATAACAGTAATCCAATAATCATGAATGTCCACAACCACTATAACTGGAATGAAATGCAAATACATTGAAATGGACTTGGCCTTATGGCCTTACAAGAGTTCACTTAGCAATATAATGTTTTTCATACATCGGCTCGCAGGCTGACCACACATGACAAAATAAAGAACAACTATTCGCTTTGGCTTTCGAGGGCCAGCACAGCAATATGGGCTCCAGCCCGCTATTTGGTACTCGGCTCCGCAGCACCTGCAAGTAACATTCCACTGCGCGGTGGCAAACAAAGCTACAGTCAGCCAAAGCCGACCAAATTATAACGACCCCGCCCCTAACTCGGGACGGCGGTGCTCCTTCCCTGCAATTCATTATCCCAGCTAAACAGTATAGAACAAACATACTACGCCACAGGTGTAGGCTCGCACGACCAAACACCCCGTGCACTCATGACACATTATCGGTGAATCCTGACACTTTAGCGTCTTCACCACCACCCCCAGGATGGCAAACTCATGAGCATTCTAGCCTTTCTGACCACCATCTAAGGCTCTCGACTATGTCAACGGCCAGTCCCCTTTTCGGGTCTCTCGCACTGAACCACATAGCCCAGGTCCGATTCCACTTGCCCGTTGCTTATACCGCGTAGTTCACCTTAAGACGTACGCACGAGCCAAGCTTCTCTCGAATCCTGCTATTGCAAACAATCACATAACCCAGTTATGTTCAAGGTCGGTTCCCTGACCGCCAAGTTAGCAGAACAACGATTCCGCTCAGTTTTTCAGGTGCGCCTTGGAGTTAATCCCTAAGGATCCCTGCTGCAATCTACCGCGTAGAAACCCAAAAACCCAAAGCACAGAGTCTTCTCCGGCAAACCATAACAAATGCAACATCACCGATCCAGACCAACATGTCCGGGTAGGTTTCACACACAATGCCTATGTCCGTACTTCGATTCCGAACTCTATATGCAACACAAGGGGGATTATTCACGTCAACCCCAGGGAACACCGCACACTCGCCGCACACTTGCGGGAGTGGGTTTCCCTATGCAAAAAGGAAGAGAGCTTCACATGCTCAAATAGAGAATCGTTACCCATGTAATACGCTTTTGCGCCATGAAAAACTATCCGGGTAGAAGTCTTCACAACAAAATTTCCTCCACGGATCCGCTCTCGGTTCTCTAAAAGGTGCTCCGATGCTCCGCCGGCAGCCGGAATCCTCCTCCTTCTTCCTCCTTGCTCTAACTCCTTGGAAAGAGAAAGCTTAAGGGAGAAATGAGAAGTTAAACCACCATTCCCGACCTTAACAGAGCAGGAACACATCGGAGCCGTCAGATCTTACTTAAAGAAAAAGAACGGCTCAGATCTATGCAAAATTCCTCAAACCTGGGCCGAACACGGCCTTACACAAGGCCGTGTCCCAAGCCGTGTGCCTCGATCCAGGCACGATCGTCGAACACAGAAAAATCACACTGGCGTCTCAACCTGACACGCCCGTGTCGGGTCCTCGACATGCCCGTGACCGGAGGCGTGTCACATATAACCATCACGCCAACCGTCACGTCCCTGCTGAATACGGGTGGGGACACGGGTATGAACACGCCCGTGTCACCCCTGACACGCCCGTGTCAAAACTGCGCACAACCCGTGTTTCCTGTCGTGTCCTTCTATAGACACAGCCGACCAAACACAAAGAAAGACACGGCCTTGGACACGCCCGTGTCCTAGGCCGTGTACCCCTATACAGGCACCAAAAATTCTTTTGGACACGATCAACTCAAAAACGATTTTCGGGGCGTTACACACTCAGGGCACATTATCGGTGTACCGGAAAACCAGGGTCCTATCACCATTCTCAGGTCCCAGACCCAACAGTAAACATTGAGCATTCATGCTCTACGACGCACAGCCGGAGACTTTAGTCTTGATGGCGTACGACCCACGACTATCATTATGTGATCATAATGAACGCCAATAACTTAGGCACTCAAGTTAGACAACCATAACGCAGATACAGTTCAGCTCTTGCCCGTTGATCAAATCACCAGTTCAATGTCTAGACTGACGCGGGTCGGCTTCCCCTTGTCCGTTCGGCTCACTGGCATTTAAGAGCTCATAGCTCACAATAGCCACACTGTCCTTCACGGACTGGCTTTCACAATCACAGGTTAGCTGGGAGCTATCGCCAGCGACAACCACTATCGCCTGACGTTAGCGACAGAACACCCTTTCTGTACCCAGCCCCAACCATACCTAGATCAACTATCCAGAAAAATCCTACAGCCACCTGCAGTGCCAGAAACACTGGACTTGCATAGCATACAACACATGAATTTTGAGGGTATTTTCCTGAAATTCCACTCCAATACTTCATGTTACTCCACTTCACAGGCACAACCCACCGACTACACAAAATACTCGTTTATACGCGGAGTCTTCTTCGGTGTGCAAAATAAAGCATCACCAATCCAGCCCAACCTGTCCAAATGAGCTTCACACAGCATTACTATTCCATACTACACATTTCCGGATCTATATGCAAGACTTACCGGGGATTTCATGAATCAACCCAACAAAAATCCCTCGACACTCCACCTTTTGGTGAGGGATTACATGCATATGCCAAAATAAGGACTTCACATGTCCAAGGAGGAAGATCGTTACCCTTGGAGTTCTGTTCGGAGCCATGACAACGCTTTTCTACGTGAATGAAAATGAGTGTCTCACTTTCCACTTCGCGGATATAGTCTCAGATCCTGCTTCCGATGAGGAAATCTCCCTCAACACCTTCACCAAGATCCACCCAAACCCCAGCTCCAGCCGTGAGTTCTTGTAGACCCCCCAACCTTTTGCCCGGGTCGGGCCGGATGGGTACTACTGGCCCAAGATGTCCACCCAATGCTCTTAGGGGAAAAGATCCACCCTATCTAATCACTAGTTGGCCGCCTTGCTCGGCTCGAATCATAACATTCACAACCCATCAAAGTATAGTGGAAGCATTAACAGGAAACCACTGCAGATATGTATATCACATCAAATAAATACAGAGGTTCTAGGGCCAAAGGCTAAGCGTTTATATAAGCCTGTGGGTCATACATGTACTACATATAACCCTCACACTCTGACTCTCTATGCTGCTCGGCGGTACTCACGTCTCTAAACTCTGGGGACGGTGGGGGTGCATTTGTTCGAGTCGTCCTAGCCGCTGGCGTAAGCTCCTACGACAACGGGTCACTACGGTGCTCCATTTCCTGTGAATGGTTATTTAGATAACCGTTAGTTACAGAACTATGTGGAAACAAATCTCCTCCCCAGATCCATATCCTGGGGACGAGCACACACCCACCCAACAAATGTAAATAGCCGAAGCAAGAGAGAGTTAGCATAACATTTCATATATATATAGCTAGGAGCAACTATAAAAGAGTGCATGATAGTATAACTAAAAAACAGCAGCAATATAAATCAGTTATAACATGACTCCACTAGCTCATCAGCACATCAGGTTTTCATATCCTGAATTCTATCGCAGGCATTCACAGCCGCACACACACCGCAGGCATTCATAGTCGCACACATACTGCAGGCATTCATAGCTGCGCACACAAACCATATGTCGACATAGTTTGGACTGCTTCTGTTCCAACAGGGTAGAGAGCCCCGCGAGCCTCAATGATGTGGTCGTCGGTGATAGTGACCAGTTCTGCCACTTCTGGGGGTGATCGTACCACACAACCCCAGACCCTAACGTACAACCTTATGTACTTTTGGATGTGAGCGACATCCGGCGAATCGTTTTGGCCGACCAGCGGAGGAAAACCCGACATGGAATAATATAACGGCTGGTCACCCGTGGTGCTCATCTTCCTGTTGCCTTGAGTCATCGACCTTCCCGCACCGGTACGAACGGTCTGCGAGAGGGACTGACCCGACACTAATTTACTGCAAGCAATTTACAAAACAATTAAACAAAAAGGCAAACAATAAAATACATCGGGTCTACGTCAGCCTACCCTGCTAGGCTTTAGTCTTCGGGCGTCGACACTTAGCTCAACTTTCAACAAGGAGTGTGGGAGCGCAATATTTGGGGCTAGACCTGGAGGACTACTTCGACTCCAGTTATCCCCAACTATGGCTCAATTTTAATGACAACTGCTCGTCAGAGCAGGACCCGAGATTATAATAGTAAATTACAATGAGGACAAGTGCGGTGTTTATGTTGCTTATTTAAAGCGTTGGAATGAAATGTGACCAGTACGAGACTGAAATAGTATTGCATAGAAAGTACTGAAATAAGCTTGACCAGTACGAGACTGGAGATATGTTGAACAGAAAGTACTAAAATAAGCTTGACCAGTACGAGATTGGAGTTGTACTGAATTGAAAGTACTAAATAAGCTTGACCAGTACGAGACTGGAGTGGTACTGAAACAAGTTTGACCAGTACGAGACTGGAAATATGCTGAACTGAAAGTACTAAAATAACCTTGACCAGTACGAGACTGGAGTTGTACTGAATTGAAAGTAATAAATAATCTTGACCAGTACGAGACTTGAGTGGTACTGCAATAAGCTTGACCAGTACGAGACTGGAGTTGTACTGAATTAAAAATACTAAATAAGCTTGACCAGTACGAGACTGGAGATGGTGCGGAAATAAGCTTTACTAGTACTAGACTGGAGATGTACTTAATTATTTATTTGATTATAAGGGGGTTGTCGCACGTTCCAATTTTTACCTTCGAGGAAAAAGAGCGGAATATGTTCTGAGCGCGACCCTAGACTCCCGAATTGTAATAAAAAAATAAAAATCTACCCCCATGACCCCAAATTTTGATACAACCCTTAGGAGGGCCTAAAATGAGCCTAGTAATTTTTTTATAATTTCCCAAAATATTTTGGCCTTTTAATTTAGCCAAACAAATTTTATTTTAGCTTTTAAAAATACTAAATTAACTCCAAAAATTCTCAAAAATTTTGTGGAGGTAGCCCTCATCATGAGGAACATTTTTCATGTTGGTCACTTTTCTTCTAGAGACCTAGATTTCCCCAAACAAATTTCCAAATTTTTGATAAGAAGTGGTCTGCAAATAGCATATCCACTTAATCCTGCGGCTGAGATTGGGCCGTAGGATGCATTTTGACCTACTGTCCCCACAACAGATCAACAGCGGATCCGCTGTGGGGGGCGCTGATGTTGAGGCGGGGGGCGAGGATTAATATAATCAGGGCCGTCCGATCTCATCTTGAGATCGGACGGCCGCTGCTGCTTCCCGACGATGTGGAGGGTGGCAGCCTCCACCACCATCGGCCAGCCTCCGCCAGCCACCGTCGCCGGCCCCGATCAACTCACCGGGGGTCGGCGACTCTCTAGGCGGTGGTCCGACGGCCTGGCGCCGCCGGCCGCCGCAGGAAAACTCAACCCGAGAGCCGGGGGTGGTGGTGGCCCTGCTCCCGACGCCACCGCGCCACCCCCGCTCCTCGGGCAGTTGGCCGCCTACCTGCACACCCCCGGCCGACGCACCGGGGGTCGAGCTTCTCGCCGCCGGCAGCACTAAACAGAGCTTGCTCTGTTTTCTGCGGGTGCCTCCGAAGCCGCATTTTCCGGCGGCACCGCCGCTCTCCGCCGCTGGGGGTCGTCGCCCCAACGGTCTAGCACTCCCCTAGCGCCACCACCGATGCTGGGGAAGGAGTTTTCCTCCCTGGGCACCACCCGGCCTGGAACAAGGCACGGGTGGCGCCGACGCCGCTCCGGCCGCCGGGAGCGCCATGCAACACGTCCAGATTGGGGAGGGGGAGGGAGAGAGGTTCCACCTGGGTCTGGTGGGCTCGGGAGGGGCCGGCCTGGTCGGCCATGTCAAGGTGGCGGCGGTGGAGAGGGGGAGGGGCCTCGGCTTGCCTTTTCCGGCCACCTGGGCTCCGGCAGGGGTTGGGCAGGGGGGACGAGCTGCTCTGAGAGTTTGAGGGGGAAAAGAGGGGGAGGGGGCCTTTTATAGGCTTGGGGAGGAGGGGCTCTCCTCCCCTAGCCAAGGTGGGATTAGACCCTCCTTAGGGAGGGATTAATCCCCACCCTCCAGCTGTCCAAGGACAGCTGGAGGACAGCTGGAGGCCCCATTTTTTCCCATATGTGGGGAAAAAAATAAGCCCTTATGGGCTTGGGCCTTTTTAATAAGAGAGGAAGAAAGAGAGGAGAGGGGTGGTGGGGTGGGCCTCCACTTATCCTAAGGTGGGGATTGCTGGTTGGGGCCCAAAGAAGAGTGAGGGGGCAAGGACTATCCACCCATGGAGAGGAGGTGGGCCCCCCATTTGGAGAAAAGTCCAAAAAATGGGTTTTTTAGGGGGGTTTGACCAAGTCAACCCTAGGGGTGGGTCCCCCTTGCTGGTCAAAGTCAAAGTGGGTCCAAGTCATCGAGGTCAGGTCAAAGTTTGGGTGTCGCGTTACAATTGGTGTGCGCACGCTTTTCGATGCACGATCATGCTTGATTTGACCACGAGTTGACCAATTATCGTCGAAATTGACTGGGACGACTTTCGTTGACTTCGTATTGACCACACGAGTCCAACGCCACTGACTGGGGTTGAATCAGAGTCTGTTTGACAAAATCCAAAATTTGCGCGTCGTAGCGCGTTAAAACGGTTAGTGTCTAAATCTGTCGTTAGATCTCGGATTGTGACGCGACGGGTTCCGATGCACCTGTCTAGGTTATATGAGGCCACATGAGTCGACAAAACTCAATTCAGAGCTCTCTAGCTCGATATTCAAGACATCGCTCTTGTTGCGTTTTACGAGGAATGGTCATATTCACTATATGACCTCGGGGTCCAACTGAACGAGTTCTGATGCACTCGTATAGACTATACGAGGTCACATGAACTGACAGAACTCAATTCGGAGTTCTCTAGCTCTATTTTCCTCATAGTGTTATCTCCCACCGGGTCATGGATAGGGTTCGGGCCACTTTTATTGGGCCCACTAGGGCTCTGGTGGCCCAATAAAAGTCGGGATGTTACAGTTCTCTTCTCTAGAACTAGGATGAAATGAAGAGAGCAAGAGAGAAGGAAATAATGAGTTCCTCCTCCCAACCCCTCTACATATGTGGCCTCGGGTAAACCCCAGCCCCACGATCTCTTCTCATCCTAAAGCAACAACCACGATTTGAGTTAAAAAGTCAACCCACCGCTTTGACCAGGCAGCCGACGCCGCTAGTACTTTCGAAATGAATTTGTCGAAAGGATACCTGACAGCACTCTGTTCGTTGAAACCGCATTCGTCGAACGCTGTTCGACGTTCGTCGACCGTTGGTCGACATTCGTCGAAAGAAGGCAATCAGTATAACAGCCCATTCGTCGAACGTTGTTCGACGTTCGTGGAACACTGGTTCGATTTCGTCGAACGCCGGTTCGACGTTCGTCGAACGCCGGTTCGCGAAAATCGTGCATAAAATTATCCAATTTTTATATAAATCAAAAATAAACTCTATGAAATTCATTTTAAATTTCAATTCTATCTTTAGAGCTGACAAACGAACATCAAAATTTGAATTGTACAAATGAAAGGAAAATTGGATATGGAATGAAAGGAAAAATGGATATGCAATGAAACAAAATAAGACTGTGTTTGACGCGGCTTATCGCGGCTTATTTGTTCCGGTGAGGTTGGACAAAAATGTCATTGTCATGCAAAAATCTTATGCCCTAAACTAGTTTTCGTTTTTGTCCAACTTCATCGGAGCAAAAAAAACTATGATAGGCCGTGTCAAAAGCAGCCTAAGGCTCCATTTGGTTGGCACAACATTTTTGCTTCTGATGGGTTTCACCATCATTTATAATGCATGCTCCCCCATGATCTCCCCCAAAATGGGAGATCATGGGGTTGACTAGTCAACCCCACCTCTCATGATGAGGAGAACATGGGGGTGGGGCCCACTCCCTATCTCTCCACTAAAACCACTCCCATTGGGAGGTAACCACCCGCCGGCCGCCACCGCCGGCTGGCCGTTGCCGGCGGAATGGTCGTCGTCGGTCGGGCGGCTGCAGACGGCCTGGCCGCAGCCAGGGCGCCGCCAGCCAGGCCACGACCGGCCTTGCCGCTCCCGCAGGTCAGCTCGCCGCCAGCCAGGGCGCGGCCGCGGGCGCAGGCCAGGGCGCCGTCGGCCGGGGCGCCGCCGGCCGGGCCGCGGGCGCCGGCCCGGCCGCCGCCAGCCTGGTCGTAGCCGCTGGCAAGGCCCCCGCCGGCCTGGCCACATCCACCGGCGCATGGCCGCCCCATCACCGTGGACGGCCTACCCACCATCCGATCGTGGTGGGCTTTCCCCGACGTTCGATCTGGTGGGTAACCACCCACTAACCCACTATTTTGGTGGTGGGGTCGCTATGATCCTCTCTTGGAGGCTATAAAAGGAGCCCGAGAGCCTCCTCATTCAACACATTTTGGCTCCTAGTCATCTTCTTCCTCAGGTCAGAGCTCTGTCGGACTCCTCCCTCAGGTCATCCGCGAGCCACCACGAACCACCAGAGCACCACCAGTCGGAGAACGCCCAGGTCCCAGCGCGAGCAGAGGAGGAAGAAGACGATCCTTACAAGTAGGCGCGCGGCGGACCCGCAACCCAAGCTATAGAGCTCCAGTGCCGCCACTCGAATTCTAGTACTCAGAGCGCTCCCACGAAGCAGCTTGTTGCACGCGGGGAGCTGCAGTCCTCTTCTCTTACCTATAGTTGTAACGAGAGCGGTCTGTCGCCCCGATTCACCGAACGCCCTGTAACCGCAAGCAGCTAGTGGATTTTGACCGGCACAGACCTGGTCACGTGGTTTTTTTACCCAATTTAGGGGTTTTTCCACGTCATCATATCTTGAGTCGATTTTTCCTTTTCTCTGACTGTGTGCGCGCTCGACCGCCCCGCGAGCTAATGCGACCCAGTTGAATCCAGACTGACCGGGGCATCAAGTTAGCCCGTAACAGTTTGGCGCCGTCTGTGGGAATCAATTCCCAACATCCTCCAGAAGAATTAGATCACCAGCCTAGCCACTTCCAAGTCCTGCTCCAATGGTAAAAGGAGGCGCACGCGCTGCTGAAAGATTCATCCTCGGAGGGCTCACTAAATCGGCACGCACCCACTCGCTAGTGAGCGTGCCAAAAGAGGTAAAAGCTGTGTATGCCGCTGTTGACACCCTCGAGAGACGTGTCCATCAGATAGAGGAGCAACAGGTCGAAATGTTCACTCTACTCAGAAGTTTAGCGGCGCCAGTCATCCCCCTGTCGCAGCCAAATCATGGCACATCCCAAGAAGTTCTGCCACAAGAAGAACAAGCCCTCGAAAGACAAGAAGAGCGGCGTCAAGTTAGGTGCCGTGGGATTAACCGTCGTCGTGACCCTCAGGGGACTGGGGGGCAACATCCACTTCAAGAATATATCCCTTTGAGTACCGCCCGCACAGGCATGATGCGCACGGTTCAGAATCATCCGGCATCCTGCCGGCCAATAACTCCTCAGCCTTTCAAGCCGGCTGACTTACAACAGCCAAGAGAACTCTCTGCCTCAACCAGACATTACCCACAAAAGGAGTACGATATAGAGAAGGAGTTCTCAAGCACAAATAACTCCCCCGCGCCCGTGGCACCATTCCAGGAGATGCAGGATCACCACCTCACCGGCCCTCATTACGAAGGGAATCCTGGAAGCAGGATGACACTCGATGCCTCGGCCACAAATCTGGGACCGAGTAAACGTCTGCCTAACTGCAGCTCATTTGACTCCTGGACAGAACCAGACCCGGAAGACGACATCAAAATCTGCAATTTCAGCGGAACCGGCAACCTGCAGTCACACGTAGAGTATTTCGAAGCTGTTATGCACGCTCACAACGCTTCAGATCAATGCATGGTCCAGACGTTTCCAACAACATTGAATGGGGAAGCTCGAGCCTGGGTTCGTTCTCTACAGAAGGAAAGGATAAGCTGCTACATTGAACTCGCAACCCTCTCTATCAAAAGGTTCACCACAATCAGAAAGCCCTCGCTGGAAGGTCCAAGTCCGGGTAGGGTCCAGAAAAGGAAGCTAAAGAATGGTGGGTACCTTGAGCACAAGAGAAACTGCAATCCGTAGAAGTTGCGCCAACTTGCGACACTCAACGCCCCCTCAAAGCAAGATCTTTGAAGCAATTCGCGACCATCCGGCCTTGCGCAGGCCCAGACCGCTCGCTCCCGGCCGAGGAGATTTGTCAAAGTACTGCGAATACCACCAGGGACCAGGTCACATCACCAATGGATGCAATCGGCTGAAGGAAGAAATCCAGCGACTAACCAGTCTGGGGGCGGTTGATCAATTCTTATCAAAAACGAGACCGCCTCCTAGTCAGAGCATGAAACGTATAACCGTCAGAATTGGCGAGCCATCCACCGAATTGAGCCAAATCCCAGTGGACAGGGAGATTGCTGTTAATGTGTTGTTTCTATCCACATTACTCCAACTCAAACTGACCACTGACAACCTCGAACTAGCATCTGTCAGTGCACGTGTTTCATGGGACGTTCCAGTACCAGTCATGGGCACCATCACTCTCCCAGTCACTCTTGAGGAAGCATCTTGGCAAGCACACTATGATGTACAGTTCGTAGTCATCCAAGCTGATTCTGACTATACCGCAATACTCCAACAATCGCTCGTGGACGTCTTCCAATCTCGTTCCCGCCACTTCCATCCTTGAGCCAACTCCTTTTCCGCTCATTTACTTGTTTGGAGCTGTAAAAGCCACAAGCTCAGGCTTGCGAGAACAATTTTTTTGTTGTTTTATTAATACAATAGTTTGGCCAGGCTGGGTCATGCAATCAGATTGAGTACCTACGTTCTCCGCCGAACAAAGCCGCGAGGCCGACTCGCGCACCCCGTGGGGGCCTGCCCCCCTCACGGAGAAGCCGTGAGCAGCCCTCGCGCAACCAAAGCCGCGAGCCCGACTCGCACACCCCGTGGGGGCCTGCCCCCCTCACAGAGAAGCCGCGAGCAGCCCTCATGCAACCCAAGCCACGAGCAGCTCTCGCGCAACCTAAGTCGCGAGCTCGACTCGCGCGCGCCGTGGGGGCCTGCCCCCCTCACGAAGAAGCCGCGAGCAACCCTCACACAACCAAAGTCGCGAGCCCGACTCGCGCACCCCGTGGGGGCCTGCCCCCTCACGGAGAAGCGGCGAGCAGCCCTCGTGCAACCTAAGCTGCGAGCCTGACTCGCGCATCCCGTGGGGGCCTGCCCCCCTCACGGAGAAGTAGTGAGCAGCCCTCGTGCAACCCAAGCCGCGAGTAGCCCTCGCACAACCTAAGTCGCGAGCCCGACTCGCGCGCCCCGTGGGGGCCTGCCCCCTCACGAAGAAGCCGCGAGCAACCCTCGCGCAACCAAAGCCGCGAGCCCGACTCGCGCATCCCGTGGGGGCCTGTCCCCCTCACGGAGAAACCACGAGCAGCCCTCGGACAACCCAAGCCGCGAGCAGCCCTTGCGCAACCTAAGTCGCGAGCCCGACTCGCGCGCCCCGTGGGGGCCTGCCCCCCTTACGAAAAAGCCGCGAGCAACCCTCGCGCAACCAAAACCGCGAGCCCGACTCGCAAATCCTGTGGAGGCCTGCCCCATCTCATAAAGAAGCCGCGAGCAACCCTCGCGCAAACTCAGCTGTAAACTTGAGCCGCGCAAACAAAGCCGCAGACTAAAAACGCGCTAGCAAGGCCAAACAAATGTCACACAAGACAGCTGAGAAGATATGAAGAGGACAATGTCAAACAAAACAACTGAAATGATCCGGCAAAGGGCAAACAGCGCCTAAGGGCGATGACAACGAATGTCAAACAAAAAACAATACGACTGGCTAAACAACAAAGTACAAATACACAGCTGCAAAAACAAAATGCTACTACTCGTCGTCCGAGCCAGAACGCTCGTCTTCAGAAATGTCCACAAAACTAAGGTCGGATGTGTCGCATCCCAGACTCTTTCTAACTAGGCGAAAGGCCTTCGAGACACCGCGCCGAAGCGCTAGCTCACGAACATCGTCCATCTGGTGCTCCACCTCATTGGACCAAATCTCGTCGCGAACCTCCTCCGCAATCAAGCTACGGTCTCGTATGTAGTCCAGCGAGTCCAGGTATTCTGCAAGTCCTGCGGCCTTCAGCTCTGACGCATGGCTGTCAGAAGACAACATCTCTACTTGGGTCTTCGCCGCCCGTAGCTGAGTATCGAGGTCGGAGACCTCTTCCCGTGTCGCCTGCAACTCAGTCTCCAAGCCCAAGGTCTCCTCCTTTGAGTGCTTCAACATCTGGGTGGTCCTCTCTACCAGAGTTTTCTCCACCTCCAAAGTCGCACGTGCGTCCTCTAGCTCGGACTTCAGCACCGATCCGGTCCGGCAAAACCGCACAACGTCCCGATCATGCTCCTCCCTCAACGAGGAAAGCAAGCTCGACGTCAACCGGAGCTTCTCCAGAAGGGCAAGGTACCTGTCCTTCAAACTCACATAGTGTTCATTCCAGGTCACAGCAATCTGGGCTTGAGTCTCTATCTGCACAAAGAAAAAGGCGAAAGTTAGCACCGAATAATGAAGATGACAAAAAATCTCCACAACAAACCAAGGCACTTACCGCATCACTCATTGCCCTCAAGGAGGAGGACATCCGAGGGGCCACTGCCTTCGAAGACAACTGAGGAACTGGGGACGCAAGTATCTGCACCTCGGGAGTCGACTCGGGACATGCATCAGAAGGGGCCGTCGCCACCACCGTATCAAGGTCAACAGAAGAGGCCGCACCAGCCTTCCGCTTTCGTCTCCCTTCCTGAGAGTTAAAAGTAGCGAACATGTAGTAACAAACGGATAGAGTTTTGAATAATTGAAACTTTATTATCCAAAAAAGATATCTATTACAAAGGTATGCCCTCCATTATATAGAATGAAGGAGAGATGAGAGAATACAAATAAGAGATGTGGGACTAAAAATTTACAGGACTAAGCGGACTATACAAAATAAACCGCACAAGCCGCGCGGTTAGACAGAAGGGCTAACCGCACGGCTACCACAAGAGAAGAAGAGAGATCGCCAGGGAAGACCGCTAGACCGCCCGGTCTCCAAGCCGGCTGAGACAAACCGCCAGACCGCGCGGTCTTCAACCCGCCAAGACAGACCGTCAGACAGCCCGGTCACCAACTTCAACACTCCCCCTCAAGCTGGAGCATATATATCGATCATGCCCAGCTTGTCGCAAACATGAAGAAACGAGGCGGAAACTGACTTGGTGAAGATGTCAGCCAGCTCTTTATCAGAAGTAACAAAGAGAGTGCAAATTTGTTCCTTTAAGATCTCTTCACGAATGAAATGACAGTCGACCTCAATGTGCTTTGTTCTTTCATGGAAGACCGGATTTTTGGAGATGTATATGGCTGTCTTGTTATCACAGAAAATAGGTAGAGGATGGTTGTATATCTCTCCTAAATCTAGCATGAGAGCCCGCAGCCATTTTAACTCACAAGTGGTCGACGCCATACTGCGATACTCAGCTTCTGCACTGGACCTGGAGACAACAGACTGCTTCTTGCTCTTCCAGCTCACCAGATTTCCCCCAACAAAGGTGCAAAAACCTGAGGTTGACTTGCGATCCCATTTGTCATCAACATAACTTGCATCTGAGTAGGCTTCAATCCTCAGATGATCATTCTTCTGAAAAAGTAATCCTTTCTCAGGCGCTGCTTTGACATACTCCAAGATCTGCAAGGCGGACTGTAGATGGCACTCCCTAGGAGCTTGCATGAATTGACTCACCTTGCCCACAGCATAGGAAATGTCGGGCCTGGTCACTGTGAGATATATGAGCTTACCAACCAGACGCCTGTACCGCGAACTATCTGAAAGAGGAGGCGAATCATCTGTCCAGGTTTTATCTTCTCCAGGTGCCATGGGGCATCAGACAGGTTTTGCTCCAGTCAACCCTGCCTCTTTTAAAAGATCAAGGGCATACTTACGCTGAGAGAGAACTAAGGAGTCGGGCTTCCGAGAGATTTCGATCCCCAGAAAATACTTTGGAGAGCCCATATCTTTCGTGATCAGATGTTGGAGAAGATGTCGCTTTGTCAGGGCTACCCCTTCATGGTCATCACCAGTGAGAAGAATATCATCGACGTACACAGCAAGAACAACCAGCCCCGAGGGAGTTTTGCGAATAAAGAGAGAGTGATCAGCAGAGCTTCGCGCAAAACCAACAGCTGCCACGATGCCGCTGAACTTGTCAAACCAAGCTCGAGGGCTCTGCTTGAGGACATAAATTGCCTTCTGCAGCCGACATACTCGTGTCTCCCCTAGAGCAACATACCCAGGAGGTTGCTCCATGTAAACTGCCTCGTCAAGATCACCATAAAGGAAGGCATTCTTGACATCCACCTGAGAAATCTGCCAATCCCGATTGACCGCCACAGAGAGAAGGACCCGGATAGTGCTGAGACGAGCCACGGGGGAGAAGGTGTCAAAGTAATCAACCTCATAGGTCTGAGTGAAACCCTTAGCAACAAGGCGAGCCTTATAACGATTCACAGTGCCGTCGGGGCCAAATTTGACCACAAAGACCCAGCGACACCCAACAACATCAGTGCCGAAGGGAGGAGGAACAAGAGTCCAAGTACCCCGCTCAGTTGGGGTCGCCATTTCCTCATCCATGGCCATCTTCCAATGAGGAATAGCAAGGGCCTCCTGGTAGGAGCGGGGTGTGGCAGTGGCAGAAATAGTCAGTGCAAATGCCCTGCGAGAAGGGGTAAGATGATCATAGGAAACAACAGCAGCAAGGGGGTGTAGGGTACACGTCCGCACCCCTTTGCGAAGAGCTATAGGAAGATCCAGGCCAGCCGGGCCCGTGGCATCCGGAGCATCCGTGGTAGAGAAAGCTGGCCCGGGAGTAGAGAGCGACGACAACGGAGAGGAGGGAGAGGGTGGTGGAGAAGGGAGAGAGAGAGGTGGAGGGAGAGGAGGGGATGGAGACGGTGTAGGGGTGGAGATTGTAGTAGGAGGCGAGGGAACGAAGGGAACGACAGGAGAATCAGAAGCGGGGAGAAAAGGAGAGGAGTCATCCGAGAAGTAGGAGGTATTCTCGAAGAAGGTGACGTCAACAGAGACGAACTGCTTACGAAGGACGGGATCAAAGCAACAATAGCCTTTCTGAGTGGTGGAGTACCCCAGAAAGACACATTTGGTGGAGCGAGGGGAGAGCTTATCACGGGTGGCAGAAGGGGTATGCACAAAGGCAGTGCATCCAAAGATTTGGAGAGGGAGAGGAAACGGCTCCTTGTCCGGATACAGAATGGAGAACGGGGTTTTGCCGTGGAGAACCGTGGAGGGAATGCGATTGATAAGGTAGCAGGCAAGGAGAACAACATAGCCCCAATAGGAGCGAGGAACATGCATCTGGGTCATCAAGGTGCGAGCGACATCGAGGAGGTGACAGTTTTTGCGTTCGGCCACACCATTTTGTTGTGAATTATAGACACAACTAGTTTGATGAATAATCCCATTTTGCATGCAGAAGGTAGAAAAGTAATGATTGATATATTCTTTGGCATTATCAGATCGAAAAACTTTGATAGAAACACCAAACTGAGTTTTGATCATGAGATAGAAGGACGTCCATACAGAGAATAATTCGGAGCGATCTTTTAATAGATACACCCACGTACAACGAGAGAAATCATCAATGAACGTGACAAAATATGAACTACCTCGACCAATGGTAAGAGTAGGAGAAGGACCCCAAATATCGGAGTGGATAAGATCAAACGGACGGGTAGAGCCACGAACGTGCTTTGGAGGGAAAGAGGAGCGGTGATGCTTGCCAAGCTGACATGCCTCACAGTTGAGCGGAGGACTTTGTGGAGGAAGGTGGGGCAGAAGTTGACGAAGAAGACGGGGAGGAGCATGACCAAGGCGGAGATGCCATTGGAGAATATCTGTGGAGGTGGAGGTGGAGGAGAAGGTGGAAAAAGCAGAAATGTTGTCCAGGAAGTATAGGCCGCCACTCTTAGTCTCAGTAGCAATCGTCCGTTGGGAGTCCGGATCCTGAAAAGAGCAAGAAGTAAAAGTAAATGTGACAGAACACTGTAATTGCTTGCATAGAGAGGTAACAAATAATAAGTTGCACGGGAACTGGGGCACGTATAGAGTATCCGCCAAGTGAAGAGACGGAGTGACATGAACTATCCCCGTACCATGGACTGATGATGAAGAGCCGTCAGCGAGAATAACCGGGGACAACCGATCATGTGTTTCGATGAGAGAGAAACACTGGAGATTGCCGGTCATATGATTTGTAGCACCAGTGTCGATCAGCCATTTTCCCTGAGTAACAACGTGGGCACGACCAGAAGACGTGACAACCGAAGCGAATGACTTGAAGGAGGATATGAAAGCCATGAAGGGAGGAAAAAGAAACTGCAGCGGTCTCGGTGAAAGCACACAAGCGGCAAGAAGGGCCACGACCAAGGTGCAGAGCAAGACAAAAGGGGAAGAAGAGGGAAGCACAAGCCGCGCGACTGAACAAGAGGTCGCGACGACTAACAAGCAGGAGCGGCTAAAGGAAGAAAGGCAGAGAGGCCGCTCAACCAAGGAAGAATCCACGCGAACAGAGAGAAAGCCGCGGGGAGAGGAAAAGAGAGCAACCCGCGAGAAACCGCAGCGGTTTAAAGGGAAGAAGCCGCGCGAACACTAGCGGCCAGGAAACAGACCAAGGCACAGCGGGGAAGAGGTCGCGCGGACTGAAAAGTTCGAGCGAATAGAAGAGAAGAGAAGCAAGAAGCAGCAGCGACAACAACAAGTCGCAAGCCGGGCGAACAGAAGCAGGCCGCGCAGCTAGGGGAAAACAGGCGGCTAGAAGGAAACAGGTCGCTGCGACAACCAAACCGGTCGCGGCGACGAAGAGCAGCAAGAGAAGAGAAGCAACAAGCCGCGCGAACAGAGTAGCGGGCGGAAGAGAGGACAAGCCGCGAAGACAGGTCGCGAGAAGAAGAAACAAGCGGCGAGAAGCAGAGAGCGCACACAATCAGGAGGAAAAGACCGTGTCCTCTGATACCAAGTTAAAAGTAGCGAACAAGTAGTAACAAACAGATAGAGTTTTGAATAATTGAAACTTTATTATCCAAAAAAGATATCTATTACAAAGGTATGCCCTCCCTTATATAGAATGGAGGAGAGATGAGAGAATACAAATAAGAGATGTGAGACTAAAAATTTATAGGACTAAGCGGACTATACAAAATAAACCGCACAAGCCGCGCGGTTAGACAGAAGGGCTAACCGCACGGCTACCACAAGAGAAGAAGAGAGATCGCCAGGGAAGACCGCTAGACCGCCCGGTCTCCAAGCCGGCTGAGACAAACCGCCAGACCGCGCGGTCTTCAACCCGCCAAGACAGACCGCCAGACAGCCCGGTCACCAACTTCAACACTGAGAAGCACCAACAATCTGAACTGTGTCCGAGGAGATACACACCGCAGCAGACGCTTCTCCTCCACATAGACGAAAATATTAAAGAGACGGTTGGCTAATTCACGAGGCTCTGAAAACCCAAGCACCAGAGAAAATTCTCGTTCCTTCCCCCTCACTCGACGGCAGCGGTCCGGTAGCATGTCCCATGCCTCAGGAAGGCCCCATGAATTCCTAACATACTCAAACAGAGTGTTCCCGTGTCGATGATCTTTTCGAGCTTCAAACTCCAACCAACTTTTGTTGCTGCGAACCTCCACCCGTTCGTCGCCATCCGAGCGAACGTCACACCAATCTCGGAATTGGTCCAAGGAAAGCCGTCCTCCATGCTCGCGAAAGAATGCAGCTAAGCCCATAATTCGGGCAATTAAAACAGGGACAAATTGTGAAATTGGCACCCCATAGAACTTCAAGAACTCGATCACCTCCTCGCACGACGGAAAATGGAAGCCGGACCTCAGAGAAACCTCGCAAATCGTTAGCCAGCCACGGGAAGGATTCTGGACTCGCTCCTCGGCACGCGGGATCCTCACTTCCAGATTGGCAGGGAGCCCATATTTCTTCCTCCTAATATCCACACTGTCTTCGGTTAAAGAGGAGCGCAGGCGCATCGGACTGGAGAAACGCTTCAAAATCTGCACAACACAAAAACAAAAAGGGTCAAGTTCAACCAAAAAGTGAAGACTTGGAGGCGAGCATCCGTGCGCATGCAGACCGAACGGCACACAGAACAGTATCCGTGAGCGCGCAGCATGGTGCGCGCCCAACCAGGGCGCGTGCGGCCCGCCGAGCGCGCAGCCAGGGCGTGCGCAGCCCGCCTCGCGCGCGGCCCGCCTCTCGCGCGGCCCGCCTCGCGCGCGGCCCGCCTCGGGCGCGGCCCGCCTCGCGCGCGGCCCGCCTCGCGGCGCGGCCCGCCTCGCGCGCGGCCCGCCTCGCGCGCGGCCCGCCTCGCGCGCCCGCCTCGCGCCCGCGCGCGCGCTTGCCGCCTCGCGTGGCCGGGTCACGCACGACCGGCCGCGCGCAGCCTAGCCGCACCCAGCCTGGGGGCGTGCATGCGGCCTGCGGCCGCGCGGCCTGGACCCGCGCGACCGCGTTCGGCGTCTTCACCAGCCGGCTCTGCTTTCGGCAAATTGCTCCTGTTACCTTGGAAGCACCACCCTTCACCGCCTCCATCTTCTCGCCGGAGGTGGGCATGACAGCAAGATAGGAAGAATAGCAGGAAATCCTCCGTCTTCCGCTCACTTCGCTCTCGGATAACAAGGATTTTGGGGGGCAATTGATGGGTTACACCATCATTTATAATGCATGCTCCCCCATGATCTCCTCCCAAAATGGGAGATCATGGGGTCGACTAGTCAACCCCACCTCCCATGATGAGGAGAATATGGGGGGTGGGGCCCACTCCCTATCTCTCCATTAAAACCACTCACATTGGGAGGTAACCACCCGCCGGCCGCAGGCCGCCGCCGCCTGCTCGCCGTTGCCGGCGGAGTGTTCGCCGCCGGCCAGGTGGCTGCAGACGGCCTGGCCGCAGCCAGGGTGCCGCCAGCCGGGCCGTGGCCGGCCTGGCCGCTCCCGCCGGCCAGGCCGCCGCCAGCCCGGCCGCGGCCGGCCAGCCAGGCCGCCGCCGGCCTGGCCGCGGGCGCCGGCCTGGCCGCGGGCGCCGGCCAGGCCGCCGCAGGCCTGGCCGTGGCCGCTGGCAGGACCACCGCCGACTTGGCCATAACCACCGGCGCATGGCCTCCCCATCACCGTGGACAGCCTGCCCACCGTCCGATTGTGGTGGGCTTTCCCCGCCGTCCGATCTGGTGGGTAACCACCCACTAACCCACTATTTTGGTGGTGGGCCTGCCATGATCCTCTCCTGGGGGCTATAAAAGGAGCCCTAAGGTCTCCTCATTCAACATCTTTTGGCTCCTGATCATCTTCTTTCTCAGGTCAGAGCTCTGCCGGACTCCTCTCTCAGGTCATCCGCGAGCCACCACGAACCACCAGAGCACCACCAGCCGGAGAACGCCCAGGTCCCAGCGCGAGCAGAGGAGAAAGAAGACGATCCTTGCAAGTAGGCGTGCGGCGGACCCACAACCCAAGCTACAGAGCTCCAGTGTCGTCACTCGAATTCTAGTACTCAGAGCGCTCCCGCGAAGCAGCCTGTTGCACGCGGGGAGCTGCAGTCCTCTTCTCTCACCTCAAGTTGTAACGGGAGCGGCCTGTCGCCCCGATTCACCGAACGCCCGGTAACCGCAAGCAGCTAGTGGATTTTGACCGGCACAGACCCGGTCACGTGATTTTTTATCCAATTTAGGGTTTTTTCACGTCATCATATTTTGAGACGATCTTCCCTTTTCTCTGACTGTGTGCGCGCTCGACAGTCCGCAAGCTAAGACGGCTCAGTTGAATCCGAATGGGCATCGATTTAGCCCGCTTCTGTGAGTTTAGGACAAAAAATGTCAATGAAGTTATTCTAATGTTTACAACACCAATTCACGAATAATAGTTCATAATGATCACATTCAGGACCGCCACTGTCAAACAGAGCCTAAAGTGTGCTGTCATAAATAATTATTATAGGTTCAAAATTTCTCTCCTCTAGACCCAAGAATCTGGCGTTATTTATTGTACAGCATTCCCAATATTTTTATCTTATTCCTCCTTTAAATTTCTAAAAATTCCTCCTAAAAATAAATGGAGTATAAATATGTCCAACTCCTTCATAGGCCGCCTGATGAAAGAGTAGTAAATAAACAGCCGGACATCCGCCGCAGCCTCCACGGCGAAATGGCGGCAGCAGCACCGTCTAACAACTTTATCGAAACTCCGTCATCGTTAACGGCTCTGAAATTAAACCGCCGTTACCAGCATGAACTGTCGGCTTCTTCCTTGAAGGACGATCAGAGCCTGACGAAGAAGATGCTGAGCTCGGGGCCGCTGTTGCCGTCGGGGTTGAGCATGTAGAATGTCTCCGAATCTCTGCTGCCAACAACGCGATCGAAGTGGGCGCGCATATAGGTGAGCTCGCCGTCGCCCGGTTCGGAGAGCTCCGGCGGCAGAACTCCGGCGCCCATGGAAACGGCATGGAGAAGCTGCAGGACGCGGAGATCGGCGTCATTGGGGTCACGGCGCTGGGCGTAGCCGATCTTGCGGCCGTTGACGAAGGCGGACCAGAGCTGCTCGTCGAGGAGTCTGGTTCGGTCGCCGGACTTCTTCTCGCACTCGAGGGCGACGCGGAGGAGGCCGGTGCCCATGTCCTGCATGAAGCGGGCGGTGGGGACGGCGAGCTCGAGAAGCAAGAGGGGAATGCTGCGGGGATTATCTTGGATGGCGATGGAGATGCGGGATTTGCGGTGGCCGAAGAGGGTTCCGGTGGTGCGGGCGGCGCCGTGGATGTGTCCGTCGACGTGGATGGCGGATCCGGCTGCCCGGGGTAAGGAGGGGTGGAAGCGGCAGGCGGGGGTGATGATGGGGAAGGAGCGGAAGACGGAGCGGAAGAGGCGGAATACTTTTGGAGGTTTGTGGCCGCGATGGCGAAGGGAGGGGGGTTGAAGGAGGGTGATGGGCGGGCGGGTCGGGTCGGGGGGGATGGTCGGGGTTCCCTCGGCTCCGGCGTTTAGAGGCGGCGGGGGAAGGGGAGGAGGAGGCGGTGGGTGTGTCATTGTTGAAGACGACCCTGGCGCGGCAATGAATGAGGAGGAATCAGGAAAGGGAAGGGGGAAGTTATTAATTTAGGGTTAAAATGTAGGGGGAGAGAAGGAGGAGTTGCGGTGGGCACGTTGTTTGTTATTATGGTGTGGCGTTGAAAGGAGGAGGAGGAGGAGGAGAGATGCGATGGAGTGGAAGGATGGACGGTGAAAAAGCAGAGGAGATGGTTGTGAAATTAATGGTGGTCGGGAGATGTCTCCGCCGCCGTTCCCGGAGGAGGAGGAGGAGGAGGAACGCCTCCTCACCGCCGGAGCCTGAATTTCTAATAAATCATCATGTGATTCCTTCCGTAAAATACAGAGCTCTCGCCTCTTCATCATTTATGTGTTTGATATGACCATCAATATTTATTTATTTATTTAATGCTAAACAGTTGAAAACAGCAAAAAATAAAACTTGTGTTTTTTAAAGTCAGCTGCCGCGCAGCATGCCCTTCCCAAGCATGTAGAGTAATAGTTAGGTCAGGAGCCTGATAATGTTTATGGTCCTGCATCAATGAGAAACCTGCAAAGGAGGTGGGGCCCACACATTTATGGTTTGTGTCATACACTTTTGCTCGGGGCTCGCATATTTTGGGGCTTCTCATTGGCTCTCCAGATCATGCTCATGGTCAGGCTACTGACCCCAAAAATTTTCAACGTGTAGGCCTTTCTAAAGGACGTTTACAACAAACGGGCTAACCTTATTTACTGGTTCAAACTCTGCAACTATCATAGTGCCACTCAGAAAACTATTAAAAGGCTCAAAAGTCTTTATTTGAAGACAAATAATCAAAAATAGAAAAACGAGCTCTGAAGTTTTTCGGCAAAAACCACTTAGAGATCTCCTTTCATGCCGGAAGAACTTCGGTTCTCAAATCCTTCATCAAGAGTGATTTGGAGATCTCCTTTCAAGTTCAACCCGCTCACCACAAGTGCTTGCTCAAATTCCTACTCAAGTTCCTGCTCTAGTTTCTGCTCTAATGCCTGCACGAGTGCCTACTCCAATGCACGCTCAAGTGCCTCCTCTAAAAACTGCTTCTACAAGCACGTAGAAAGACTGCTTATTTTTCACCTTCATGTATTTTTAATCGGAGCTGTGATTTGTCACCCTTTCGAAATTCTAACGCTTATAACCTCAAGCAAATTAGTGGATTTGATCGGTGTCGCACCGACCCTGTGGTTTTTCCCTTCTGGTGTTTTCACGTAAAATGTCGTGTCGTCTCTACTGTTTGTTTGCATTTGACTATTTGTGTTTGGCTCACTCTCGAGCTAAGACGATTCGATTCTCCAAACCAGCAGAATGCTAAGTGACCCGCAACAGTTTTTGCCGTCGTCCGTAGAAACATGTTCTCAACTCTCCAAAAATTCTCTGAATGCGACATTTGTACCACACAAGCACCCAAGACTAACATTCATGACAGAAGAAAACACACATACTGTAGATAAGGCGGTCCTCGAAGAACCTGACAATTAAGCCTCCAACAATTCACTCATTAATAACATGCATCACCCCGAGGAGTTCATTGTCACACTAGCAATATCCGTGGAAAAGCGAATGTGTCGAATAGAGGAGCACCAGGCCCAGACACTTGCCAAACTAAAGGAGTTAGGAGCCTCTCGAGCACTCAATGTTGTTCCCACACCCTTAGTCGAACATTGTTCTCCTCTAGTCGTGCCTCGCCTCGAAGGATCGCAAACGTCAAAGACTTTTCAGAGAACAAGTTATCTAAAGTCGCGCCGACTGGCAGAAGAATCGCTTGCAAGGTAGTGCATCAACAACATGAAGTGGGGAATCTGAAAAGAAAGAAAGCGCATGAGACAGAAGGATGTCAGCGTCTACACGAAAAGATCGAATGATTTGTTCACCGAAGCCTCCTCAAAATATTTCTACAGAAGAAAGCACCATGGTAGTCCCTCCCGGATAAGCCCACGAGGGGGGGGGGGGGGGGGGGGGGGGGGGGCATGAAGGAAAAAATATCCACATACCCGACATATCAACGAGCGAGTCGGCTCTCCCAGCGGCACAAAGACGGGATTATCCACACATCAATACGTTCATTCATGAACCCCCTCTCCCAGCGGCACACGCTCACACGCACGCACAAAAGTAAGTGGGACATTAATCGATGACAATGTGGCAGCCAACATTCTGTTCCTGTTAACCCTAATTCGACTCAGACTCTCCAGCAGAGGCATCAAGATAGGGGCAGGCAGCACCTACGTCACCGACAACCCCGCAGTCCACATGATAGGGAGGGAGCATCGTCCTTCTCATGACCCTAGGGAAACCTCCCACACAAGACATTTGGGACGTTCAGTTCACCATCATAGTTCACCATCATACAATCTAGCTTGGCATACAACACCATCGTACAAGGCATAACAGTGGAGATCCACATGCAAGACGCAACTCTCGTCACAGAAGCATGCCATGGGGAGACAAGAGAAGCGGAGCACCATCCACCCCCCCAACTATCGACCGTCACTTTTCTCCGTTCTCAAAGTTTTCCAATTGCTGAACAATAAGTCACATAACCGAATTTGCGCACACATGCATGCTTTAATTTTCCAATATCGCAACTTCTTCAGGACTTCGTTGCAATAGGGTTCCAGAAAACAAAACTCACATATATAAGATCATTTAATCTTTGACGCTCCAAATATTTTCTTTTTGTGTGAATTTTTTTGAAAACACTCCAATTTTTTTCACAACCCGAAGATGATAATGTTTGGCAAAGAATACGAATTACTAATTTTTACAACTGAAAAACACTATAATAAAAAATTCTCAACCATTCATCTAAATAAAAAAAAACATTACAAAGATAGTTATTAGATAATTGAAAATTCAAAAATTTTAATATTAAATATTTATAAAGTAAATTCACGCTCACCGGAATATATTTTTGTCGCTAATTTGATTGTCGTGACTTTCCAAAATTTTCTAGCTTGATCATGAAAGGGCCAAACCTCCATCATTGCATCTTTTGATTTGATACATACATACTAATTTCCAATTAACTCGAACAACCCTTGGAACCGCATACCAGAACCGGACCGGCCGATGACTACACCCCCCAGGCGGTCCGGTTGTAAAAGCTAGGTTATAAGTAACAATTTCTCACATCCATTACAACATCAGAATTCAACTTATAGTGCATGCTACAAATTTAGTGGTAGTAATAGCATAACTGCTACAGCTTCAAAAGTTCAGATTACCAGTTTAATGACTACTGCATAAGCCCACCCAAAAGTTATGGGAGTTGTTAAGGGCACCGCAGTTTTGGCTAGGTGCACCGCACTTTCTCTTAATTTTTCGTGCTTTTTGGAAATACGCCTTGTACATGTTTTTTTAGAAAAAGTGTTCAACACAAAAGTTGTAGATCTCGACGAGATCTAAAACTTTCATGTTGAACACTTTTCCAAAAAATGCATGTACAAGACATATTTCTAGAAAGACGCAAAATCTTGACTTATTTCCAAAGTATGTCTTGTACATGCATTTTTAGGAAAAGTGTTCAACACGAAAGTTGTAGATCACCTTTCCTAAAAATGCATGTACAAAGCATATTTCTAAAAGTCGAGAAAAATTTGAAGAAAATGCGGTGCGCCTAACCAAAATTGCGGTGCCCTTAACAACTGTCAAAGTTATTTCCCATGCAAGGGGATCCTCATTTCAAGGAAGCAGAATAACTTAAGACCCCATATTTCCAAACCTCATCACCTATTTTTAAAATTATTTTAATTACTCTAACATTGCTGTCATAAAAAGAGAATATTTATAAGTAAGAATAAAGATAAGAAGGTAGAATTTTGTTAATGAAATCAAGAAAGTCAATTTCAGCAATTAGAAGTTAGTTTACATAAAAATGGACAGAATGGAAAGCATCTTCTGTGGTCAAAAATCCTGCTTCCTAAAGACATAAACCCTTACCTTTGGTAAGCACATGAAACCCATGGAAGACAGATAGAAGCTGGCAGCTGCGCTAACCCAGTATGCTCCCATACACATCCAGCCTTCCTCCCCGGCATCGCCGCCGCTTCCCGCCGGAGAATTCCCCTTTGCAGCCTCGCCATCACATCCTATGCTGCTGCCCTCCAAGCACAGCCCCGGATTCCCGGCAAATGCTCCTGGAAATCTCCACAAACCTGCTTCTTCCCTCGCCGGAACCTCGCCGGTAAGGCAGTTGTATGAAAGGTTCAGCTCCTCGAGCTCTCTCATCTGCGAGATGCCCATCGGCACACCGCCGGAGAGCAAGTTGTGCGATAAATCCAGCTTCCTCAGCCTCCCCATCTTCTGTAGGCTCGCCGGAATCCGCCCAATCAGGTGGTTGTAGGACAAGTTCAGATACTCCAAGCCTTTGAGCCCAACTAGCCCATGAGGTATATCTCCATGAAGAGAATTGCCGGCCAAATCAATCCCCACTACCGAGTTCAGCTCGTAATGAAGCTCCAGCTGCCGGCTGCCCTTCAAGTCCAACACCGCCCACACCACCGCAGCCTCGCCGGTGAGATCCCCGTCTTGGAAGGGAAGATCGCGGCCATCGCCAGTAAAGTCGTAACTTCTGTTGAAATCGCCTCCGGGAATGAAGCCGAGCAAATTGTTGTGAGAGAGATCGAGTGACCGGAGAAAATGGAAGGAGAATAGCCAGTCTGGGAGGTTGCCGGAGAGCTTGTTACCTGCCAGGGAGAGCAGGCGGAGGTTTTGCCAGTTGAGGATGGCGCCGCTGAGCTCGCCGGCTATGTTGTTTGAGCTCAGATCAACGACTTCCAAAGACTTGCATCCTGCAAGGGGCAGCGGAATCTCGCCGGAGATCCGGTTGGCGGCGAGATCAAGTATTCTGAGACTGTCCAGGGCATCGAGCTCCGGCCTGAGAGTGCCGGAGAGGTTGTTGTGGCTGAGTTTGAGCTGCCAGAGCTGGAAGCATCCGGCAAGGCTGACCGGGATCTGGCCTGAAAGGGAGTTGTACGAGAGATCGAGAGCTTGGAGGTAGGTGAGGTTACCGATGGCCGATGGGATGTCACCGGTGAGCCGGTTGTGGGAGAGGAACAGTCCTAGAAGGCTTCTCAGCTCCGCGATCTCCGGGGGTAACTCGCCGGAGAGCTGATTGTGGGAGAGATCGAGCAATAGAAGCGCCGAGCGATCGGAGTGCTCAACGATTCCACGGGGGACTGGGCCGGAGAGGGCGTTGTAGCTTAGATCGAGAACGAGTAGACGGTCGGAGAAGATGAGCCTCGGCGAGATCCTGAACTCGAGGCCATTAGATGAAAGGTTCAGCAAGTTTAACGCGCGCAGAGATGAGATGCACGACGGAATTCCCCCGACAATGGAGTTTCCGGCGAGGTTGAGAAGGAAGAGGGAGATGGAGGATGCTGAGAAACAGGGGAGAGTTCCAGATAGCTGGTTGGAGGCGAGATTAAGCGAGGCTAGCGGCTGGGAGAAATCCTTCAGCATGCCCGTCAAGCGATTGCTAGAAAGATCAAGCACTCTGAGAGACCGGAGATCGAGCACACTCGCCGGAATTTGTCCCTCCAGTGAATTCGAGCTAAGGTCGAGCTTAGCGAGAGCGGGAAAACTCCCGATCCACTCAGGAATCCGGCCACCGAGATTAGGGTTGTTGGGCAGAAGCAGCGCCTCGAGACGCCGGAGCCTCGCCAGCTGAGGGGGGAGGGGGCCGTGGATCTGGTTGCGACCGATGTCTAGGATAATGAGTGAGCGGAGGCGGCCAAAGCAGGGAGGGATGGTGCCGGAGAAGGCGTTATCGGAAAGAATCGCGGTTTGGAGGAAGGAGAGGTTGCAGAGGGTTGGGGGTATGAGACCGGAGAAGCCGAAGCCGGCGAGGTGGAGGGCGACGACGCGGCCAGTGGCGTTGTCACAGGAAACTCCGGCCCAGCCGCCGCAGCTGGAGCCGTTCCAGCTGGCGATTCTGCCAGTTGGGTTGGTCGACAGGAACCGTAGATTTAATAGCACGGAGTGGTCACCAAGGTTGAGTTCACCGCCGGCGGAGGCAGAGGACGCAATGAAGACGAGGAGGTGGAAGAGGATTACAGGCATGGAGTTAGGTTTTGGCTCTCATTCAGAAGGACGTCTCCTCTCTTTTCCCCACTTGTGGATCCCGATCAAAGATCGGCCCTAAACCCTAAACCAGGAAAAGGGGAAGATCACTCCATCTTCTTCCTCCTTCCCATCTATATCTATAGATTAGATGACATTCCTTCTTCCTTATAATTACGTCGACCCCCGCCGTCCATCGCCCCTATTCCGATCTCTTCGAGTCGCCCCTGCAGCAGAAGGAAAGTTTGCAGAGCACTGCCTTCCCCAACGCAATGCAATGAGAGTGTTGCATGACAAAGTTGGCAGATGGTGTAAGGACGGGCGTGTGTGCTTGCTTTTGCTTTGAGATGTATATTATCCCAAAGTGCCCAACCATTTTATCCTTCACATGTACAACCTGGGGCTTGCAGTAGGCCCTCAAGGTGCGAACAACAGAAGCTGGCGAGATGCCCGCGAGGCGAGCGGGACCACGCGGTCCACTCACAGGAGGCGGGGTGAGTGGTTTCTGCAGTGGGCGAGACGCCCTTTTGGGGTGCGAGTAGGCCCTTATTGGCGAGAGGGCCCCGTAGCGAAGGATGCCTGCGAGACGGCCAGGAGGGCTCGTCTCGCCGCTGGGTGCTTCCCTACTCGCCATACAGAGAGAGGGCCGTTTTGACAATTCTATACCCATGGAGGATTTTACTCTTCTACCCCAGGTGATTTTTACCCTTTTGCCATTGGTGGTCTGCATATAACTTCTCAGAACATCGGAGTTTGGCTGTTGGCAGACTCAACCAAGGGTACTTTGGTATTTTCAGGTCAGTTCAGTGTGGTTATTTGCAGATCCAACTCAGAAAACTATAAATAGGCTCATAGGAGTTCTTCAGAAGCACCTTTTTCCCCTATATTTTAAGAGTTTTTCCTGTGTTTTCTGAGAAGCTCCAAGCCCAGCTTTTGACTTTGCATGGGAAGCTCTCAGAGATCTTCCGGGTAAGCGGTGAGACCTCCATGTTGGGGCTTTGGGTCGGTTTCTAGTCCTTCACATTCAGTCGGAGGGCATAGCTTGGGGCGAGTAGGTGTTGGCTACACCCCTGATTTTCGAACTTTTGTCGAAGTCAGATTTAGACTTCAACAACACAGATTTCAAAGTGCGTGTGTTTGCTTTGAAATGCATTCATGCAAACCGTTGGATATCTCCACTTTACCCCCTACTTTAACAGATAGATCGCGTCTCATTCCGCCTTCAACAATTTTTTGAGACCGTGACGGTGTGATGCAATTCCAAGGGCCAAAGCCACTCATTGGACTCCCACGAGGACATGAAAGCATGAATTCACACTTTTCTCTTGATACTAACAAAAACAAATTTTGTGACATGACAAAGCATGAATTCAGCCTTTGCAGATCCCTCCCAGATCAATGTTCAACGTTGCGCAATACCCACCCACCTCCAACTTCAAAAAAAGAGAGAGTAAAACAAAAACAAGACGGTCACCAAGTCACGCGACCAACAGGATGTGTTTATCTTTGGTTTGAGAGATCTTGGCATAAATAGTCCCCGCATTCTCTTTTTTTTGCGCTCAATTTTCACTTCGCCCTACAGAAAGAAATTTCGTGTTCAACTTTGCCTCAAAGAAAGAAAGTTGGGCAAGCATAAGAAGTGTAATCGATTGAGTTCGAGCCGGAGAAGGTGTTCTTCGCGGTATAATTCACCATCGCGAACACCGTCAGTTGTACGCCGTATGCAGCAGCAACATGTTAGGTGAAGAAGATGAATACTGTTTGCAACGCGGAGAATATGTCCCAAGCATAAGACAGTTCAGTGAAAAATACACAAGGAAGCCAAAGTAACAGGATTTTCAAAATTTTATAACAAAATTTAGACTGTTTACTACTAATTTTAAGGACTGGCCTGTTTTATAAATTTACCTATTGCCTGCATGCATAATAGATCAATAAAAATTCTTACAATAATTTAGTCATGTAAGAGGAGGACAAAGCAAAGAAAAGCTCTTACAATTCTAAAGGGAAATAAATCATCATCCCTCTTACATAAAGGCTTGATAGTTTCCTGAAATTACAAAAGTTGCAACTTTCCTAAACCAAAGAAATTGCTTAAAAAGCTACCACACTCACAAACAATGGTGTCGTGCTGAATTTAACATAGAGAGATCATTGGCCGCTATGAGCATGGTGTGTGCGGCCAAAGGTGTTGTGCCAGTTGGCTGTCACGGATCAAACGGCACAGCAAACACAGGAACAACAAGTGCTTGTTTGTTTATTGGTTAAGTCTGTAGCTCCTGCCACTGAAAGCAACACCTGCGGTGGGAGTATTAGGGGCGGGCCTTGTTCCAGGGCGGCCGAATGCTTGTTGTCTTCCAATCCCCCAGCGGGCGACTAAGCTGTGTCTATTTGTCATGCATGGTCAAGAAATTCAAGCTCAATGGAGACTTTTAAGAGGGGGGAGGAGTTAAAAACATATTACTTGCAAGAACTTTTCTCTTCATCTACTCTTCGACATTATTTTGTTACCTGCATGTTCATTCTATTAATCTTTCATGAAATCCTCCATCACATCATGTTTCTGAGTCACATCTGTTAGTGTATATTTGGACTAATAACGGGTTCAGAGGCTTAACGGGTCAGTTAGGATATACGGTTAACCCATACCCGTAGTAACTCCTAAGAATTTGCCTATTTATACCCACCTAGGGGCAACGGGTAGGGGATTTCCACTTTGATCCTCATCCGGATGCTTCGAGCAACAAACACAACATCTCCAATAACCACTCAGCTTTTACCTTTAAACCCATATTACAATAAGCATTATATATAATAAAACCAAAATATTTGAATCTAACCTAAGTATCATTTTATGGAGTCTATATCATCTCTTGCACAGTCCCCACCCACACAGATATTTGACTCAGGTGCATCTGAATAATACAACCCTTTTTACCAGTATGAATAATTTTTTTTCTTCAGTAAACTGCCCCATAAGAAATACCCTCAAAATATTTAAAGTGAAAACTCTTAGGTGTGTGCCTCATATAGAGCTGGATTTTGAAGGGAGATGAGGAAGCAAAAAGAAAAAGGGAAAAAATCAGTTTTGGGAAATAGGGTGGTTTACTAGAACCTCACCTATAAGTTTTGCAATTTCAAAAGATAGAGAAGTGTAACTTATAGTTATGCCAACTCCCAAGGGAGATTTGAGCAATTAATAGCTGGAAAATAAGCCGACATGAAGTAAATAATAAAAATTTTCAAGCAGACTGATATGTATATGTACGAGCATCTTCGCACGGACTACACCCGTGCTCGATGCTCTAGGGCGGCCTTCGGCCGCATCCAGGCGGGCTTCGCCGGCCTCCGAACGGGCTTCTCCCGTGCTCGATGCGTTGTTGCGGGCTGCGCCAGCATCAAAGTGGGATGCACTCACATCAAGACGGACAGTGTCCGCAATATATATATGAGTACTCAAAATGACCATAAAAAAATATAAATCAATATTACAATTTTTATTTTATCAAAAAAATTATGTTTTGTCGTAAAAATATTAATTTCACTCAATCTTTCTCTCCCTATTCTTTCTCTCCCTTCCCCATCTCTCTCCCTTTCTATCTCCCTCTCTCTCCTCCCCTTTCTCCTCTCCCTCTCTCCGCCCCTTTCTCCTCTCCCTTCCGCCATCTCTCTCCCTTTCTCTCTCCCTCTCCTCCCCTCTCTCTCCTCCCCTCTCTTTCTCAACCGTAGAATTTGTTTGATGTAGATCTAATGGTTAAAAATTAAAGTTTGGCGTGACTCAAGATATGCATATTGCTTTATATATATAAGATATATACATATATATATGGACATTTACCGGGACCTCCCCTCTAACTTTGAAAAATTACTGACTGCACCCCTCTTATTATAGAAATTACAAAAATCTCTCCTCAATGTTACAAAACATAACATTTACTTCCCCTGAAATACACATTTCATAACATCCATTGCACAAAAATACCCCCCTCGGAGTACATTTCCAAGGGGGGTATTTTGTGCACGGATATTACGAAATGCAAACTTCAGGGGAGATAAATGTTATGTTTTGTAACATTGAGGTGAGGTTTTGTAATTTCCATAATAAGATGGAAGTGCAAACTGTAATTATGCTATCTTCCAGGGGAAGTTTTGGTAATTATCATATATATATATATATATATATATATATATATATATATATATATATATATACGGGCACCTATAAGGTGCAGGCTGTACGGGCAAGTGAATTTGGGGGTCAAGATGGTCTTAAAACGAAAAGTGATCAACATGAAAGTTGTAGATCTCGGCGAGATCTACAACTTTCATGTTGATCACTTTTTGATTTGGAGACGATTTGGAACACGATTTAAATCGGGGGCGGCGGAACGGTTTACTGTAGCAGTTCCGCCGCCCCCAATTTCGGGCCGAAATCGAGGTCCAAATCGGCTCCAAATCAAAAAGTGATCAACATGAAAGTTGTTCGTCTCGCCGAGATCTTCAACTTTCATGTTGATCACTTTTCGTTTTGAGACCATCTTGACCCCAAAATCACTTACCCGTACGCCCGCACCTAATGTTTGCCCGCACAGTATATGCCCCCACATATATATATATATATATATATATATATATATATATATATATATTGGATATTTATATGTATGGAAGAGAAAGGATACAACCACATTGGAGTCTTGAGAATGTTTTTTCCTCCAGCAAGTGGATGCAATACGGTCAAGTAATAGTACAAATGTCCAGCAATGATTCCCATTAAATCAGGGAGAGGAGAAGCACCAAACAGAATATCCAGTGCAAGCATAGCCCATGGTAGGTAAAATGCCTTGCACACAAATACTAGTATTAAGAGGATTCATATATCCAGAAAAAAAATTAACGCAGGCAAAAAAAATGGAACCTGATATATAAAAGCATTATAGAAATACCTGCAGTGTGAAAAGACCGTATATGTTTATCTGAGCATTAGGGAATTCTCTGCTCCAGACATAAAGAAGCACGAAGACCAAAGAAGTTCCCAGGAAGAACGAAGAAAACCATGGAACCGCTGATAGTACCTAAATTGTTGAAAGATCAAAGCCAAGAAAGTGTCACTCTACATGCCGACATGTTCTAAATAGTTCAAAAAACAAAAACATATAAAAGCTTCCACTTACTAGCAAAGAGAATGCGCCAAATATCATCATCCACAGAAAATCTGCTGTGCGATTGTCGAATGGACCATTTTCCAGTTGCACTCCATATCTTGCACTGTATTGGTAAATTAGTTCTGACTACAGTTTTAGTGAGACTTTTGAATACTACATGGTTTATCTTAGACTTCAAAACAGTGTAGTGGAAGAGCAGAGACTCTTACATCATAAGAAGACGAATTCCAAAATTGATCGAAAATTTTCCAAGGAAGAAAAAGTTCGTAACAAGCCTCCAAACCTGTGAATTTTTTACAAATTTGAGAAATTATTTTAAGCCCGTTCATTTATTCTTGAATTCGCTTTTACATGCAGAATGCAATCTGAGTAAAAGAAAAATCATAGATGTGTGAATCTATTCACAGATAAATTCATACTGAAAGATATCCATTGGTAGGCAGCCTGACAGGAATAATTTCCAAGGTTGATCATTGAGTGTAACAAACAGTTTGCACATGAAATTACAAACCTAGAAGTTTAACTTTTCCATTGCTTATATCAAAAACCATAATTGTAGATAATCTGCAATAAAATTAGGGCGCTGATATTTGCAGGCCTAAAAAGGATATTTGCAGGCCTATTTTTTAAAAATCCATGTAATTTATAACATAAATAAAAGATCCTAATTGCAGCCCCATCTTACGATTTCTCCTCTGCAAAGCTCGGACCGGTCCAACCGGTCGGGCCGCTGGTCGGACCACCGCCCGGTCCGGTCAAGGCTAGTGACCCGGTAGAATAAAGGACCGCCCAAGAACAGGAAAATCGGGTGGGCGGGCCGGTGAGCCGGGAACCGGGCACGGGTTTACTAAACCGGGCGGGCCAAAGAGAATAATTTAATATACAAAATATTGGGGGTGTGAGGATCTACCATCTACAAAGCTGCCACAGTGTTGAACCACCAAGCCAATTGGCTTTTCTGTTTTGTTAGTAAACTATATTATATACATATACATATTAACATATAAATATAAAATAAATTAATATTTCACTCTTATATGTATTAAAAATTGGTTAAATGCTATCATTTTTATTTCTTTTTCACTTATATTTTTGCATATAAACTAAAAATTATGTCAGTATATAAATGAATATGCCGATGTATAATATAATATAGATGGGTGATTTCCAACTAGTGACATCAAGCATAAGAGAGCGAACTCAAAATAGTTGCGGCCTTGCAGGGGGCAAAAATATTATTTATCAATCTAGTATCACTAAAACCAATTTAAGATTTTCAATGAGAATTGAAAACAATTCGAAATGTCATTTTTAATTTTCAAAAAATTGTTTGAAAGATAAAATTTAGATTTTGTTTCAATGATATATTTGTATTTTTTGCTTTATTTCATATTAATAATTAGGAGGAAAAAAGTTAAAGAAAATCAATTTTAATTTTTTTTTAAAAAGGGCTGCAAATATCCATTGGGCCTGCAAATATCGATTTGAGGGTTGCAAATATCCAAGGGCTGCAAATATTGATTATGGGTCTGCAAATATCAGCGCCCTAAAATTATGGTCTCAGCATTTCATTAAAAATGTTTGACACAATTGAATTTTGTGTAGTTTTTTAGTTGAGAAGAGACTAGAGAGTGATGCTCAGTTGTTGGATCACATTGATGTGGAGTTGCTAGCATAAGAGGCTGGAGATGAAATTTGATTATGACAATGTTGTTGATCAGTCCAAGCAACAAATGAGTCGACAAATTTTTGGGACAATTTAGATGTATGTCAATGATTACCAAGCTTTATGCTGATTCTAGACTTCTTAGTATGCTGTTAATATGTTCAACATTCTTTTTAATGACATAAGCTAGTCACCCCTTTTAATGGCATATATTATGTATCTTTATTAATGTCATGTTGGCGCATGTCGCGTTTCATTTTACATTCGAGTATTCTTGTAATTAGTCCGAGAATGTGAACTTAATTGTAAAGATGTCTTGTATTGTCTATTTATAGACCTCCTTGGGTTATAGGAAGGGAGCATGAATTAATCGTAAGTTCCTCTCTTAGTTCCCTCTCTTCTTCTTCCCCGGTTCAAGTTAGGGACAAGGCTCAGAAAGGCTCCTCTCTTTCTCCTTCCTCCCCTTAGGTGAGCCCAACTCCCTCATCACATCTAATAGGCTGAGCTCGACTCCCTTGTATCTTCGCTGCCCTCGTCACCTCTCCAACGAGGTAACAGATGGCCACAAGAACGTACATAACTACATGGTATCATAGCAATCAATCCTCTCCTTCTGCAGAGCACGTCGATCCTCTCCATCTGCAAATATCGTCTATTCTCCCCTTCCACGGAGCCTTGAGCAGCAGCGCCTAGAAAAATCTAGTTATCGATCTCCCCTTCATTTTGATAGCTCCCAAAGAATGCAATTCCTGATTGACATACTGTTACGGTCTCGCAATAGAGACCGCATGCACCGGGGAAGAGGAGGAAAGTCCTCAAGGGAGGAGGAAGAAGATGGTCGGCGAGCTATGGTGGCGGAGGCGTTGCTTGCGGCGAGTCGCGCGGATGCGGTATGCAGATCGGTGACGGGCGGCATTGTCAGCGGCGAGTCGCTCAGGTATCGCAATGCGGGAGAGGCAGCTAGGGTTACAGGGGAAGCAGGTCTACCGCGAGATGAGGGAAAAGGGTAGAGAGAGAGAACTAGAGAGAGGATTAGACAAAATAAAATGAAAATACTTCTTCTTGCTTGTCCCCTTGGCAACACACCACATACATATAAATAGTTCATAAAAGTGCCCCCTCCTTGGGCTTAGACACGGAGGATCAATTACACATACGAAAATATAAAATAAACTAGATAAATAGTCTGCGACAAGCGCGACCAAGATGGGACCGTAACATCCTCACCCTGCCCGACGACAAGCTTGTCCTCAAGCTTGGTCTGTAGTGACGGTCAGCGTCGGATCTCACGTGTCAGTGTCAGTGTCAGCCGGAGTCGTCTACCTCCAATCAGAAGAGCCGCTTGCAGTGATGCCCATGGTAGAATGTCTCATCACAGTTGTAACAGAGGCCCTTGGCACGATGGTCACTCATCTCTTGTGGTGACAGTCGTCGAATGGCAGCAGGGCGGTCGGCGTCGCATTCCGGGCCGAGGAGATTGACGGTGGCCGATGACAGAGGGTGCGGAGTACGACTGGATCCGTCAGTGTCCCTGTGATGTAGATGAGGGAGATCCAAAAGCAGAAGCTTCTCGAAGACGCGAGCCAGGTTCATTGCAGTGGTTAGATCTGCGGGTGCCTGAAATTCCACGTCCATGCAGAGGCGCTCATGAAGTCCTGCTGTGAAGATGGACACATGCTGTGCCGGAAGAACGGAGGTCGTGCGGGCCAGGTGGACTTGAAACTGCTCGAGGTACTCGTCGATCGGACCGATCTGCCGGAGGGAAATGATCCCCCAAGGGATTGCTGTGGATCGGAGGGCCGAAGCGGAGCGTGCAGTTTACCTTTAAATCTTCCCAAGAGAGGAGTGATTTCTCGTGTTGCAGTTGGGAAAACCAAAGTTACGCTGGGCCCAGCAGGTGGAAGGCAGTAATATTGAGCCTCTCTTCACAAGAGGTGGGCTGGTGGGTGAAGAACTGCTTGCAACGAGAAAGTCATGCGAAGGGGTCATCGTGGACGTCGAATATTGGAAAGTCAAGCCGCAAGTATCGTGGCATCCCGCCGCCTCGTGCCGCAGGGGTAAAAATTTTGCCAGGGCTCGGCGGAATCGGCGCCTCGCAGGAGGAACCCGTTGCCGGTTGGTTAGCCGCGAGTTGGGTGGTGACGACGACAATGAGGACGTTGTTATCCGTGAGGATCTTGGCGAGAGACTCAATAATTTGGGAGAGGGAGGGCTGGTCGGCCATTTCGTGCAGAGAAATTGGTGGGTGGTCGGCGCCGGAAGGGCTGGAGAAGGGACGGGGCGGTGGCGGTAGCAGCCCGGTAGAGTCCGCAAGGAGGGAACGACCGTCGATGGAGGAACCTAGGAGAATGTCCGCTGGAGGAGGATTTGCGGCTAGCTGTCGAGGTAGGAACGGCTGGGCGGAACCGCTGGAGGGTTGGCGGACGTCGGGGTCGGCTGGTGCTGTCGGGACGGCGGCTGCTGTCGACTGTACGGGGCGGATCGACCCGTGCGGATGCGAAGGAGCTTGGTCGGAGCCGTTGAAGGTGCTGCGGTCGGCGGGGTTGTCCTGGGTGGACACGCGGGGTAAGAACTGGCCGAATCTGGAGTATCGGCGGCGGGGAGAGTCGTTCCCTCTGATACCAAGATGTTACGGGCTCGCGATTGAGAGCGCGTGCACCGGGGAAGAGGAGGAAAGTCTTCAAGGGAGGAGGAAGATGGTCGGCGAGCTATGGTGGCGGAGGCGTTGCCGCGTTGCTTGCGGCGAGTCGCGCGGATGCAGGATGCAGATCGGCGACGGGCGGCGTTGTCTGCGGCGAGTCACGCGGGTATCGCGATGCGGGAGAGGCGGCTAGGGTTACGGGGGCAGCTGGTCTTCCGTGAGATGAGGGAAAAGGGTAGAGAGAGAGAACTAGAGAGAGGTTTAGACAAAACAAAATGAAAATACTTCTTCTTGCTTGTCCCCTTGGCACACACCACACACATATAAATAGTTCATAAAAGTGTCCCCTCCTTGGGCTTAGACATGGAGGATCAATTATGCATACAAAAATATAAAATAAACTAGATAAATAGTCCGTGACATGCGTGATCAAGGCGGGACCATGGTGGGACCATGGCGGGACCGTAACACATACGCGCACAAGCACCATCCTGCATGAGACATCAAGAGAAGAACTCTTCGAACAGTCTCCATGCGCATCAACACCATCTCCTTTGCCCCAGTTGAGGATATCCCCACAACAAGTGTTGCTCAAGCATTCCGAGTCACCCTCCCGTCAGAATCAAGAGTGAGCATGCCACCTTCCTGTTTCCTTTTGTACGCAAGATAGAGTCGTTTCATCACAGAAACCAACTACACACCTTTCTGTCCTTTTAATTGAGTCGCATGTCATCCCTTCGTCGAGTTCCAACTCCCTTACCACCGAACCGTAGTTTAGTCCTCGAGCACAACACCAAGTAGAAATTTGATATCTCAATTTAATTGATTAATACTTTAAACAATTAACTCGATTCCAAGGAAAAAAATCAGAAGTCTCAATGGCGCATGAGGTGGTTGCATCGCCTCCTTGGGGCGCGAGTAACTTGCGGAAATAGGGCCTTAGGAAACCCAAGCCTCCTTCAGTACCTCTAACGGCCGATACTTTGATGTCAACCGAGGTAGCACAACAAATCGTCACAAGGAATCGCAGTCATTTTACGCCACAGCACTCGCCAACTCAATGATATTATAGATGCACAACAAAGTATCCAGCCGCCCATAGTACGAACATCGACCATGGCCTACCAAGTACAAGTAGTTGATCCTTCAGCCAATCCAATGGTCACCGAACAATTTTCATCTACTGTTATTCACATTCAGCAGAACACTCCTCTACCTTTAATCACGCACGCCAAGACCGAATATGTTTATGTTGATACACCTCTAGCCCACACGAAAATTGAGATTATTCTGAGCAATCATCGGGTATCCATGGATTATTCACCACCCTTTTGTTGGTACAACAACATATTTTTGTTAGGAGGAATGGTTTGTTATTCGGTGCCTTAATTCTAAGCTTCAAAAAAAGCTCAACGAAAAGGAGGAATGGTTTGTTATGGGCATAGGCTACTTGCAAATTTTAATGACATAAATTACATATCTTTAATAATGTCATGATGGCGCGTGTTGCGTCTTTATGTTACGTTCAGATATTCTTGTAACCAGTCTGAGTATGTGGACTTCAATTGCAAAGGTGTCTAGTATCCCCTATTTATAGACCTCCTTGGGTCTTTAGTTATCTTTTTTAGTTCCCTCTCTTCTAATACGGATACGACCTCCTGGTCATGCGTCGTGTCTCCTTCTGCTTATTCCTAAGGGGCATTATCGTAATTTGTGTGTCTCACTCCCCCTATATAAAGGATGGTAGTGTCTCCTATTTGGCATCTTGAAAACTTGTGAATGTACGCTCTCCTAGGTGAGAGAGGCTCCTAGAGGGAACAAGCCCTCGAGAGTTTGGGTTGAGCTTGTCTTGACAACTGTATCTCTAATTTGGGATTTAACCTTACAATTTTTTGTACTTGATAGTGGACACTATCAATTAGTCTCACTTGCCACTTAATTAAGGTTTCTGATGGAACCCTAATTGGAGCTCCCTCCCATTTCCAGACGGCTTTCACTCCTGCACGCGTCGACCGCCCACACTAGGGCTTCAATGCAACAGAGCCCCTGCGCGCCCGAGCTCCAGCGTGTCTTCGTCCCCGCACGCATCCATCACATCCAGTGCTACCGATCAGGACCTTCTCACACGTCTTCGTCCTCGCGTGTCTGTCATGACCAATGTTTCTGCTCGCAAGCTTCCCGTGCCTTCCGCTTCCCGCGCGTTTGCCGATTTCAAATTCGTCGACCTTCGTCTTCTTTTAGTGATTCCAGGGCATTCTTCAGCTATTTCAGTGCTCCCTCTTCAAACACCTCCTCACGTGCCCTCCAACAGCACCCGCTCAGCGCCGACTATTTTTGCGACCTCGACGCCGCTTCCTAGGCTTAGTTGTCACTCACTGCCACCCCCAATTCAGCACTGTAGCCGTTGTCAATCTTTGGCACAGACGTTCCATGCCCCGAATATGTTCAATGGCCCTCCATGTCGTCGAGTAAGCTGACGATTTAGTGGACGCCCAACACATAGATCAACTCAAAGCACAGTTTAAGAATCTCAATCTCCTCCTTCGAGAGCTCACGGCCACGGCGGTAAGCCACCCACCGACACATCCGCCGCCACCACCACAACCTCTTCGGCCCGTCTCGGACTAAATGGGGTTTCTCCACCCCGCTACGGACATCCACCCGGCTAATCTTCGTTGGATTGAGATTCATGTGTTCGACGACACCGAGACTCTCGGTTTGATCACCCGCGCCGAACAGTTCTTTGACATTCAGTCCACCCCCGCCAACCAGAAGGTTCCCCCGACCACTATATATAGTGCATTGGATGCGCCGTCAGGTTCCTAAGTCCTAACCTCTTTTGGCCCACACTGAATGAGGAACTCCTCCGCCATTATGATGGACGCCAGGAAGGAAATTCCTACAAGTGCCTCAGCTTCATGCGCCAGTCTAACACTTTGGCCACCTACATTGACGAGTTCATCGAGGTTGCCACGCATGTACCTGGCATATCCCTCAACCACTACCGGTGTACTTCCATGGGGGTATACAACCCCACCTTCAAGTGCGCCTCCAGGTTCACAATCCGACTACTCTTTCCTGTGTCATGGAGCACGCTCGCTGCCTCGACAAGGAACTCTAAACGGCCCATTCACCCCCCTCGTCAAGCCCACCCCACCAGCCGCAAACATTACTGTCGTTGCTGCTGAAATCACTGTCGCCTCTTCCCCGCTTGGATCACCTACCCCCCACATGGGCCGTTGTCGCCGTCAGTTCTGTCGGCCCCGTCTCTATTGACGCACCGACGACCCCACCGCTTATCTCATGAGTAACATCTTGAGTTTTGCTGCAAGGACCTTTTCTTTCGCTGCCAGCAGCGATACTTGCCCACCCACGTTTGCGCTTTCAAAGATTTGTGTGACCTGGTGGGAACTGAAGATGACGATCATATATTCGGAGACCCTCTAACGGTCGCAAATGACCCATAAGAACCACAAACTTGAGGACAAGATTGTTTTGTTAGGACTTAGGAGAGGAGTGTCGATACTCGATACAGATATGACCTAGTCACGCATCGCATCCCCCTCTGCTCTTGTGGCCCTAAGGGGCAAATTTTACGTACGATCCTCGCACGACTACAATGCCGTGCGGGGCGCGATCACTGTCGTGCACTCACACATCAATGATCGCGCAAGAATTTTGATGTGCGAGTACGCGACAATGATGCGCCCCACATGACACTGTAGCTTTGCAGGGCGCGTAAATTTCTTCCTATATAAGAGAGTCGTAGTGTCTCCTATTTTGATATCTTGAGAACTTGGGAGTGCACGGCAGTGATGCGCCCCGCACGTCAGTGATGCGCCCTGCACGTCACTGTAGCTTTGCAGGGCGCGTACCTAAAATTTCTTCCTATATAAGAGAGTCGAGTGTCTCCTATTTTGATATCTTGAGAACTTGTGAGTGTAGGCACTCCTAGGTAAAAAAGGCTCTTAGTAGGAGCTAGCCCTCAAGAGTTCAAGTCGAGCTTGTTTGAACAATTATATCTCTATTTTGGTGTTTAAACTTACATTTTTTCGTAATTGATAGTCACAACTATAATCTTCTCCTCATCCTCAAATTAGTGTTAAGATGACTTCTTCTTCCTCCCCGTAGCCCCTATATTGGGCCCATCTCCCTTGTCGTATCTCGTGGGTTAGCTCATCTCCCCTATATCTTTGCCACCTATCTGAAAAGATATCGACATTCTACGGGAAAACCCATAACAATATCTTCTTTATTTAATATGAACAGTGTTGTGTACTATTAAGGATGAAAATATTGAATGATGGCGACATGCCAGATTAAGTTTTTTAAATAGTATTTCAACTTCAGCAATACGACAGAACCCCGTTGATTCTGCTTGCGCGGCTTCTGCTGTTTTTGCGGCATTATTCTTTTTCCGCGGATTCCACTTATCCGCTTCTATTAGAAGTCAGAGACATGTCGGAGATATTTTAATATTAAATTTACATATCTTATGTACATCCTTGTGCACAAGACATCCTCGCGCAGCGAGGCTCCGGGGAAGGATCCCACCAAAAGGGTGAAATGTAGAAAAACCTTACCCTGCATTTTTATATCTTATAAATAAAAAATTATTATTATGTATATTAAGTATAATTATATGTTCTAAAAGGAAAAAAAATTAACATAATAAGTAAATGAACAATGAGTCTTTTCATATTTAATTAAAAGTTAATATTCTTGATTGATTATAAATCTTTTTATACTTAATAAATTTATATTAAAATCATATAAATAACAAAAAAAATTATGTTGAACATTTTCACAATTTTTGTAATATGCAATAAGAAAAATATAATGTGAAATAACTATACAAAATTGATTATAAAAATAACACATTAAAAGAATGAAAATGGGACTAATTAATTTAAACATACAATATTATATATATATGATTTAGATATATACTGCTAGACTACTAACATAAAAAGGAGAAAATAATATGTTCAGAAGTCGTGCCGGCTGGTATATTGAAAAAAAATCGAATATATCGGTCTATATTTTACAAAAGGTCATAATCGATTTTTTGAGAAAAAAAAGGTCAATTTACCCTAAAAAATGACATGTCGGTCACATATAAAATAATGTATACTATATATTTATTACAAAATTGAAATGTACTTTATTTATCATGAAATTTGCAATATATTATTTCCTCATACCAATAAATCCTTGTAAAATATTGTATACATTATGGACAAAGGCAATGTTTGTTCTTCGTACATCCATTGGACAACCGATATGGATTGTGCTCTTCCTAGTGTTTTGCTAGAGTGACAATTCCTAGGCCACGTAAAACAAAATGGCTGGAAAGGGTGGTTACACAGCGGCTATATTTGCACTAAAAGAGTTATATAATGTGATGTTAAAAGAGAAGGTGATGACGCAATTGAAGACCTAAAATAAATATTATTAAGTAATGTCTGCAATTCTAGAAAGGTGATTTTGGATAGCATTGGGATCGTAATGTGGTGAAGGTTGATAACGAAGAAGTATGGGCAAATTATGTCAAGATGTTGATATTACAATAGTGCTTAATTTGATTATTACTAATGTCAAGATATTAATCATGCAATCTTTTCAGCATACAAGCCTACACACAGAAGCGTGTTTTGCTACAATCACAGGAAAGGGGGTCGGTGGCCTGTATTATGCAAGTCTGCAGGTAGCGCTAGAGAACGATCCCTGGAAGAAGGACGTGGCCCGACACTAAATTACTCCCCCCGGTATTTATAAATGAGGGAAACAATTGTATGGTTTTGAGGATCGATTGGAACAACGAGCTTGGATTTGGCGTCGTCAACTGCACGATGGATCAAGTGATTTTGTAAGTGCTGTTGGTGATGAATTGATGCATGGGAAGACGTGGTGGGCTTGAAGAGAACAGCGGGGGAAAGGGCCCTATGAGAATGTTATGGCCAGCTGATGATACAAGGGGGGTTAAACCCTAGAGCTTGTGAAATGAGAAGAAGTTGAGGGAAGAGGAAACCCTAGAGGGAGAAGAGGGGTTAGAGAGAGAAGGAGAGGAATTTAGAAAGAAAGAGGAATTTCATACTTCATTGCTTGATCCCCCAAATACAAGAAAGGATCTATTTATAGGACCCTGGGTGACATACCCGTAATTACATAAGATGCATAAAATATTAAAACACAAAAACATTACGACGCGTCTAATAACTATGACTCAATACACACGACAAGAAAATAAGATAACTGGCAGAGGACCATAACACTCCACCCGTCCTTCAATTTGAGCTTGTCCGCAAGCTCAAACTCCAGTAGGATGTTCGGCTCCTTTGGCTTTTTGATCTCGCGCCAAAATAGCGCCTTGTAGCGGGTCGCGGTGGAATTGGCGCAAGGTGTAGCCGCGGCGCCGTCAGGAGGACGAGCGGCTGAAGCAATGGGTCTGGCTGGTCCGGCGGAGGCCGAAATGGCAGGATGGTCGAGGGAACAACGAACGTCAGAATGAAGGGATCCAACGGGACTGGCGATGTGGCGGTGAACAACGGCTGGAAGGTAGCCGGAGGAATCCTAGTCGGCGGAAGAAACAGGTCCGGAGGGGACGTCGGTGCGGTATGAGTCGGTAACGCCAATGCGGCTGAAGGGGCCTGCGTAGTAGTGTACAGCAGCAGAGGCATCGATTTGGGCCGAGGCGGCAGCGCGGAATCCAACGGAGCGGGGGTCGGCATAGCAGATGGCATCGTGTCTGGAGGGTCCGGCAAGGCAGGGGCCGGTGGCATAAGCGGCGGAACGACCGACGATGTCGATGGATGCAGTGGCACACTCGGAGGCGACGGTGGAACTGTCAAGCTGCAATGGATGGGGTGACAAGATGCGTTGGCAGAAATGTCAGGTGCGCCGAAGGGGGCAGAACTTCAAAGTATCCCGACCTCTCCAATTGGTCAAGCTTGGAGTCGAAGCGAGACATGGAGTCCTGAAATGAGTTCGACCACTTCAGTAGCATCGAGTGGAGGATGGCTGCATTCGCGGCACTAATATCAATGGCCATCAAATATATGTGAACCGTTAATTAATTCACTGAAAAAATTAATTAACCGCTCAAATTAGAATGTGAAGGTTGCTGAGCTGGATGGATGATTGGGTGGATGAGGAGTTGTTGGGCGTGATAAAATTAGGGCGTGGCTGCTCGGTAAAGAGAAAGCGAAGGTGTGTGGCTTGAGACCGCAGGAAACTAGCAGTCGGCAGTGTCGATGGACAGGATCCTGTGGCCCGAGACTCTGGGTGCTGTTGCGGTTGCGGCCCGTGAGACGTGCGAAGGTGGACACCTATGGAAGGGAACTCGTGGCTCAATGAAGGAAGAAGCGGACGTCGGCGGTTCGGTGGAAGAAGGAAGGAGACTGGAGCGGCCGATGCCAACAGGGGGCTTCGTCGGCTTGCTTGGCTGGAGTGAAACGACCAGCGAAAGAAGTTGCGCGTCCTGTATTTAATTTTTTAAGCTTATTTTTATGTTGTAATGTATTGTTGCAAGGTTTGGACTTTTCTCTCCCCTCATTATAGTATCAGAAGAAGGGTTGCTTGCTGGTTGGACGTTTTTACCCCTCCTCGTAGTATTAAAGGAGGTGGCTATGTTGGTTGCACCCGTTTTTGATCAAATTAAAGTTTTTGGAAACCCTAAACGCCGCTCCGGCTCTTTCCGTGTGAAGAGATTCAAGACCGGAAGGTCTCCCTCCCCCCTCTCTCTATGTCAATTGGTATGAGAGGCATCACGGTCAATTCCTACGCTTGATCATCGTCGTTCCTTCGCGAATCGCACCGGCCTCCGACCCCCCGCTCGCTGTCCATTTTCGCCTGCCGATGGGTCCCTGTATTCCCCGTCTCTTTTCTACCCTCCTTCTATATGGCGGAGAAACCCCGGGAGAACGCCGATCTCTGGGCGGCCATCGAGGGCATGACTGCTCAAATAGCGACTCTCACAGCCGCTCTTGCTAGCTTGCAGCCCGAACGCACTCCGCACCAGCACACATTCGAAGTCGCGCGACCCGAGGATCGATTCTACGGTCAACAATACCGCGCACACGACATCATCAGGTGCCTACTTGTCGGGATACTCCCGAGCGTGAATCCTTTCCGAATGATACTAGTTTCGAGGAGGATTTGCCCTCTCCAGCCTTTCCGTCTTTCTATGGTGACCGGCAACCCTATCAGAATCAGGGGTACAAGCTGTGCGCTGACATCCCTCAGTTTCATGGTAATTTGGGCATTGAAGACTTCCTTGATTGGATATCGGAAGTTGAAAGATTTTTCGGGATGGCTGAGGTGGAAGACCATCGACAGGTTAAAACGGTTGCTTACTGTCTCAAATCCGGCATGGTAGTTTGGTGGGATCAGTTGCAGCTCAATAGATCCCGTCAAGGAAAGGCCCCGATGCAGACCTGGTCCAAAATGAAGAAATTTTTGAAGAATCGATTTCTCCCACCAGACTACGATCAACACCTGTTCCAGTACTATGAAAGCTGCTCCCAGGGCACTTGCACAGTGACCGAGTATCTATCCGAGATAAGCCGGCTAGCGGACTGCAATGGCTTAACGGAAACCGATGGGCAGAGGGTCACACGATTTCTGCATGGGCTTCGTCCATCCCTCCAGAAGAAGATTGGGCTACATGTGATGCGCACCGTCGAGGAAGCTTTTAACATGGCTCTCAAGGTCGAATAATTGGAGAACACTGTTGGTCGTTTCGGGGGGCGGCGAACATGGGGAGAATCGTCGAACACCGCCACCCGGGACACTACTGGAAAGGATTCTGCCAACCGGATGACTTCCCCCTCTTCGTCGTATAAAGGAAGGAGCCCAGATATTGACATTAAGGCCACCGATTTTCCGACTAAACCCTCAACCGTCAGATGTTTCAAATGTCAACCAGGCCATTTCGCCTCCCGGTGCACGCAATTCCATCAGCTTGTATATATCGTTGAGCAGAACAGCGCAGAGGTGGAAGAATTTGAAGGGGCAGACGAGGTCGTCGAGGGGTACGACGACGACAGGGAATTTGCAGCTTGTGTGGTTCATCGATTGTTACTTGCACCACGCCTAGACGAGAATGTTCAACGCTGCAACGTCTTCAAAAGCTACTGCACAATCCAGGGCAAGATTTGCGACTTATTGCGAGTACTTTGTCGCCACCCGACTGGTCTCCTACTTACATCTTCCTACCGAGCCACATCCTCACCCATATTCTATTGAATGGATTCAGAGGGGACCTTCCGTTCGTGTGACAAATAGTTGTCACGTTCTCGTCGCCATTGGGAAGCTCTACCGCGCGGATGTCTGGTGCGATGTCGTGGAGATGGAAGCGAGTCACCTTCTTTTGGGGAGACCTTGGCAATATGATACTGACGTGACCTACAAAGGAAGAGAGTACGTACTCCATTACATGGGACTCCAAGAAGATTCAGATTGTCATCCAGGTCAGAATCAGAGCCGAATCTACCCCTTCCCAAGGCATGGGGCAAAGCTTATTGGTGACGGAAGTGGATGCTAGTCTTTTTCAGCAGGAAATGGCGGAAGCGCGATAGGCGGAGTCCCTCGTTCCTTATAGGATGTACGCCTTAGGCGAGTCAGCGGCGGCCGATACTCCTCCTGAAGTGCAGGAACTGTTGCGAGAATTCAAGGCAATTGTCACTAGGACCTCCTCGATCATCTACCTCCTTTGCGGGACATACAACACCAAATTGATTTAATACCCGGAGCTAGCCTTCCAAACCTTCCCCATTTTTGCATGACCCCAAGGAACATCAAATACTACGGGAGAAAGTCGAAGACTTATTGAAGAAAGGCTTCATCTGTGAAGGCCTTAGCCCTTGCGGTGTCCCAGCGCTACTTGTACCGAAGAAGGATTGCTCCTGTAGGATGTGCGTGGACAACCGTGCAATTAACAGGATTGCCGTCAAATATTGCTTCCTGATACCTCGCCTTGATGATATGCTGGATATGCTTGACAGTTCTCAATTTTTTTCAAAGATAGCCCTCCGTAGCATATATCATCAAATCGGAATCTGCCTGAGGGATGATTGGAAGACCGCCTTCAAGATGCCAGACGACCTGTTCGAGTGGAAGGTAATGTTGTTTGGTTTATCTAACGCTCTCAGTACTTTTATGCGCTTGATGACACAGGTACTACACCCGTTCTAGGGCAAATTCGTTGTGGTCTACTTTGATCAAAGGGCGGGAAGAGCACCTTTCCCATTTGCGAGTGGTGCTGTAGGTTTTGGAGGAGCACCAACTATTTGTCCAACTCAAAAAGTGCATGTTTTTGGCACCAAGGCTAAATTTCTTGGGTTTCATTGTGGGGGCAGGCGACATTCAGGTGAATGACGAGAAAGTCCAGGGCATTAGAGAGTGGCTGACTCTAAGCACACTTACGGAGCTTCGATCATTTGACGGCTTGCCAATGTTCTACTGTCGTTTCATCAGAGACTTTAGCACCCTCACGACACCGATGACCGATTGCCTCAAAAAGGGGCGGTTTGCTTGGGGCGACGAAGCCGGACACTTGTTTGCGTTAATCAAGGACAAGCTCAGCTTCGTCCCTCGTGTTGGCCCTGCCGAGTTTTGAGAAACTTTTCGAAGTCGGGTGTGATGTCAGCGGCGTTGGCATTGGAGTCGTCTTGTCACAGGAGAAGAGGCCCGTAGCTTTTTTCAGTGAAAAATTGAGCGACGCCGGGCAGAAGTCGTCGGTCTATGACCAGGAATTTTATGTTGTTCGCGCATTGAAGCATTGGGAGCATTACCTCCTACACAAAGAGTTCATTTTATGCACTGATCATCCGGCACTCAAATACATCAATAGCCAAAAGAGAATGGACGGCATGCATGACCGATGGACCTCGTCTTCAAAAATTTCCTTATATTATTCATCATAAACCGGGGGATAAAAAAGTTGTCGTTGACGCCCTCAGTCGACGAAGCTGCTTATTGGTCACACTACACCACGAGATCATCGGTTTTGACACCTTAGCCGAGCTCTATGGGGAAGATGAGGATTTTAAGAAAATTTGGCAATTCTGTTTACGGGGCGGTTCTCATGAGGGATTTCTCATTTTGGACGGCTTCTTAATGAAAGATAATCGCTTCTGCATCCCTCGTACCTTCTTGGGAGAAAAACTCATCCGTGACTTGCATGGCGGCAGCTTGAGTGGCCACTTGGGGCGTGACAAAACGCTGTCCAGTTTACAGCAACGCTATTTTTGACCCCAGTTGAAGAAAGACGTTGGAATTTCGTCCGGAAATGTTGTGTGCCAATAGTATAAGGGGTAAGTGCAAAACACGGGTCTCCATACGCCTCTACCTGTTCCCCATGGCATTTGGGAAGATTTGTCTATGAATTTCGTCTTGGGATTACCGCGAACACAATTTGGCGTGGACTCGGTATTTGTCGTCGTTGATCGTTTCTCCAAAATGGCTCATTTTATCCACTGCCGCAAGACGTCAGATGCCTCTTACATTGCGCGATTATTTTTTTTGTGAGGTGGTGCGTTTGCATGGTGTCCCCACCTCTATCACGTCTGATCGTGATCCCAAGTTTCTCAGTCACTTCTGGCAAATGTTGTGGAAAATGTTTGATGCATCCCTCAAGTTCAGTAGCACAGCTCATCCACAAACGAACGGCCAAACCGAGATCGTGAACAAATCATTGGGAAACCTCATTCGGTGTATTTGCCAAGACCGCCCAAAACAATGGGATCACTCACTTCCTCAGGCGGAGTTTGCTTACAATAATGTTGTCCACGGTTCTACAGGTCGTTCCCCTTTCTCTATCGTGTACACCAAGGGACCCCGACATGCTCTTGATTTAGCTCGCCTTGCCACAATCCCACAATCTGCAGCTCAACTTGCAGAGGAAGTTAGGGACGTTGAAGAGGAGACTAAGCAAAAGATCATTCAGTCAAATGCAGTATGCAACGTACAAGGCCATGGACGACAGACATCGCCGGGAGAAGGTTTTCGAAGTGGGGGATTTGGTTATGGTATACCTCCGGAAAGAGCGGCTTCCCGAGGGTGCTTATCACAAATTGATGCCCAAAAAGTATGGGCCATTTCCAGTGGTGGTAAAATCAATGACATCGCATATGTGATAGATTTTTTGGCGGACCTCAATATCTCCAAGACTTTTAATGTCAGCGACTTGTATGCATTCACTCCGGAAGTTCCTCTTTATCCCGAGCACTCCCACGTGTGTTCTTCTCAAGTGGGGAGGGGGTGCTGATGGAGGCCATGCCGACGTGGGGCTTCGCGGGTTTGCTTAGTTGGAGCGAAACGACCCGCTATGGAAGTCGCGGGTCACGTAATTATTTAAGCTTATTTTTATGTTGTAAGGTTTGAACTTTTCTCTCCCCTCCTCATAGTATTAGAGGAGGGGTTGTTTGCTGGTTGGACGTTTTTACCCATCCTAGTAGCATTAAAGGAGGCGACAGTGTTGGTTGCATCAGTTTTTGATGAAATTGAAGTTTCAGAAACCCTAAACGTCGCTCCTCTTTGCGTGCGAAGAGATTCAAGGCCGGAAGGACCCCCCCCCCCCCCCCTCTCTACGTCACTTTGGATGGGATCCGATTCGTAAAACTGTTGTTTCTTCGGATGAGTGGTGGAAAGAACGATTGAAGGTGAATATGATTTTGTTATTATTTACTTATTGTAACTCTAATAATTGTTCTAATAATCAAATATATATTCATGTTAAGTTGTACCGAATGCAAATAAGTTTCGACACGCCGGCATAACTCTAGAATTAGAAGAAATATTGGACATGATGTTCAACCAAGTGATTGCAATTGGAGATCTAGCATGGAAACCCAATTCAAGAAGTGTAGGTCTCAAATCAGTTGATAAACATGATATGTTTGATGATGATGATGTGCCAACAATAGAAAAATTACCCACTCCTTCATAAGCAAATAAGAAGGGGAAGGATAAGGGAAATAAGAAGAAAAGAGGAAATAAGAAGGCAATGAGTTCTACAATGGATGAGATAGTTGAAACATCACGTATAATTGGTTGTTGCATGATAGAGCCTCCTAAAATCCAAATATCTTCTGCCTTATTTAAAATCCTAGAAGCAATCGCATAACTTCAAAATATCCAGCTATCATTGGAGACATTGATTTTTATGATTACTTAGGCTCTATTTGTTTGGGCGTTTTGTTGTTTCGTTTTGGGCAAACGCCGCCGGAAGGAGGGTAAACAAATGAACCTCCGGCGGCGTTTGCTCCATTTCCACCCGCCCGCCTTGAGAAACGCCCCAAAAAGCTCTGTTTGGAGCAGTCACCTCCCCCCTCCGTTTCGAACATTCCGTTTCCACCCGCCGGTTCGAGCCGCCACCACCGAAACAAATGAAGTCTTAACCATGTTTCTTAGGGATAAGGTCAATAGAGAAATTTTATGAACATTCCAGAAGATTTCAAAGTTAAATGATTGGTGGCGCGATATAAAATAATTCGTGGTAGTTTATTTAGGCTCTATTTGTTTGGGCGTTTTGCTGCTCCGTTTTGGACAAACGTAAACAAATGAACCTCTTTTCCTCTGTTTCCACCCGCCGGCCTTGAGAAACGCCCCCAAAAAGCTCCTTTTGGAGCAGCCACCTGTTTCGAATACTCCGTTTCCACCCGCCAGATCGACCCGCCACCGCCGAACCAAATGAAGTCTTAATGTTTTGTTTTTCAAACTTTATTTATGTTGAACTCTGTATGTAGCATGAAGGGTTTCCTATTTGTGATGTTTGTTAGACTTTATATTTATTATTTGTTATATATGTTTGTGGAACTATAATATGTGCTTGTTAGTTCATGCATGATACTTTATTTATTATCTGTTATATATGTTTATGGAACTTTATATTTATTATCTATTATGAAATGCTAATATATGTAGCATGTTGCATATAGACTTTTATTGTATTGATGTTAACATTTATGCTTGCTGCGCAGTTTCGATGTCATCATCTAATTGCTCAGATAGTTTTAGTGAGGAGACTAAACAAAGAGTAACATACTTGTTCAATCGTAATAAAGATATTTGTGGTCAACAATATTTACATCGGTCGGGTGCCAGTTGCACGAGGCTAGTTCATCATCATCAATAAGTAATCCACGCATGACATCGCATCAAACTAGGGCAAGATGGGTTGCGGAACTTCTTAATGGACATCTTGTGAGATTTTTTGATTCTTTCAGGATGTCGAAGATGATATTTGTTGATTTGCTTCAATTACTCTAACAACAGTATGACTTGCATGGATCCATGAAAACTAGTACATGAGAAGTGCTTGGCAATAATGTTGCAAATTTTAGCTTATAACAAGTCAATTAGATTTGCAAGTGAACGATTTCAACACTCATCGAAAACTATAAACAGATATTTTTCGAAGGGTGTAACAACTCTAAAGAAATTATCTTCAGATATCATGGTGCCTACAAATGTACGTTTCAAGAAGGTTCCACAACAGTTATTAAATGATGTTAGATATATGGCATACTTCAAAGACTAAATAAGCGTGATTGATGGAACACATGCAGATGCACGAGTTCCTGCTGATCAATAAATTTTGTATATTGGACGACATGGCACAACAACATAGAATGTTATAGGCGTTTGCGATTTCAATATGTATTTCACATTTGTGATGGCTGGATGTGAGAGTTCAACTCATGATAGTCGCAATTTTCAATGCGCCCTGATGGACCCAAGTTACAATTTTTTAGTCCACCGCCTAGTAATTTTTAATATTTTGATTTGCATAACTTTGATCTTCCCCTATCATTACACTCATTATTATACGTAAAAATTTTACAGGAAAATATTATTTAGTTGATGTTGGATATTGACTACTAGGAGCGGAGGACAATATAAACTGCTAGGCGTGCGGATGTCGACCGTTGGGAACGGAAGATAGGTCGTCAGAATGGATATCCGAAAACAGAGAAACTTTGCTTTTGGTTTTTTCCGGGCTACATTCAATGGGGGTGGGTTGGATGTGTTTAAAGGAGCTTTAGGGATTGGGTTTTCAAAAAAGGTATTAAATAAAACAATTTCAAAAGTTTAAAATGAATATGATGGGGGAAGTTTTCAAAGGGTTAAAATGAATTTAATGGGGAAGTTTTCATAAGTTTAGAATGAACCGGCTAGGAACCTTAATATTAGGTATTCAATGAAATAAAGAAGAATTAATTTAAGAGATGCTCTCATTTAGTATTCCCAATTCTAAAATTATAATTTCTGAAATTAACGTAATTAATGATAGTTTCAGAAATTAAAATATTTAAAATACTTAATAACAATATATATTTTACAAAGTTTGTCATAATTATCACTCAACATAAATTGACTCCATTTCATTTATGAACTTATTGGTCGGTCACACCAATAAGTGATAAAAACATACACTTGTAACATGCGCAAAACAAAACAGGCATGCACTAATAACATGCAAGGAAAATAAAACACAAACATGCACGAAGACGTGCGCTGCATTAAAAAAATGCGGTAAATAACAATAAAATAAAGATACAACTCAGGTTGCATCAAAATTGATGATGGGATCCGTTAGGTTCTAAAAGGTGAAGAAGAGCATGTATTGGGTAGCTTGTGTGAAATTGGAAGAGTTTAAAAGAAAAGATTATAGGGAAATGCCTTTGATTTATGTAGTTGTCATTGGGCCCACTGGAAGGAAAGATTAAGACTAATCTATACTACATTAAAAATAAAAATAATGTGGCACCCTGGTGTAAAGGGGAGGGCAATCAAGTTAATCTGGATCAGTAAATTTATTAAGGTAAGGCTAGTAAGGTTTGAACCTGAGACTAGAGTGTCAGACAAACACTACCTACCAACTAAACTAAATAATGTTTATGAAAAAAGAGTAATAAATTTCAAAATGTAAGTGATAATGTGTTTGATGTATGTAGTATTAGTAGTATTGTCGTCATCTCGGGCTGTCTACAAGTGACGGGGCGATCAAGTGTAGGGTCCCTCGCGCAGTTTCACTTGTATATTGAAAAGGGTATGGAGGGGGCATAGGAAAGGGGTCCATAGCTGAGAAGCGGGGTTGGGTCAGCGTGGGTTGCAGGGACTAAAACGGGTATAATAGCATGGAGAAAACCGCGTTTTGTCAGCAACATGGCACAAGTTGGAGTGTGTGATTTGAACTGAAGCATGGCGTGGGAGTCGATGGGAGCATTTCCGGTGAATGGTTCAAGGTCAGAAACGAGAACAGTGTGGGGATGCTGATGATCGAAGTCGCAGTTTCTATTGTTGCATGCAGAAATTGAAGGGGAAGGAGATCTCATGGAAATGATATGGCCAACAGAGTGGGGTGGGGGATGTGGGTCACATTGTAAGATTGGAACTTGTTTTGTTTGATGATGTGGCGGAACTTACAGGACATGATAGGAACAAAAAACATCTCTGTTGGTTGAGGAGGGGATGCAATCAATGATGGATTCGGTGATGAGGCTAGACGAGCTTGTTGGATGTGGTTACTAGTTGACAGTGATGGTGGATTGAAGAAGCCAGCCATTGTTCGCTATCAGTGTGGAGGCGTGGCGGATCGTTGTGGGGGCAGTTGTGGTGTGCACTAGAAGGAAGCGCAAAAGACTTTGATGAATCCCGCACACCATGGCAAGGATATCGGCTAAGGTGGAGTCTATTCGGTTGAAGCGTGCCTGCAACGATTCTGCACCAATGGCCATGGGCGGAGAGAAAGAAAAAAAGGTTCTCCACGAACCAAAGGAACAACAGGCGGAGAGAAATAGGTCAGACCAGCCGAATAGACACTCGTTATCGTCAAACCAAACCAAAAAAGGATTAATTGAAACCAAAATACAATATATCGAGGTATACTCAAAATCCAACTCTTGAGGGTAAGATCCCTCTAAAAGCTCTTCTCCCGTATGAGAGTCCTAACAACCAAAATGATCTAAGATATCATCACTCTCTAATTATGGCTCGTTATATAAGATGGAGACCCCCTACATGATGAAAAAAGACAAAATATGTAATTAATTAAGAATACAAGATAATCCATAAGTTAGACGCTTTCGAGAAAGCTCGTGTAATGAGCCGATCGTATATGTAGCAAGATGTATATGTAGCCAAAAAAAACTCAACTTATATAGCATATCAACGGAGAGGATCAATGCATAAAAGGAAATTATAGACACATAAAATTTGAACCAGATACAATTGTGACAATACAGAAGAATAAGTATTCAAGTACATCTCAGAGCTATAACTTAAAAAAGGGTAAATAGTCTAACCTGGAATTGCGAAAACACTAGCGGAAAATATAAGGAAATATAAAGAGGATTCAACAGCCCCAACTGGCATGCTGCCGTAGTCAGCAAACACAAGCTCCCATATGCTTTGGTTACAGGAGGAAGAGAATTGTAGAATCTGATAAAGGCAAAAACGAATGCACAAAATAATTAGAAGAAAAAAAAACATCATTAAAATACTTAAAATGTAATTTGATATATTCATAAATCTAGTAATCAATCATAAAAAGAAGATATGCAACTCCATGTATGGACGGGAGCGGCGGAGCACGGAGAACTCGTCGGAGCTCGAAGAGAGAGACGGTGGAGGAAGAAGGATCGGCAGACGGGAGCGTCGACGAGGAAGAAGGATCGACAGACGGGAGCGTGCTTTTCGATTTCGGGAAGAAACGGAGACCCGCGCGAGAGCTCTAGGTTTTTTTTTAGAGAAACGCGAAATTGGGGAAGCTGCCGCAAGCCTACACAGTTGTCTCCATTTTCTTCACAGATCGCGTTTGTAAATGCAGTGTCTGAAAATGATGAAAACGTCCTTCCAAACAAAATATCTATCACTTACGCGGGAGTAAATACTGTCTATCCGGCGGTAGTGGGTCTATCCGGCGGATGAAAATGGAGAGTTAGAACAGGAGGGGGGAGGTGTCTGCTCCAAACAGAGCCTTTTTGGGGCGTTTCTCAAGGCGGGCGGGCGGAAAACGAGCAAACGCCGTCAGAAGTTCATTTATTTACGCTCCTTCCGACGACATTTGCCCAAAACAGAGCTACGAAGCGCCCAAACAAACGAACAAAAACTAGCGAAAATCGTCCTCTCCCTACTTACATCAGCACTAGGACAATCGAAAATGCATTTTATGCTCCTTCAAAAATAATTTGCTCCTTCGCCTGCCCAGCAAGCAACTGTTGTCGAACGAGCACAATTGTTCGTCGGACAAGCAAATTTGCCCGTTGGGCAATCAAAGGAGCAAATTTGCTTATGTACCCCAGACAATCAAATTTGCTCGCTCGACGAACATGTTCACTAGGTGAAAAATGTTGTTGCTTCGGAGACAATTATGTTCAATAATTGATCAAATGTGCTCGCCGAGCGAACAAATGTGTTCGCCCTGTGATCAAATTTGTTTGCAAGGCAATCCCATTTGTTCATCGAGCGAGCATCAAGCTAATGCAAGCACGAGGCCGTAGCCATATAAGAACTATAATTACCCATTGATTGGTTGATTTGTTCATCGAGCGAGCATTAAAAATCTTTTTGACTTGCCAAGGCTAGGACTGAAAGCTGAAAACCAAAATTGCATAAAAACCACAAAAACGAACGACACAACACCAAACGATTTGGTCGTGATGCACGTGATTGAAAAACTGAATAGTTTGCAGTGCGGTTCAATTTTTGGCAACGCAAAACCGTGTAAACCCCATCGCACCGTGAATATTATAAATATAATATATTTCTAATAGAACTATAATATATAATACTTATAGTAATATAAATGATTAAATAAGCAGGGATTGTAGTAAATAGTGCAACCATTATTATTACTCATTTACTAATAGTAAGATAAATGATTAAATGAGCCCTTGAAATTGAACTACTAAAGGCATGAAGCATTAAAAATTAAAAACCCCAAGTCATCCGGTGACGAGTATGAAATCGCGAGAAGCTTGGTCTCACCACTTGTAGCATTCTCTCATTTCCCTTTTACTTTTCCATCACGACCTCAAAGTATCTAACCGTTTGCAGTGCCTCCTCCACTTCTCTCTTGGAAGAGCGTAAAGTCATGGGAGCATTTTATGCACCAACACTCGGTAATTGGGCATGGTTAAGGGGGATCCTATGCCCAGGGTAGCTGCCCTGCAATAGCGCTAGTAGGCAATCGCATTGTCACATCACAAAGTGTAAATAAAGTAGAATGAATAGGAAACCACAAACAGCATCACATACCATAACATATCAATGCCCATAAAAATATCAAAGTGCATAATGTAAAGGGGCTAATAAGGATGGCCTACAAACTCCATCAAAACTAGTGCTAGAATTCAAATCCCCATAAGTACATTCTTGTCCCGATTGAGTTGAACCGAGACTTTGCGGCCGCATCAGAACTTCTACTGGGACTGTGTGAAAGATCAGCATGGCGATGTACATTTCAGGCTCAAAGTAGAATTTGATCTCCATTGGAGAGCTGAATACATAGAATGTGATAATAGGTCCTGTTGTGATAGCAAGATGAAGTACGGTTAGCTGAGCATCAAGACAGTTGGAGCTACATGAAATAATACACAAAATACATGGGTAAGGGGGGAGTAAAGCGCGGGGTGCATTTTACTGTAAAGTGCAGGCATCCAACGCTTCACGTGGATGCATGCACACATCTCAAAGAGGACACATCTCAAAGCGCTTTGAGATGGGCGCGGGCATCCACGTGGACCGTTGGATGCCCGCACTTTATGGTAACGTGCATCACCCGCGCTTAAGCAAAAGAGTGCGAAGAGCATGCGCATGGATAGCAGATATATAAGAATCTTGGTAATAATAATTTAACAATTCAAAGATCAATAAAAGAAATACAATGAAGAAACAGGGAATTTCTGTTATGGAGAAATGAGTATTCTAGACAATTTGTCTAAGACTCCATTATCAAATAGTACTAACAGCATTCTGTTAAGTTAAAAAAACATCTTATATTTTAAAGACCGAAGCAATCTGATACTAACAAAAGAAGAATCTCATCCCAAAAAAGTAGAAATCGTGCATACTCTTATGGTTAACAGTATTTCCAGCGGTAAGTTCATCACCAGCCAAGAGGAATTGCATCAAATTTGCGCAGTGAAAATGCTGTAGACGACCGATAATCATGGCCTACGGCATAATTGACTCAAGTGAACAATCTCCTAATATTAACAAGAAAGGACATTAGAAAGCGCGAGAAAAAGGATTCTAATTCAGTGGAAGTTTGTAAGACAACTTACCTCAGTCTGATCATGATCGTAACGCACCAAGAAGGTACAACTACAGTCCCTTATATCATGATTGTTTCTCTCGATCGCAACAACATGTGCATCAAAGTGGTAGGCAGCTTCATCTTTATCCTGGAAAAAAGGAATTTAAGAGAATTGTCACAGGACAGCAAGTCATACTGGTGCGTAATGATGTTCACAAATTTGTAATACAAACTGGAAAGCACAGAAAATCTCTCCTTACTCGAAAGCAGAGAAAAATCTCTCCCTCTTTAACCCTCCAGCATTCAGAAGGCTCCATGGGTATGGAGCGATCACGGACAGCCTCCCTGGCATTTACCCATTCATCTTCCTCTGGACCAAAACCAGTAAACCTCGCACAAACTTCCTAGAAATGAAACAAAAAGATCTCAACATGCCGAATTATACTTCATACGACTTCTCTACTGCCAACGAAATGGAAAAAAGAAAGTCTAGGCATACTTTATCGACATTGGATTTGGATAAGGTCTGCTATTTGAAGATTCTCTCAAATATTAAAACATGAAGTATTAGTTCTGCTCTCAGTGGTCATTTGGTTGTTTGACAATGAAAAACAAGTTTAAAAAGTGAATTAACCTCCATTCTTTCTCACTGTAGTAAGTAAATAATTGCATTTTAAGGGTTCTGTCTGTATAGTTTCTAAACTCAAGAATACTTTTATTTGCATTCAACCAAATAATGGAATCCAACAATAATCCTCCCTCAGCAAATAAATTTGCTTCCTAAAAGAAAAGAAAAGAAAAATGGCCCCTTGAGGAAACTAGATATCAGTGAATGGAAGTGGGTCAACCAACTTGAGAGTTGAGCCCAAGCAGGCTTCAGTGTCAAATTGTGATAGTCAATAGATCCACCAATAATTATGGAACTATGGAGACTTGGGCTATATTTGGTTCGGTGGTGGCAGGTGCATCCAGTGGGTCGAAATGCCACTTTGGAACCGGAGGGGGAGAAGTGGGGGTCAAAACGGAGCGGATCGAGGCCGTTTCCTCCTTGTTGCGAGTGCAAACGGAGCAAACGCCGCCGCCGGCCGTTTGTTTACCCGCCATCTGGAGGCATTTGCTCCGAACGGAGACGGCGAAATGCGGAACCAAATGAAGCCTTGATAGGATTTCATGTGCCCCACACCCATTTCCCTAACATGAAGCAGCATATAGGAATGTATATTCAATGTCTTACATGAAACAAATACCCCTAAAAGAATAAAAGTTGATGCAACAGTCATAATTCATAGTGCTCTCCTACCGAGCTAAACATTCATCGTCATTCACTATTGAATTACCTCATTAATCACATATAACAAGTGAAATACTCTACGAAAATAGGAGAACATTTTCAAATTGCAAGCTCCTACAACTCCTTACACAATACGGTTAAATTTAATACATAGTTAATTTAAAATATAAAAACAAGATAAGCCCAAGAAGATTTATAATCTAACTAAAATAAAGATAATCTAAACTGTAGCAGGTATCTCTTGGACTGTGTGAAAAAGAATGTAGAGATGTTTGTTAAGGAGAAAAAAATATTCGGTTTTCTTCGAAAATCACATGGGCCCTTTCTGGTGATCCCTTAAAATTGTGTGAGAAAATTATAGCAAAGGCAATGCATCAATCTGATGCCAACTTTTTATAATGGGACCTTACTAGTTATCTCCTAAGCTACAAGTTTTTTAATCTGCTACCTTCAAAGCCTTCTGAAGATATTCTCCATTAAGATTCTTTTTGTGAATTGTACCTCGGAAACCATTACGAAAGAAAATAATATGGGAGAGAGTGAAGAGGCGATAAAGGGAGGAGAGCAAAGGGAGTGGAATCTAATTAAATTGCAAGTGCTTAAATCTCTTTATACAAAAGTCACATTTACAGCAAAATTAATTTATAATAAATATTAGATGAGCCCTAAAATGCTATAATCTAAATAAAATAAATATAACCTAACATGTAACATTTGATATCTCTAAAGGTTTGTGAAATGAAAGGACGGGGAGATGTTGGTTAAGGAGTGTCTGATTATGCATCTATTTTATTTATTATTTTATATTTTGTATCTTATATACCCTAAGGGTCCCTCTAAGATTATTAGGGATTCCCCCTTAGTTATATATAGAAATGTATCCAAAGATGACAAAACACAATATTCATTTTTATATCGTAGCATCAGATAAGGACATGATGTATTCCCAAATATGATTTTGATTTTAAATTGATAAAATGTGTGGCCTTTTTAAAATTAAGCAGCGTAAATAAGATTTCTCGGGTAAGAAAATGCCTTAATTTTAAACATGGATTTGTAACCCGCATAAGAGACTATCACTTGTACGTATTCGACAATATAATTCATCCACAAGATTCACAGTTGAGATGGGGAACATGCCCAAACTCGGGATACATACGACGTATAACATGAACAGATGGGTTACCATGACAATAATGAAGATCTAAAAACTTGGTGGAAGCAACAGGACAAGTAAGAGGTGAAACTTCATCCAGGACACACAAGCCACCATTCAACTTCCCTCTACTAATAATACGGCTCGTCAACTGTTCCTGAAATACATAACCAGAAGATGTAAATGTAGCAATGCAATTAAATCACGAGTAAGCTTACTAATAGACAATAAGTTGTAAGCATATTTAAAAATGTGAGCAACCGATGACAGAGTCATGTTTGGAGTCACATCACAACTACCAAACCTAACAATGGGTATAGTCGATCCATCTACAACAGTAATCGAAGACCCACTATGAGGTTTGTATGAGTGTACGATACCTGAGGTGCTAGTGAGATGATTAGAAGCTCCTGAATCTGCCAGCTAACGAATGGGGCACTGTGAAGCACACACTGCTGAATGTTTTGTGCAACAACAACACTATGAGTCGGAGGATCAATTTGGAGTGTCTGTAGACGACGATACTCCACTTCAAATATTTCAACCGTCCTTAAAATCTCAGATCCATAAGTCGAATCAGCAAGTTGGGCAGAGTGCAGTGATGGAGGAGGTTTGGAGGCCCAGTCAGGCTTCTCATGGATAACCCAACAAGTGTCCTTTGTGTGTCCTCGTCTCCCCAACGCCCGCAATGAGTACAATGTTTGTGTCGGTGGTACAACCACGTCCAGAGCGTCCTCCATTAATATCATGTTTAGTCTATACTTGAGGAGATATTGGTTTGTAATCATTGTTTTCAAGTTGAGGCATTATAAGTTCTCATTTACTTAATTATTTGAGTTGGAGCTCTCTTGCATCCATACCAACTTCGTGTGTTTCCTCATTTATAAGCATTGACTATTGTGGCATTTCTTCCAATTTGATTTATGAAAGAAATTATTATTCCAAGTTACAATTTGTCGGATCCTAAATAGTTGAATTTGGAAGTTTGCCATTTTATTTCCACGTCATATAGGACCGTTATGCATCAAATTGGTATCAAAGCCTCAGGTTCGGGCTTAGTTTAAAATACGGGGGACAAGAACCTATATGTTTCACCCATGTCATATCAAAGTAGCAATTGCTACTCCAATCCTCTATTTGCAGAACCAGATTCCACCATTGATCAAGAAAATAGGGTTCCCTCGGGAAAACCCTCACACTATCATGATTATCCTTGTCCCCGACCCGTCACTCATAGAAGTCATGTTGACCCTTCAACACAACCACGTCATTGTAGAAAGGGTTTCTACGATGAGCGTCATTTCGAGGAAAGTCTCGAGTATGAGTTCTGTAGAGTCGCCCCATCGTTTGATGGTTTGTCAAATCCCGAGGCCTTTAGCTATTGGCTCGTGGACGTGGGACTTTATCTGGAAAACTTTCAAGTATTCGGTAAGTGTCGCATCAGGTCTGTGAAACTTAGGCTGTTAGGTCAAGTGATACATTATTGGGATAGCATTGAGCGGACCCTTGAGCGAGATCATCTTCGCCCTATCACTAGTTGGGTAGAGATGAAGCGTGAATTGTGCCACGAGTATTTACCAACGTCATATAAATGTCTTCTTCTCGAGTTAAGTACTCTCCCTTCAGCAAGGATCCATGTTTGTTGCAGAGTATAAAGCTTACTTTGATGAGTTAGAAGTGAGGAGCGACATCCGAGAGGCGCCAGCTATGACCGTTTACCGATTTAGGTCTGGACTTAGATCTGAGCTATGTGTTGAGTTGACCTATCGCTACTCTGAGCCCCTCGAGCAGACATTACAGCTCGCCCTTCATTAGGAGCAGTCTTTGAGATCTACTAGAGGCAGTCGAGTGGATGACCATAGTGACCTAATTAGTATGAGTCCTTTCCATTCTGAGGCCACCGCTTTGGCTACACTTGACCCATTGGACACGATAAAAGGGGTACATGAGACTGATTAATCTCATCCTAGAGAGGTACTGAATCTGATGAGTAATTCATCCTTTGATTCTAACCCATTCCTATGACCCCTGCAAAGAACGAGTCTGAGCGACTTAGTGAACCTATCATGATGTGTTCTTTCCCTACCCCTGATTCGATCATAGACTCTCCCATTGCATGAATGTTCACCTGAACCTCCCCATATTGCTGTGGCGAGTCATATCCCGAGTGCGGGTCAAGAGCATGGCATTGACTTTGTAATAGCTATCTCACATGTTTTGATGGCATACCCACTACTCAGGAAACCTATTTCAGCACCTATCGCATTTGTGATGAATTTTAGTGTACCCCTCCCGACAAGCCGTCGGATGAGTTATCACATTATGTAGGCATTCTAGAGTCGAATCCCAGTGCAAAAGTCTCATCTAGTCATCCGGATGTTTATTTCACATTCGATGAGTGTTTCTAAACCCCACCAAGAGAGCCTCCAGATAAACCGCAAATATTTGAAGATGTGTCCACTATCTTCAAGTTAGTCGAGAGTGAGAGTGCTCTCGAAGGTCTTGAGATCGATTCTATCATTATTAGTGTTAACATTTCAGGTGTTTATTTAAATGATCATCGCACCCATGATGAATTTTTTTACACCCCACTCACTGAGCCCCCTGATCATGTGCCCCTCTGGAATGAACCATGGCGAGATGTATAGTATCTACATAAGAGATTTGTTATCATTCATTGTCACTGTGTAGCATGTTTGAGTCTATCTGACGTACGAGTACTTGCAATAAAATTAGTTATAAATTTTATGTTGATAGCCACAAAAGATTACAAAACTTCAAAGAAGCAGAACATGTGTTGATTTGTTTATATGCTGAGAGGTTCCCTGTGAGAACGGCTCGAAATTAAATGCTAAGTGAATAGCTTCTTACATTGTGCATACAAGAATTTGAACAAATGTCTATCAGTTTGATATCCCACAGAGTATGGGATATTACTTGTATTCAACATAAAATATTTAGCACCGTTCTTTGAGCCACACATTATGCCCCCTTCGCCCTCTACCACCACAGTTCCTCAGCCTCTCTTTTCGTCCATCACTCCACCACAGTTCCAATTGTCCATGTTTTCCCCTTCCACTTCAGCGCCTTAGCTACAGCCTTCATTTATCACTCATCTTCCAGCACTGCCCGAGTCATCGACACCAATTGATCATATGGCTTCTTCCACAGCAGTATTAGATTCTTCGACGCATATATCGCCTATGCTTCTTCCACAACAGTACCATACAGTGTTCCACGTCGATGATAGCAACAGTACTTTCTTCAACATTGATGTCCACTAGTCCGACTCTGACACCTTCGACAACATCTCTCGCAGCAGCACTATCTAAAGTGTCGTCATCATCTTAAGCAGTACCAACCTCGGTTTCATCATCAGCATCAGCGTCAGCGATCTTCAAGTTCAGGCCACCATCAAAGCCGTGAAGATTCACTTCGCCTTCAGACGAGAGCACGTCCATCTTCATTTACAGAGATGAATGCTTTCAAGGCGGGGGGAATTGATGAGATCGCCACACGCATCGAATTGCACAATGATTGGAGCCGTTCATTTTGTGGATCGATGAACCAAGAATTTTAGTTATTTTTTTATTATTTTCATGTATTTTAAGAAGCGTCGAGATCGGAGAATATTGAGGGTGAGGGTGGCTCCCATTTGGAGGAATTGAAAATTGGAGAATAGGAGTTTAATCTTTGGTCATTTTGATGTCGAAGTCAAGTTGGAGCGTGAAGCCTTGGTTCCCCTTCCATCCCTCCTTGGCGTGAATCCTTGGATTCCACTCCCCATTCCACTATCCAGCCCTTTCCCCTTGTCCAGATTCCCTCCACCTTACAGCCAGCCCCCCATTTCCACTCCATTTCCTACTCCCATTCACCCACCAACAACAGTCTACATTTCCCCATCTCCTCCTATTCATCCACCAATAGCATCCCTCAAAAATCCCTCCCGCCAACTCACTCCCACCCCCACTACATCCCATTCCAGCCATCTTCCAAAACATCCAGCAACCACCCCTTCCACTCCTTCACACAACCGACCACCCACTCCCTCTCCCTTGTCGTGGATCCACTTCTACCACAGCCCCTTACATTAAATCCCCAAACCGACCCCTCCATCCCCCACAAAGTCCCTCAAGTTGTAACAACCTAGGGCCGACCCAACACACATCATGGTGTGGCCTCATCTGGCATTGTTCGGGTTGCAGCCCATGCAACCCCCAACCCCTCTCCGTACTTGTTTCTCAACCGCGGCGGGTTGTTGAGATCGGGGATTGAACCCGAGACCTCCTTGATAAGAATCCTTCAAACCACTCTTCATCACCAATTGAGCACCGCATCATCTCCCAATTATGGCAGCGCAAATCATAATTAATTCAATTAATAATTAATAAGAAATAAATTCTTGAATGCAGAATAAATTCAGAAATAAATTTCTATATATCCCCATGCGTGGGTGCTGGCCCAAACAAGAATAATCACGTGCATTTGTTGTCGATAGAGTAGGTGTAGACGTGGGGCTTTAATACGCTGACAGTGACGCTTAATTGCACGGAAAATTGCGCCCCAGAAAGAAGGTTCCTATCAAGCGAACGCAGAAGCCGCGCTGCACGCAGACACGGGCCGAAGAACAAGGGCAACAGCTTCTTGCGGGAACCCTGGTCTTCGAGGAGGCGGGGAAATGAGTAGCGTCGAATGTCTGAGCGGTTGACTGGAGTAGTGCGGGCGGCAATGCGATGCGATCGAGAGTTGCAATCAACTGGAATAAGGGAGTCGATGTTGGTAGGGCTTGATTGTTGTTGCTGGTCAAGGAGAAAACCGAAGACAAGGCTGAGGCTGCAGATGTTGACTTGCACCAGCGGAACAGACGCCGATGGCTGGGAAATATCGGTAGGAAGAAGCAGACAGAAAAGATATGGGCAGCAGTTGCACTCGCCGAAGATGGCAGTTGTGTCAGCTCTTTCGAATCATAGCGGAAGTATCAATCCGAGGATGGAAAGGCTCTAATATAAAGTTGTTATGGGTCTACTTGGATGTTACCAGAGGAGTGGTTGGAGGTAGAGATAACGGTGGCAGAGATACTACTGATCATTGACTGTGTCTGCCTAAGCGGGCGTGCTCGAGAGAGAGAGAGAGCTTCCAAGATCTCTTTTAGGGTTTGGGGAAATAGATTTCTTCATTCATACAAATATAAGACTCACTGAGTTCTTTAAATAAGACTTACAGTCGATACAAAAATGAAAGAATGTCAAAGGAAATAACGAAAGACTTGGACATGCGACTAAAAGACACCTCATAAAGACACGACATAAATAACGATATTATATAAGGACATGCCTCTAAGATAGAATAAAAGGATATTAAGAAATAATTAATACTAAATAATGTCATAAAAGAACCCGTAACATAGTCATTGGTATATCTATTTTCGAGAAACCCTTAATAAATCTCTTGTAATTAATCCGCTAAGCCAAGAAAGCTGTGAATTTCAATAGCTGTTTTTGGCCTTAGTCAATCTCTGATTGTTTCTACTTTCTTCGGATCCACTGTGAGACCTCTCTGACTGATAATATGTCCCAAGACGGCAACCTCTGAAAGCCAGAACTCATACTCAATTTTTTTTGCATATAACTGATTCTCCGTAAGAATACTTAAATGTGTCTTGCATGCGCGACATATTCTTCTTGACACTTTGAATAAACCAGGATATTGTCAATGAAGACGATAACGAATCGATCTAGAACCCAAAACACTATGTTCATCAAGTCCATAAAGGGATTTGGGGCATTAGTTATACCAAACAACATGACTACAAACTCATAGTGCCCACACGTCTTGTTGAACACTATATTCTGAACATACCCATCACGGATCCTTAACTAGTAATATCCTGATCTCATGTCTACTTAGAGAATGTGCAAGATCCCTCGAACTTATCAAACAAATCATCTATCAAAAAAAGGATACATACTCTTAATTATCAACTTGTTCGGCTCACGGTAATCTATGCACAATCTGAAATTGTCATCATTTTTCTTTACAAAGAGAATCAATGCACTCCAACGCAATGTACTAGGTTTAATAAATCTAAATTTGAGTAACTCATGTAACTGGATCTTTAAATCAGATATTTCTATGGGATTCGTGCGGTAAGGAGTATTGTCTAATGGCGTGGATCCCGTTATAAGGTCGGCGTAGAAACAAACATCTCTGGTATGAGGGGCCCAAATAGCTCTTCTGGAAAGACATCTGAAAACTCACGAACTATTGATACTTCTTGCAATTACTTTTGACTTCTACATGCATCGGTATTAAAAAGATAGCACAACCCTTGTTGATGTTTCTGACAACCTTGACAGAAGAGATAATTAATTTGGAAAATCTTTTCATGCCCTGCAAAATGATGGTATACTGGTCAGGTCCTTCTAAACTGAATTAGATTACTTCTGCAATCTATTTTAACATTTATATCTGACAGTCAGTTCATACCAAAAATTAATTCGAACCAGCGATATGAAGGAGAGACACTTCTATGATAATTTTAGACTTTCCAAACAACACAGGAGTCATACACTTACAGTGACTTTGTATAATTGAATCGTTAAGTATCATGATGCTTAATGGTGTGTTGTTCGTAACGATCTTTAAGACCAACCTATGCACTAACGATTCTGATATGACGAGTGTGTAATGTTCGTGTCAAAGAGAATCTTAGCAGGCATGTTTTGAACCATAAGAATACCTATATGCATGAATGAAACAAGGCTAATGAAGTGTCATTAGGGAGGAAAAGTAATAACTAAATAATAACATATCCATACATATAACCACATTCTCCTGCTCTTTGGACTCCATGGCCAAGTCCATAAGGTTTGGCTACACCAAACCTCGTCCTGGGGTTGGTTTTGCATCAACGTCCATCATCGCCTTTCCCTTGTCGATCCTACTAGGACCATCAACCTTGAAATTTGGCTATAGAATATTCACATAAATGTGTACTAGACTACGAAGAAAAGAATTAGATCAACGAGGATCACAAACACTGAAGATTGATTACAAGATTATTAGGAGATCCTTGGCAGTAGTGGGCTACGTATCCCGGCAGTTGGCATTTGTAGCATACTATTGAAACAATCAAGTATTCACCCTGATGGTGATGGATGCCCTTACGACAGAGGGAAAAATTCTTGACCATGGCCCCGGGTTGATGCCTCTCTTATTGCCTGTCATCTACTTCTTGTTCCAAAGTTATGTTAGAATAAATAATATGTTGATACATTGTATTCATAGTTTTAAATAAATCGATCTAATATGCATTGTTTCGGATGGTGCTAATAAAGTGTAGGCTCGGTTGCTCAACCTAGGTATGCTCGGGTTTGAGCCCAGTTAGGCTCGGGCCTCCAGGGCCAGGCAAGGCATAGAGGACTTTACAAAGCCCTTTCTAGCTGCAAACCCGACCTGCAGCCCGGTCTGAGCAGGGCTTGGGCACAGGACCAGGCATCAGGCTACCTAGTGCCAAGCCAGGGCATGGCCCGAACTAAGCCCCAGGCCTGGGCTTGGCCTAATTTTGGTAGCAAAACAGCTACAAGCGGCAATTATTATGCTACCAGGAAGCTCTTGCTGGCTGTAGGGGCGGGCCTAGGCTTAGCACACGCCATAGCTCCTTTTTCATTAAAGACTGGCAAGCCTTTAATTAAAAGAATAAGGCATCATTTTTTTTTTTCGGCTGAACAAGACAACCTAAAAAAACTAACTTTTTAAGCGCAGCATGTAGACGTGCCAACTCCTCATTGCTTTAGTTCACCATATAATATTATTTTAATCATTGTTTTTAGCTATAAGAAACAACAGAATACCCACAAAACTATAGGTGCTACCTTTCAAGGGAGCCCCCCCCCCCCTCCCCCCCCCCCCCCCCAACAGGCCATTTTTGCACTTATACATGGAACAGAAAACACAAGACCACAAAAAAGAAAAATATACTAGTGTATATAATTTCAACAACATACTAAGATAATTGCATGAAAATGAGAAAAATAATCATGTTATCGCAAGAAACTTGAATACGGTTGTGCTGAATAATTTCTACAATGAATAGTTCTTACTTATCAAAAGTTCCTTGGGAAAAGATACGAATGAAAATTATAATGAAATTAATCAATGATTCTTACAACTTCTCCAGAACTGAGCACTCTATGAGCCAGAAATGTGGAAACATCATACCTACAGGGGTAGGAATTGAATTATTGTTATGATCAAAGTTACACAGTTTTAAAAATATTTATATAATAATTTTTATATAAAGATCTTTTCATGCTAGAAAAATTGTACATAGAGTTGGGTTTGTATTGTGTTTCTGATCTCTCATACTTAGGCTTGGTAAATGGTTGTGCTAAAATACTAAAATAACAGAAGACTAAATAGAAACTGCTGAAACAAAGTCATTAGATTTGTGAAAGAAATATTAATTTTTTTTAAAAATAGCATCAACGGACGCCAAATTTGACCTTATATAGTAATTTTGTTGGTAAGATCAGGGTTTAAATACCCTAAACCATAAACAATCTATGTTTGGATCTTGCCAAAACAGCCGACCGAGCTGAAGAACAGGAAGTGCAGAGGCATGCAACCACAAAAGGAGAGAGGTTTTCTACCATGTGAGAGTCTCACAATCCAGCCTAGGGATTCATCCAGATGTCCAATAACGCATATATAGAGGCTATTTATAGACCTAGTCCACTAGTCCTAATTGGACCATTAAAAATAAAATATTCCAGAGAATGAAATAAAATATGACGAATAAATGAAATATGGCAAGTCTGCATTCACTATGCGATAGACCCACCAAACTTGATTAAACGACTTTCTACCGAAGCTCTCCATAACTGTTTATCTTCCTCGTGAATGGATAAGAACAAACTACAAATTAAACATGACCTAGTCATTAACTATTGTACAAACAAATAAACAAATCATATCTAGCTCTAGGATGATGTGTGCACGGGAAGAGTGATCCAACAATGTTTTGCAACTATTATCTAAAGCATAAATAATAAGCCATTAAAACAAGAAATGTGCAGATAATTTAAGCAAGCAACAAGCTAGGATTTCCTTCGTTTTGAGGGTCATTGGTTAAATGTGCAAGCGAGTAAGCCCTGCAAATCAAAATTAGTCACAAAACAAACACACGAACATAGATTAACATCCATAAAAGTATAAGAGATTTAGTTAGTAAAATAATGATGAAAACAACGGAACCAAACAATAAAACTCACAAATAAATGGGATGTAGGCGAAGATGTGGAGATATCGAAGAAGCGGTGGTGGCTATACAGAAGGTGAAGGGTGCCCGAAGGTAGCTTCTTGGGGCATGCACGGCTTATTTGAATAGCTAATGGGTTTGGAGGCTCTACAACAGGATATGGAGGGCTGCAAGGGTTGGGTAAAGCTTGGGAGCAGGATGAATACTCAACCAGGCCCTAGAGTGGGCTTGGTTTAGCAAGCTAAATGATCTGCAGGAAGGGAGAGGTTGATGGGGAGTATATGGATGGGTGGAGTTTGAAGGCTGGGAAGATTTTGAAGGCTGGGTGGCTATATATTAGGCAGTTGAGTGGTCAGATTTGGAATTAGGCAAGTGCATCTGTTAGATTTTATGGATCTTGACAATCTGGCGGTTTGGTCGGGGATCTGGCGGTCTGGCGGTTTGGCGGCTTGATCCAGACGGTCTGGTAGCTTTGCGGTCTAGCTGTTAGCCTTGGCGGTCTGGTTCCGCTGTATTACGGACTACCTCTGGCGGTCTAGACAGTATTCTAGCCAGCTAGGAATCATTCAACCCTGTTGCGGGTTTGGCGAAGGAGTTCTAGTCATTGCGGATAGAAGGAGCGGTCTGAGCAGCTGAAGTTGCGGATAGAGGCAAAGCTGAAGCTGCGGATAGAGGCAAGGCTGAAGCTGTGGGTATAGGCGGGTGTTGCGGCCTGATTGTCAAGGGAGCTGACCTGGAATTCGGCGCTCTTATGCATCTATCCGCCCGTGTTGAGCGGACTGCTGATCGGTGGGCTATGTAGATACAGGTGGTTACTTATGTGGAGCAGGCAGACTGTCTAACCGCTCGGTCTTAGTGGTCTGAAAAAATTTTAACTGTCCATCCGCCTATTGTATTTTATTCTCACGTCGTTCGTTGTATATTCTCACCTGGTATAGGCGGCTTGATCCATACTCTTGTAATTTAACTTTTTGAGGAATGCAAAGCTTGTTATTTGGTTTTTCTCACAACATCGATTAGAGATTAACGCTAAATTAACCGTTAGAAATAATTAGCTACTCTAATATTTAATGTTTTACTTTTGGTACTTGTAATACCATATATATATATAGATGGACTTTTATTATGGAGAAATAAAATGTGTATTGAAGTTTGACATGGTATCAGAGATTCCCTAGCCGCGCGCCTGTTGCTCGTCCGCCGCTCACCCGTTGCTTGATTCACGGTCCGCCTATTCCCTCTCCTCTCTCCTTTCCACCACAGATCCTTCCCTTTCCCCTCTTCTTTCTCCCCTACCGCAAGCGATGGAGCATCATGTAGCATGCTGATCGGCGTACGGGCCAATAGGCTAGTCCAAATGTCTCCTCCTCCGACAACAGTATAATTTGCCCATTTTATTCCAGAAAAGATCCGCTTTTCCCTCCTCTATCACATACTAGGAGTATTGATTGATCGCTTCTCTAGATCTTCCTATATCATCGATCTAGTGTTCTTCCCCTCCATATGCTTCCTTACATGTAAACGGTTCTACCTTTTAGGCCTTGTTTGACTCCGAACCACAAGGATTTATTGTTCTAGGATCCAGGACGGTCTTATTGGTGGTGTCCGACAATTTTTTCGACAATGACACCTTTCCGACGATCTTTCGGTGGATGTTTTTGACCTAATCCGAAATTCCTCGACGTTATTTGTTCTATGATTTCATAATGTCTGATGTGGTTGATTCTCATGACAGCTCACAACCCGTTGGATCTACCCGAATTGGGCACAATCATACGACACCTCAAATTCCCACGATTCGTCTTGATACAGGAAATTACTTATCATGGTCTCGAAAGATTTCTTTGGCCCTTAAGAGTTGTTGGTTGTTTGTCTATGTCAATGGTGTACTATTAAGGAACCAGCAAAGACTGCGTCCACTTGGGAACAATGGGAATTGATTAATTTCATGCAAGAGGCTATTGCACAAACTTATATATTGTTGAATACCGTTGCGGACATTTGGAGTCATGTCGAATCTACATATTCCTAGAAAGGAAACACTGCTCAGATATTTCATCTACGGAGGAAGATCTTTCCCCTTCGGGGGGGGGGGGGGGGGGGGGGTGAACACCCACCATCCGCTAATTATTAGGAGTTCACTCAGCTATACTAGGAGTATGACCATTTTACCTCCCTCGACCTTGCTTTCTCCCTAATGCGATCCTTGTTCGTGCTCATAAAGATTGGAACAGAGTGCTTGAGTTTCTACATGGTTTACACGGGGACTTTGATCAGATTATTATTCAGATCCTTGGTCTCACTCCGGTCCCTTCGTTATCAGAGACCTATAACATTGTCCAGCAGCAATATGACCGTCGTCAGTCTTGGAGTTCAGAGAGTCTTACTAATGGTTCTGCACTTGCTGCCATTTTGGAGGCACCAATACTTGGGATTTTAATCACAGGTCCACGAACAAAGACCACCTAATGTGTGACTCCCGTGGTCAAAGTTGGAATTCTCATGATACTTGCTTCAAATTCCATGGGTTCCTTACACCGAGAGGTGGAATGATACCTCGTGGAGGTCGTGGAGGACATGGTCATGGACGTTCTAGTTTTACCTCTCATCGCTCTACTCACTTGATTGGGTTCATTGATTATAATGCCTCTGGTCATGTCCTTGACCCCCCTTCTCCATCTGGGTCCTTTTCTACTGACGAGATGATGACCCTCAGCCGCATGATGACCCTCAGCCTACCACTTATTAGAACATTGACTCTGGACTAACCATATGACTAGGTCATCGTCAAATTTTGTTTCCTATTCACCATTATCTGGCAGAGACAATGTAAGCCATTGATGATGGAACTATTTCCTCTATTGCAAGAAAGGGATTCATCAATTGCTCTTCACGTCTCTTCTTTTACTCACAACCTTTATTTGTTAGTCATATTACAAGCTCTATGAACTACTCTGTCACTTTATTTTCTTTTTATTGTGTCTTTCAGGACCTGCAGACGAAGAAGATGATTGACGCTGATAGGATACGAGATGGATTGTAAGTGTTTGATACTACTATTCCTCATGCTCTTCATGCTCACCAGCTTCTTCTGTCGACTACCTGGCGATACAATGAAAATAGATGTATGTATTAAATGCAAGTGCACGTGTCGAATCAAGCAATAAAGTAAGTAATGATCGTTCTCACGAATAAGTGATTAATCCAACTTTATTTCTCCAGGTTGAATTCTTCGACATTTCTACGATAAAAACATAGGATAAAGACACTATCACTAAAACTTAAACAAAATATAAATTTAATCATATTTTACTCATTTAAATTCATTTTTCTCAATTATAATAACCGTAAGGACAAAATAATTGATTAAAATAACTTTTTAAAGAAGTTATCACCTGACATTGTCGCTTGGTCCATCCCTATGCTATTACTATGCGGCCTTTATTTCCTAGTTTTTCATCTTCTATGTTCCAAGCATTTATGTGTGATGTTTGTGAACTTGCTAAATATAAGTGTCTCTTTACATCATATGTCTGAGTCTTGTACTATACCTTTTCATATTATTTATAGTGATGTGTGGAGCTCTTGCCCGGTTGTTTCCATCTTCGATTATCATTGGTTTGTTATATTTATTGATTGTTTTTCTCGTACTACGTAGGTTTATTCGATGCATAGTAAAAGTGAAGTGTTGCCTCTTTTTCAAAAAAATTCATAACAAAATTTTTACTCAATTTTGTGCAACCATTAAAACTCTTCATAGTAATAATGGTCATGAATGTATGGATTCCAAATTTGAAAATTATTTGAGTAATCTTGGTATCATTCATCAAAACACTTGTGTACATTCTCCTGCACAAAATGGTGTTGTTGAGTGCAAAAATCGTCATCTTCTTCAAGTGACATGATTCTTATTATTTACGATGTCTCCTCATCAATACTATTGTGGTGATGCCCTTCTTATTGTTGCTTACCTCATCAATCATGTCTTCTCGTCATTTAGGTAATCACACTCCCCTACATACCCTAAGTATCCCCCTACTACTCTTTTATCTCACGTGTTTGAATGTTTATATTTTGTTCACATTCATAGCATTACTTGCACAAAACTTGATCCTTGTGTCATTTGATGTGTGTTCATTTGTTACTCTCTTACACAGAAAGGATACAAATACTATCATACTCATAACGAGAAAATTTGTCTTTATGAATGTTACTTTTCATAAAACTACCTCCTATTATGAGTTCTCACTTCTGGAGGAGTCTTCACACTTAGAAGTGAGTGCACTTACTCTTCATTTACATGTTCCTCTTCCATACAACATCACTCAGGGGGATTGTGGATAAGGAGGAAAGTATGGATAAGGGGGAGAGTGTGGATATTCTTATAGATATTCCCAAAGCAAAGGAGTTGGAAGTGTACGCTCGGAGAAGCAAAGGATCAGACACTTAGTCGCATTCCATAATATCAGAGCCACTACTGGATTCGTCTTCAACATCCCTTGAGTTACTTATTGCTCTCTAGAAAGGTATTCGCTTATCCACTCAACATATTTTATCTAACTATGTTTCATATGCCTCCTTAACCTCATCCCATAAAGCCTGTCACTTCTCTATCTTCTGTGTATGTTCTCGGCACATGGCATGAGGCACTTGGCCACCTAAAATGGACAAAGGTAATGATGGAGGAAATGCAGGCTCTAGAAAATAACCATACATGGGGCCTAGTCGATCTCCCATCTGGCAAGAAGATAGTTGGATGTCGGTGGTTCTTTACAGTAAAGCAAAACTCTAAAGGTATTATGGAGAGGTTCAAGGCACGGTTGGTGGCGAGAGGCTAAAATCAAACTCATGATATTGACTATCAAGAGACATTTGCTCCGGTCTAGAAAATGTATTCATTCTGGGTCTTATTATCGTGTGTTGCTTATAAAAGTGGGATCTTCAACAGCTGGATGTAAATAATACTTTTCTTCGCAGTGAGTTAGAAGAGTAAGTCTATATGTTTATGCCCCTGGTCTTGTCCCTATTGGCTTAGGAGGGAAGATTTGTAAATTGAAGAAAGCTCTCAATGGGTTAAAAAATCTCTGATAGCTAGATTTGTGAGACTTCACAAAGTCATGACCTCGTTAGGTTATACCCAAAGTCGTGCAGATCGCACTTTATTTATCAGACGAAAAGATATGAAGGTGACTCCTCTAATTATGTGTGTTGATGATATGATTATTACAGGTGATGACATGGATGAGATTCGTGCTCTGAAACTAAAACTTGCTAGTGAATTTGAAGTGAAAACTTGGGTAAGTTGAGATATTTTTTAGGGATTGAGGTAGCAAGATCAAAATATGGAATTCATATTTCACAGTGGATACCCTTATTAGAACAGACATGACTGGGTGGTTGCAATCCTGTTGATACTCCTATTGAATTCAACCACAAAGTTGGACATGATGATTGAGAGTCAATGGAAGATATTTTGAGTTATCAAAAACTGGAAGGAAAATTGATATACTTATCTCATATCTGTTCTGACATTTCATATGCAGTAGGAGTGGTAAGTCAATACATTCTTCAAATGTCGGACATATTAATGTCGTGCACAGAATTCAAAATTTTGAAGACCTCGCCTGGTAGGGGAATTCTATTTTCTCCCAGTGATCGGCTATGTTGTCAAGGCACGCCCCTAGACGAGTCGGGCGCACCGAGCGCAGCCAGAGGCACTGGGTACAGCGGGCGCGGCCTGAGGCGTCGGGCGCAGCTTGTCGCGCCTCAGCATGGATGAGGAGGGTGATGTGCCCCAGGCGCGCCTCAGCGCGCGCCTTACCAGCTCCGAGGCGCACCAAAGCCTTTCAAGGTGTTTTCTTCAACCTGTTTTTTTGGGAATGGGCAAAAATATGATCTCAGACGCACCCGAAGACACCCTCCTAGGCGCTCAATTCGCCAAAAATCAGCAAATTGGGCGCTCAATTTAAGCGAATTGGGCGTCCAATTCGCTCAATTTCAGCGAATTCTCAATTCGATCAATTTCAGCGAATTGGGCGTCCAATTCGATCATTTTTTCCTCATTTTTGTGTGTCACGTGTCACAGGCGCGCGTCTGCGCCTTGCGCCTAGGCCCCAGGTCTCCTTTGTGCCTCTGTGCACCTTGCGCCTTGCTCCTTTAATAAAATAAGTGATTGGTGGATGTTCATGCACATGGGTTTTACGGTTTTCTACACGTGCACTTGATCGGTGGATGCGATGCTCATTGCATCGTCCCTCAGGCTATACATGTGCAGACCATCATCGTGGTCACGTAGGCATGCCATGATATGACACCACTTGTCCTTTAGTGTCATCTCAGTATTGACATTGGTAGTCCGTGCCATAGCATCCCCAATACGACAACCTCTTCTGCTTGATGTGTCAAGCATAGTCTTGACGTCTCCATATTACCATGATCTCCAATATTATACACTGCCTGAACGTCACTTCCCTATCATAGTGGGGTCTCTACTCATGGTCTTCTCACGGTTGTTCACTTGTGATTTTAGAGAAGTTGTGATGCGGTGCAGAGATGTGGATCTGCAGTGGAGGACGAGTTTGGGCCGTTCGGGGCTGATTGCGACTTACCATATATGGCGTGCTCGTATCAATGATTCAACTCCGCGGATGCATCCGGATGCGTGTTGAAAAATGATTTCATATATCACTTCTTTTTTGCATTTTATTTGATGTATTTGAGTGGTCCTACCTCCGGCTAATCACAATCATAGATGGTGGGATGCCCTAATTCTTTTATTATTATAAATAGATGTGTAGGGGACTGATTTGAGGAATTGCAGAATTTGGAGAAGAGAATTCCAAGATTCCCACGATTCCTCCACGTGCTGACTCTGTGGAACCCTAGGTGATGACTCCTAGGCTTGTATCTCCCTCGTCAAGGTACCCCCAAACCCTTGACTCCTTTTTCCCCCTCTGAAACCCTCATCTGCAACCCCAACAACCCCCAAAACAGTTGGTCGCCTACTATCCAGCAACTCCTACAGCAGTCGTATTCACTGGTTTGGTCATTCACACCATTTCCCAAACCATCTGAACCCCCACCCCCCCCCCCCTCCCCCCTAATCCCGAAGCCACCCGCCTCCCCCTTTTCTCCTCCCAGCGGTTACTCCAATTCCACAGCCACTCAACCCTTCCTCCGCCAACCTTGCCCCTCCCTGAAGCTGCCACCAACCCATGTCCCCCCCCTCCCAACACCCACCCATCAAAGCTCCAGCCCCTCTTTGTCGTCGGCCTCCCCCCCCCACCCCACCCCGTGGAGACACCCTCACAGCCCTCCCTTCAAAAAATAATCCATATCTGGACAATCCAGCCCCGATCCACCAATTCCCTCACCTGTCCCTCATTCCCTAGCACAGATCCGCTCTCAAATCACCGGATCTATCCTTTCTTGCCCGAATCCACCCCTACGTAGCCAAATTTACTCATTTAGGACCCGATTCCGCCTTCCACCACCGAGGACAGCCACCTACATCGTTTTCCCGCCTCTGGTTCCACATTGGATTGTTGTCAAAACGCATCCGGCTCCGAAATCTTCATTGCTTTGGCCAACCCACTACTTGGTGAGTCTTTGTTGTATTGGACTATTATTTTCAGTATATTATTATCAGTTAGATCATATGCTTTTTTGGATCTCTCGTGTTGTATTTGTTGATTTAAGATTACTATTGTGATTTGCAGGATCTATTCGCCGCGCGTTCTCGCTTGGCCCTCTACGAGAAGGAAAGCCTAACTCGCTTGCTTAAACGAATTTATTTTGGTTTTTGCCACAATCATGCGCGTACGATTAAATTATTTAATGCTCAATTTGAATTATCTGTCAGGCTTTGCATTGCATGTAGGGGGTTAGGGCAACAATACATCCTCCTCCTATAGATTCGTCCTGCGTTAAGTTGTCAAGAGGAATGGTAGGGTTGGGAATATTGAGGGGTTTAAGTAGAAAAGAGTTGGAGGAGAGAGTTGGGCAGTGTTATGTCCTCGCATAACCAGTTATCCTCTATCAATTGTTACACATTTATTTATTGTTGTTATTTAGCATCACCATGTGTTAAGCGTCAATGACATGAGTCAGTTTGTTATATAATTTTCAGTTTTAGTATTTTATAATAAGTCCAAATGTCGGGATTTATTACGTTTATGCAATATGTAATCGTATTTAAAGACCATTAGGGTCATAAGTGGAGCAAGCAATGAAATATCTTTATTAGTTTCTCTTCTACACATCCCTCAAGCCAAGGTTAGGATTGACCAAGGGTCCCCTCTTACTCTTCCCTTCTTTAAGTTGAGCTTGGCTCCTTTACATTTCCATCACGAGTAAGCACTTAACATCTTAGTATCATAGCGCTGAATCATCCTCTTTAACTTTACAGCCACTTTCCACAAGCGGGAAGCCATAGATCTGCCTTCTTCACGTTCGGTTGCACCCTCGTATTCGATCATCCATAAATACACCTCATCGAGTATGCAAGACTTCAATTGTCCAGGAATTTATCTCATTGAGCCCGCACATCTTCAATCGTCCAAAAATTCGCATTTTGCTGCACTAGTTCCTCCTAGTCTTCCCCAATAAACAATGCACATCCTCTACTCAATGATCCAATGTTTCCCTCGTCTCACGAGCAACAGCCTTATGGCCCAACCATCGATCTTCTTCATCCACTGTAGAGATCTAGTCGATCTCCCTTGCTATGAGTCTGTAGCAGACCAAATCAAGTGCATCGACCTTCCGACGGTGCATGTTGAGCTCACCAGTAGTAGTCGCATGCCATATATTTCATGTCTCCTAGCTAGATGACTTCTTCAGGTCATCTACTTGATCTACCACAAGCTCCTGTCCGTGTCATCTCATCAATCCCAACGTCTGGTCACCTCCAGACATCCAATCAATCAATCCATGCGGTTTCTTCCTTGATTTACATGCCTCATTTGGACGCCCAATCCTATCTCGTTGAGACTAGGGTCCCTAGACCCATCCAATTGAATTAATTAATTCACTATTTAGATTGATTAATTAATTTAATTAGTACAGTGAACGAGCCAAAGATCCTTCATTCAATGCAATATAAGTTATATGAGATGATGGCGTCACACCAAGTCAAGATTTCACGATTCATTGCCAACATTAGCAGACTCACAATTTTATGACAACTTAAGGACCCGATCCCACTGGAGCAACCACCGCCAATCCAACCAGATCACAAAGAAACCACATCAATCACTGCAGTTCTCGTCGCCCAACCATCTCCCTTGGTTGTTCCCTCACCTCAATTCGCATAGCAGACACCTTTTTGGCCAAGCATGTTGCTAACACCAAGACATTTTGTACACTAGTCAACCTCGTATAGTTGTCCTCCAGCCAGCAGTCTCAGTTACTCTTCTCTGGGTAGTCTAAAGTATCTTCTACAACTAGACCCAAAGCAGATCATCTCAGCCAGTCTCGAACAAAGGACTTTGCCACTACTTCAAGCACGTAACGATCTGTTGCATTCTCATCTTCGATCACATCTTCAGGTAATCTACGTCGTCCAACAATAATACCATCTTTCGTGACATCTATACGCAGGCTTGCTGCTCGATGCAGTCTCCACTACAGCGATGCGCTACAAGGAGTTGTTTTTACGAGAAATAAAGGAAACAAATGATGAAACTATCTAAGCCTCGTTCATGCATGATGAAAAGCTCGATTTGAAGAATTGGTGAGAATGTTGGATGTTATGGTTACACGCGATTACTTATCCTTTATCTTATGCATATTTATTTAGTATCACTATTTAGAGTCGTCTTGTATTTTTTTTAGACATCAATGTCACGAGCATGATTATAATATAAGTTAATGTTATGCATTTTAGTATTTATAATAAATCCAAGTGTCGAGACTTATTACGCATATTCTACTATGTAATCTTATTTAAATACTACCAGGGTCATGAATGGGGCAAGCAATAAAATAGGTTAATTAGTTTCTTCTTAGTTTGTCATTTTTCCTCCCTCAAACTAGGATTTGGGTTGATCAAGCCTCCCATATTCCTCTTCCTCTCCTTAGGTTGAGGTCAACTTCATTGTATCTCCGCGAGTAAGCCCATAACATCTTAATTAGTTTCTCTTCTTCTCCTCCCTCAAAAAAGGTTGGGGTTGATTAAGGATCCCCTATTCCTCTCAATAAGTTGAGATCGGCTTCCTTGTATCACCGCCACGAGTAATCCCGTAACAGGAAAATGAGGTTTAGCCATAGAGATTATTATAGTTTACAGCACATGGACTAGGCGGTTGGTCCGCCAACGTTTGCTGGATGGTATCCGGGTTTTTCTTGATTATAGGCTCCGAGTCATCAGCATTACAGTGTCACAGTTGTCCATAATGGTCATTGTTTCAAATTTCGCTCAGCTGTCCACGTTAACTTTGCCTTTTCGGGTGTTGAACACATGTCTTTCAAGGGATTGAGCAAAACATTACTCAAAGCACAAGTAAAAAGACTCAGAGAACCTACCAATAACCCAAGAACTTTAGAGCTTCTTCTCTTAACTGGCTCTCTGTATTCCTCTTCTCCTCGAAGATTTTGAACCCCTCCTTCATAGGGAGAACATACAGCTCGACCAGCTGAAGAAAAATACCAGCATGATTAAAACATACAAAAGATTTTGCTGACACGAGGTAGGGATCCACTAAGGGGCATGATAGCAACTTTTCCTGTTAGAGTGAGTGGTTGTAGAAGAATATTCCCTGAGACTGGCAAGGCTATTGAGACTCAGCCACGTGTTTCTCGCACAACCTTTGCTTGCAAGCTAGTGCAAGGGCCTATAAGAGCTAGGGAAGTATTTTACGCAATGGATTCCCTATTGTTGAACTCTGAATTATACGGTCATGGCGATAGTGGGAGTGAAGACATCCCGAGTAGGCTACGACTAGGAAAGACCTTGCACGTTGACTACGTAAATGTGTGAATAAAATGCATGAAATATAATTTAGCAAGGGATACACCCTATGGGTGAGGACTGTACACCGACGACGACCGGGAGGGGGCACTCGTGGCAAAGACCACACCTCGCAAATAAAGACTGAGCAAAGAGTTGTTACAATGGAGGTTCCATCACGCATGCTAGGAGGAGCTGAGGGGGATACCTGTCGTAGTCTCCCTTTGACATAAAGGGCCACATGTGTTATACATGGCACACTGTTATGGATCCTTCACAAGGGACGTATTAAACAAAATAGAATGACGGAATAAGTCGTTGCACTAAAAACTATGTTGCACTAGGATGCAAATGTTAGATGGGATGCGATGTGGCAACCTTTTACAAAATTAGGATACAGGATACGTTTTTCGAATTTTTTAATTTATTTAAAATGAATACAAATTAATATGAAAATATATGACATTCACGTCATGTCATTTTTTAATCATTATACCTCACCTAACATACTTTAAATGAAGATAATATTTATCTATCACAAAATCATATCATCATGGATAGAAGTCATGAATGAAAGTATGAAATCACATAACTCCAACCACTTAACATCCAACACTTTCGCTTGCACGTCTTTATTCATATCTCATCAATATATACACATTATTTGAGCATTTTTGCACACTCAGGCATACCAAGAAGTTTTTGAGAATATCCAAGGGTATCCGAAAATTTCTAAAACACTTTCTCTTGCACGTCTTTATTCATATCTCATTAATATATACATATTATTTGAGCATTTTTGCACACTCAGGCATACCATGAAGTTTTTTGAGAATATCCAAGGGTATCCGAAAATTTCTAATTTAAAAAAAATCGATAATTTCGGGGACGGATTTCCGAGAGCTTCCCGATTACGAAATGTTTTGAATACGATTTATAAGGCCATTATAATTGTGCATACCTCCTAAACAACAAACCCATTATCAAATGATTATAAAAATGTATTTAATAGATAATACTTTATGATTGAAAAAATGATTTCAAAAATCAACCCAAATCTCCTCAGAGAGGGAACAAAGTAAATCAGGAAATTTGAGTCTAATATAGAATCATGAACTTCAAATTTAGCAATCTAACCATGCTTGATCCCTGTAGGACTTGGCCTCAAACTCCATTCTTAATCCTTCAGAAATCTCATCCCAATTGTCTAAAACAAGACAATAAAGAAAAAGAAATCCTGATTGCCAGAAAGATAAAAGGAAATATAAATAAAGAGCACAATGGAACAATTAATGATGACTAATATTTTTTTCTGCATATAGTCAACATCATCATTAGCCGTATCAACTATTAGATTGTAATTCCAATCAAGTTTAAGACCAATGTTTAGTTTTAGAAATTGATGTAATAAGGAAGGCGTGAAAGTAGTAGATCTTTCCAAGTAAAAAATAATCTCTGCCCTTTTTATTTGTTTAAAGCATATACAGAGTGTGTGACATGCCAGCTTTTTTAATAAACGAATTTCGTTCTAAATTCGTGTTCTATTTTAAATCAATAAAATTCAAAAGCAATCTTTTACAAAATTATGACAGAAAAAATATGTTTAAGAAATAAAATGATGCATAATAATTTTCTAATCTATAAAATAATATTAAGATAGAAAATAATAAAATGATGCCCTACTAAAATTTATCACTTCTTATAAATAAATCAGACCCAAATTAGGCTGATCGGACGGACCATCTTATTTGAATTCATAGAGATCAATTTCAAATCCAATTGGATTTAATGTCGAGCTCAATAAAGGTTTTTAACTTGAAAAAAAGTATATTCATCAATTCAAAATATAAGAAATTGAGTATCCTGATGTAAAGAGCCCCTTTCTCAATATCATTATCATTTTTCTCCATTCTACTTGGTATCAGAGATAGCCCCAATCCTTCGCCGCTCTTCCCGTGTCGCTCGCTCGCTGAGTCCGCCACCATCCAGTGTGCTTCGCCCATTCCCTGCGCTCTCCTCTTCCTACAGTTTTGCAGGATCCTCTATGCCAAGCCCGTGCGGCTCCTAATTGCATAGGCTTGTGCGCTCGCAGAAGGAGACTTCTGCTCCTCCTTGTGATGTCGTTGCTTTGTCGTCGATGCTCCCTTTCTCGCGTTGTTAGCTCCGTTTTTTGATTGACCGTTCTGCTCCGTTCGATCGACAGCTCTGTTCGCCGTCACCGGTATTCATCGTCTCTTCGCCTACTGCTGTTCGGGAGCGTTATTTTGTTATGCTCCTTTGAGCGCTATTCATGAGAGCTCTACGTCTACTTTGACTCCAGGAGCGTTGTTCTGCCTATACTGTTTCGATCGCCTGATTGTTGATGCTACATGTAGCTTCCCGATCGCCTGATGCTCTCTGTTTCCACCGATCTCTATTGTTGCTTTTGTCTGTAGCTGCTTGATTGTTGCTTGGCCCTTTCTCGGATTCCACTATGTCTTCCTGGAGTCCTTGCCAATGCAGATATGATTTTCTATAGTGTTTATTCCTTGGATCATTTTTTTTTCCTAGAGCCATGGTTGATTCTTCTGCCTCTTAGCCAAGTGTTGTGACGCCCCCGATGAGCGACCCACAGAGGACTCCTGGCCACAATGGCTCTTTGAAGATCACCAATGTGCCTTTGGATGACATAAATTACCCGGAATGGTCTCGTGTTGCTCAATATGTGATCCACGGTCATCAAATGTTCGGGTACATAGATGGGACGGTCATGGAACCACCTAAGGACAATTCTACTTGGAAGCATTGGGACTCTGAAAAATTCTTGTGCAGTCTCATGGCTCCTGCATTCTATGTCTCCCACGGTATACCAGAGTTATATATTAATGAACTCTGCTCATGAGATCTGGACTCGGGCACACAAAACATACTCTCAGATCGGAAATTCTACCCAGATTTACGAGCTTACGTGTCGTATTTTGGAGTTGAGACAAGGATACATGTTCGTTGGGTATTCCCGCAAGGGGTATGTATATTACTCTCTCTCCACTCGGAAGCTATTACTTCTGCTGATGTGACTTTCATGTCCGGAATACCCAAAGAACATGTATCGAGTAGTAAAAGTGTCAGCTTGTCGACGGGAGGACCCAAGTGGTGAACAAAACAGAGGCAAGTGAAAGTCACATCAGCAAGGGGTATGTGTATTACATTCCCTCCACTCGGAGGCTATTACGTCTGTTAATGTGACTTTCATGGAAATTAGTCTTTCCACCAATCCTCCACCTTGTCTACGCCACCTCCTAATCTACTATGTCCTCTTGTTCCTACACACTCTTTCCTACCACCTTTACTAGCGACACCACCACCTGCCTTGGTTCCTCCCATTTGTGTATATTCTCGCCATCCCACTCGATTTGGTGGCCTGCGACTGCCCGTGTCTACTACTGATGATCTGCAAACTGTTGATTCGGCCATGTACTCCACAACACACCCTCTCTCTAACTATGTTTCCTTGCACCGTCTCTCCGATGTGAGCAGGTTTGCAACTTCTTTGTCATTTATTTCCACTCCCTCTTTGGTGCAGAAAGCTCTTCAGCATCGAAGGCAGCAATGGATGAGGAAATGGTTGTGCTTTGGGCCAACCAAAATTGTGACCTTGTTCCCTTTCCTCCTAATCATCCATGGGTTAGTTGTAAGTGGGTCTTTATTGTGAAGCATCATCCTGATGGGAGGATTGACCGCCTCAAAGCTTGTCTTGTTGTCAGAGGTTTTACTTAACAACACGGCCTTGATTATAAGGAGACCTTTTCTCATGTTGTAAAGCTCAATATTGTACGTGTGTCCATCGTCATTGGTTGATGCATTAGCTCGACATCAAAAACATCCTTCTTGACGGCGACCTTATGGAGACTGTGTAAATGCAACAACCTTATGGTTATACAATCACGGGGGAGTCCCTAGTCTGCCATCTAAAGAAATAATTATATAGCCTTAAAATAGTCCTCACAAGTATAGTTCGATAAGTTTAGTCAGGTGGTTCGTGATTTTGGCTTCACACGAATTTCAGTGAATTTCTCCTTGTTTATTTGTCGACATTCATCAAGCGCAATGATTATTCTGGTCTATGTTAATGATATTCTTGTCATGGGTGATGATATTCCCAGCATTACTCAAATCAAGACACACATATCATCCCACATTCAAACTAAAGACTTGGGATGGCTCCGAAACTTTTGGGGAGATTTAGGTTGCCCAACGACATGATGGTCTTCTCCTGTCTCAGTAAAAATATTGACTTGATCTACTTCATGATGCAAGCTACTCTGAGTGTAAGCATGTGGATACACCTATGGATGCAAATCACCGGCTCTCTGCTCATGTCCGAATTCTAATCAACTCCTTAATTTGGAATATTATCATCGCCTCATTGGAAAGCTAATCTATCATACTAACACATGGCCCGATATAGCATTTGCAGTCAGTGTGGTATGTTGCTTCATGCATGCTCCCCAGATTTTCCACCTTCAGACGGTCGAGTGTATTCTTAGATATTTGAAAAATGCTCCGATACAAGGATTTGTGTACAAGATGTAAGACCCGAACTCAATCGATATATTACATAAATTGTGTTTATTTTGATGACAAAAGAATCAATTATTATCCCTTATGATGAGAACGTAAGTTCAATTTCGATTCGACGTCGCACAGTTATTTTAACGTTCGAGCTTTTTCGATTGATTTTGCGATGATCGTTTCGTAGTATGTAATATTTTGATATATAAATCAAATTATGTCTTCGTTTTGATTTTGTGGCGAATGGCTGAATTGTTCATGGTTGAGTTAGGTCCATTGGCTTGGCAATAAAAATTGGTATCTTGGTTGCTTGGGGGCCCAAGCCGAAATAGATGGATGGTTTTTAAAATGAATTGCGTCGGTTGGTCCCTGTATATATTGGATTTGGCGGTGGCTGGCTGCTTCCAGTTGTTTGCTTGATAATAATAAATTTATAGATAAGAACGGTAAAATTATTTCTCCCGTGAACTTCATTCTTCCGCCACTTGGAGCTCCCGCTTGTTGATTCCTGCGTAGGGTTTGCTCCTTCCTCCTGCTTGTTGTTTATTGTGAGCTGTTGTTGCCGCTTGCTTGGTGTGGCTGCTCTTTGTGGGTGTTACGGCTGCTGTTATTGTTGTGTTTCTGCGATTTTTCTGCTACATTGGTACTTGGCCGACTGTGTTCGGCCTTGTTGGGCACTGTGAGCCCTCTTCCTCTTCCCCTCACCTCCTCTTTATCGTTTATTGAGATATCAAAGCCTATGTTTATGTATAGCCGTATTGGTCAACTAGGGTGTTAGCTTTGGGACTTTTGCTAATTTTGCCTTGATGAAGTTATTAATAACTAGTTTGGCCTAGTTTTGCATGAGAATTTGGGGGGTTTTCTCTATGTTCGCTAGCTATTATATTTTGTTGCCTTTAGCCTTGAATTTGGGGCTGCTGTTTGGGCTCCTATTGGTGTTGTATAACTGCCCCTTTCGCTGACTGGTTATATTTATGCTGGCCGGCTGTTTTGGATGGAGTGATGCATTGAATTCGAGCTGCTATTATGGCAGCCCTTGGCGCCGCTATTATGCAGCCCTTGGGGCTGTTCATAGGAGCATCTTGGATTATTATTTGTGGACATTTGAAACTGATGTTGTCCACCGCATAATGGCTGAAATCTGAAGTGTATATTTTGATTGTGATGCTTTATTTTGATTGTGATGCTTTATTTTGATTGTGATGCTTTATTTTGATTGAGATACTGAAACTGATCCTAGTTGTAATATGTTATGTTCAAGTCGGGATAGTGTTGTAATTGTACTTTGTGTTTAGGTTTCCCTTACTCAAGTATATAAGAGTAAGGGACCACTCTCTTAAGGCATTACTCAGTTTTGCATTCCACTTGGTATCAGAGCTCCCGTCGAGGAGAAAAAAAATCATGTTGTCGGCTCGTCGAGGCGAAACCCGCCTCCCTTCGCTCTCGCCGTCAATCTCGCTCTCCACTCCCGTCACTCCCGTCGCTCCCGTCAGCTCGTCGCTCGGATCGCTCATGTCGGGCGGCATTCTTGTCGGCTGCTGAGAGGAACGCCGTCGTCGTTCCTCCATGAAGAAGCCCGCCGCCTCTTCCTCTTCTTCCTGATAATGCAGGTCGTTGTTGATCATCAAGCTGCTGTCGATCCAACCTACTGCCGATCCAGGCTCCCGATCCGGTGAAGCCTGCCGCCTGCTGTCGATCCAAATCCAGATCTCGTGAAGCCCGTTGTCGATCATGAAGTTGTCGATCCAGTCTGCTGCCGATCCTGGTTGCAGATCCCGTGAAGTCTGATGCTGCTAATCATGTGTTGCTGGCCCGGGTTGTTGTCCTATTGTCCTGCTTCTTGAATTAGGGGTTGTTGATCTATTGTGTCTCTTTGGTCGGTATGGGTGAACTTGAGTCATCTGTCCCTTCTTCACTCGTGATCCAGCCTCCGATGGTTGAGCCTCAGTGGCCTCATGGCCACTCTAGCTCCTTGAAGATTACCACGGTTTCTCTGGATGACACGAATTACCTGCAATGGTCTCGTGCTGCTCCGCATGTCATCCGTAGTCAACAGATGTTTGGCTATATCTATGGGTCGATTACGGAGCCACTTGTGTCTGATCCCTCCTGGAAGCGCTGGGATTCTGACAACTCTCTGGTTGTGTTTTGGCTCCTACATTCGATGTCGCTCAAGGACTATGAGAGTTATATGTTGACGGACTCTGCGTTCGAGATCTGGACCCGTGCTCCTGAAACTTACTCTCAGATTGGTAGCTCCACTCAGGTTTATGAGCTCACTCGCCGCATTTTGGAGCTGCGTCAAGGGTCGATGGCTGTCTCATCATTCTTCTCGGAGTTTGAGCGCTTGAATCAAGAACTGGACTACTTTGCTCATTTCACTCCAGCGTGTACAGCGGATGTCGTCCTGTTGAAGCAACGGGTGGACCGTTTCCGTCATGTCTTCTTAATGGGGTTGAATATGAAATTTGATGTAGTCCGGACACATGTTCTACACCGTTCTCCTCTTCCCTCCCTCTTTGAGGCGTTCAACATGATTTTGGGTGATGAAAACCGCCGCAAGTCTCTCAGTGTTATGACTCCTCCAGATCGTTCTGGCTTGACGAGTGTTGGTCGTGGCCTCATCCCAACTCCTGCATCTTCAGTGTCTATCTGCAATTACTGCGGTCAACGGGGACACTCTCGGGAGGCATGCTTCAAACTTCATCCGCATTTGGCTCCTCCTGGTCACGGTCGCGGTCGTGGTCGGGGTCGTGGACATGGTCGTGGGGGTCATAGGCACAGTGGCTACCGTTCTCATGACGCTGCTTACACTACTGATGTCTATGATGAGTCCCAGTCTTCGGCTTCCTCCTCTCTTACTGCTCATGAGTTGAATGTCTTTCACCGTTTGCTTCACTCTCAGTTTGATCCGGTCACTGGAAGCTCTAATTCTCTTGCCACTATTGTTATGCCTAGTGCTCATGCGACCACCACCTCTCCTTCTGAATGGGTGCTCGACTCTGGTGCCACCCACCATATGATTGGTTCCTCCTCAAGTTTTCTCTTTTATACTCCTTTGTCTGGTAAGGAGAAAGTTATTTCAGCTAACGGCTCGTTGTCCTCTATTGCGGGCAAGGACAACATTTCTTGTTCACCGTCTATTTCTCTTAACCTATATTCTTCATGTTCCCTCTTTTTCTCGCAATTTACTTTCCATCAGCAATCTTACGAAATCTCTTAACTGCTCCGTAACATTCTTTCTTGATTGTTGTGTATTTCAGGAACCGGGTACGAAGCGGAATATTGACAGTGATAGGTGCAGTTTCGGCTTGTACTACCTGGACACTCCTCGTTCTCAGGCTCTTTCTAGTTCTATTGTTACTGCAGAGGATGTTCACCGTTGGCATCTGCGTTTGGCACACACGTCCTCCGTCTACCTGCAAAAATTATTTCATGTTTTCTCACCTTTTCTTCAGAATTTTTCTTGTGATATTTGTAATTGGTCTAAACATGCGCGACAGACCTCTTCACATCTTTCTTTTCCTAGTATCACCCCTTTTGATGTTATACATTCAGATGTTTGGGGGCCGTCCCCCGTTGTATCGTTGACTGGTTTTCGATAGTTCGTGATCTTTATTGATTGTTTCTCGAACTTTACTTATCAGAGTACTACATGGGTTTATCTATTAAAAAAGAAAAGTGAAGGTTTTTCATGTTTTCAAGTCTTTCATAACATGGTGAAAATCAATTTAATGTCACTATTCGTGTTCTTCGAAGTGATAACGGGGGGGGGGGGGGGGGGGGGGGAGTATGACGATCGTGGTTCATTTGGCGCGTACCCCACCTCTCACAGTATCATCCACCAGAGACCTTGTGCTTACACATCTACTCAGAACGGTGTGGTCGAACGGAAAAATTGGCATCTCCTCGAGGTTGCCCGTTGTCTCCTCTTGACGATGCATCTTCCTAAACCATATTGGGGAAATGCGGTGCTTACTACTGCACATCTTATTAATCGTCTTCCTTTTCGTGTTCTCTCCTTTACTACTCTTTTATCTCATCTCTCTACCTCTGGCGTGGTTCATACTTCTCATTTGTCACCCCGTGTTTTTGGGTGTGTATGTTACGTGCATGTGCACCAACCTCAACGTGACAAACTTGACCATCGGGCTCAACGTTGTGTCTTCCTTGGCTATTACTCCGCGACCAAAGGGTGTCGCTGTTATCACCCTCCTTCCCGGCGTATGTTCTGCACTATGGATGTTACTTTCCGTGAGGGGGAGTCTTTTCCATCCTCGACTCATGTTCTTCGTCAGGGGGAGAGTACATCTACCACGGATGATGTTACTACCGTCCCTTTGCCTCTTCTCCCATCCTCCTCCTTTATTCCTTCACCTCCTTCTACGGATGTTCTCAAAGCTCCTCCTATCTCAATACCGGACTCCTCTACTATGATCTCTCCTTTTCCCCATGTATACCATCGTCGTTCAGGTATATAGGTCACCGCTGCTCCGCCTCCACCAGTGCCGACTTCGGACTCAGATTCTGATGATGTCGGCCTGCATATGCCTCTTGCCTTGCTGAAAAATGGTAAAGCTACTTCCACGCAACATCAAATTTCTAATCATGTGGCTTATAGTCATCTTACTCCGATTCATCAGACATTTATCTCATCTCTCTCTAGTTGTTATTCCCAAGACATGGCAGGAAGCATTGGCTATACCGACGTGGACACAGGCTATGCATGATGAGATGTCCGCCTTGGACAAAAATCATAAGTGGGACATCTCTGCTCTCCCTTCAAGAAAGAAAGCTATAGGTTCCAGGTGGGTCTTCTCGGTTAAACAGAACCAAGATGGTAAGGTGGAACGGTATAAAGCGCGTCTTGTCGCTCAAGGATACACCCAGACTCAATGAGTTGATTACCAGGAGACTTTTGCTCCTGTAGCAAAAATGGACTCTATTCGGGTCTTGTTATCATGTGCAGCCTGTCTGGACTATGAACTTCATCAACTGGACGTGAAAATGCGTTTCTCCACGGTGAACTTGAGGAGGAGGTGTACATGAAATTCCCTTCTATTTTTGTGAAGAAAGGATCTGAAGGGCTCGTCTGCCACCTAAGGAAATCATTATATGGCCTGAAGCAATCACCAAGGGCCTGATTTGGAAGATTCCTCACAGCAATGCTCAAGTTTGGGTACAAGCAAGCCCAATCAGATCATACCATGTTTTTCTGGAGACATGAACAGTGTGTTGTGGTTCTCATTGTCTACGTGGATGACATCGTGATTACTGGAAATGATACAAAGGAGATCGTCAACCTCAAGACCCTCTTATCGGCTGAATTTGAAGTGAAGGACTTGGGATGATTGCGATAGTTCCTGGGCATCAAAGTGATTAGATCTGAGCGGGGTATCTTTATATCCCAACGGAAGTACATATTGGATCTCCTAAAGGAAACTGGTATGCTTGGTTGTGTTCCTGCGAACACCCTATGAAGGAAAATTATAGGATTGATGAAGATGGTGATGGTGATCATGCTGATGTATCACGTTACCAAAAATTGGTCGGAAAACTTATATATTTATCTCATACACGTCCCGACATTACGTATGCAGTTGGTATTCTTAGCAGATATATGCATTCTCTTAGAATCAGGCATCAAGAAGCGGTGTATCGTCTACTACGGTATTTGAAGAAAGCTCCTGGTCGTGGCCTCCTATTCTCTAGGAACAACAATTTGGAGATTGAGGTTTTTACTTACGCTGATTGGGTCGATTTCCAGGATGACAGGAAGTCCACAACAGGATACTGCTCCTTTGTTGGTGGTAACCTCGTGACGTGGCGGAGCAAGAAACAGAATGTGGTGGACAATGTACAACCCCGTATTCGCAGAGTGGGGGTCCTCCCGGCAGGCGCAGGACCAGATATGAGTTTTTAAGCTTTTGGTGTGGTTTGCACTCTTGGTGGCCAATTTAGGACTAGCCCTTGGAATGTACTATTAGGGGGAGGAAAAATCTGCCTCCCCCCGGTGGCCCTTTTTAGGGGGGCGGGTGCGGCAAGTTGGCGGACACCCGCTCCGGCCTGGTAGGTGCGAGGTAGGAGCAGCGGGACCGGCCGGAGGCCGGGCTCTCCCCCTGCCCCGCGGCCTGGCGGGGCGAGACCGACCCGGGGTCGGGTTCTCGCCCTGCCCCGCAGCCTGGCGGGGCGAGACCGGCCGGGGCCAGGTTCTCGCCCTGCCCCGCAGCCTGGCGGGGCGAGACCGGCCCGGGGCCGGGTTCTCCCCCTGCCCCGCGGCCTGGCGGGGCGAGGGCGAGACCGGCCCGGGGCCGGGTTCTCCCCCTGCCCCGCGGCCTGGCGGGGCGAGACCGGCCCGGGGGCGGGTTCTCCCCTGCCCCGCAGCCGGCCCGGGGCCGGGTGGCGGGGCGAGACCGTCTCCCCTGCCCGCGCCTGGCGGGGCGAGACCGGCCCGGGGCCGGGTTCCGGGGCCGGGTTCTCCCCCTGCCCCGCTGGCGGGGCGAGACCGGCCCGGGGCCGGGTGCCCCGCGAGACCTGGCGGGGCGAGACGGCCCGGGGTCGGGTTCTCGCCCAGCCCCGCAGCCTGGCGGGGCGAGCCCCGCGGCCTGGCGGGGCGACCGGCCCGGGGCCGGGTTCTCCCCCTGCCCCGCGGCCTGGCGGGGCGAGACCGGCCCGGGGCCGGGTTCTCCCCCTGCCCCGCGGCCTGGCGGGGCGAGACCGACCCGGGGCCGGGTTCTCGCCCTGCCCCGCAGCCTGGCGGGGCGAGACCGGCCCGGGGCCGGGTTCTCGCCCTGCCCCGCAGCCTGGCGGGGAGAGACCGGCCCGGGGCCGGGTTCTCGCCCTGCCCCGCAGCCTGGCGGGGCGAGACCGGCCCGGGGCCGGGTTCTCGCCCTGCCCCGCAGCCTGGCGGGGCGAGACCGGCCCGGGGCCGGGATCTTCCCCTGCCCCGCGGCCTGGCAGGGCGAGACCGGCCCAGGGCCGGGTCCTCGCCCCTGCCCCGCGGCCTGGCAGGGCGAGACCGGCCCAGGGCCGGGTCCTCGCCCCTGCCCCGCGGCCTGGCGGGGCGAGACCGGTCGGGGGTCGGGGTCTCGCCCTGCCCCCTGCCCCCTGCCCCCTGCTCCCCAGTTCTTCGGGGGTCACCTGCTCGTCTCGGGTGCTCGGGGAGGTGGGGGGTATGGCTCCTCCCTCCCTTGGATCTCTTTTGACCATGCTTTTACTGTTTTACCCTCGGGGTGGAATTACCTCTTTACCCCCCGGTGTGGCTGTTTTCTATTGGTCCCAGACCTATTTGTAATAGGGGTATTTCCGACCTTTTGGTCCATGTGATTGGAAAAACTATAAATAGACCCTTGAGGGTGCCTTGTAGAACATTGCATCTGAGTCACAAAAACCCCCTTGCTTTCTTCCTCCAAGGCACCTAGCTCAGCATTGGCTAGGGAGGGGGAGACTTCAAAAATCTTCCGGGTGTGAGGTGTGACCTCCGCGCTAGAGCCGAGGGTCTGTTCCTAGCTTCTTGATCCTTTGGTCTGTGACGTTCTCCTGAGTGTAGTAGGTGTGAGGTCACCCCTCTTTTGGGACCCCGAACTCCACGAGAGACCAAGTTTTTGGTTTCAACAGTCAGGTCAAGTGCAGAGGCAGAATATCGTGTCATGGCTCAAGGCTTATGTGAGGGATTATGGCTACATACCGTGTTACAGGATTTAGGCTTCCCTGTGACAACTCCTTTCTCATTATTTTGTGACAATAAGGCTGCAATTAGTATTGCTCATAACTCGGTCCAGCACGACAGGACAAAGCACGTCGAAGTGGATCCACATTTTATTAAGGATCACTTGGATAAGAAAACAGTTGTTACTCTGTTTGTTCACTCCAGGGATCAGCTGGTCGATGTCTTCACCAAAAGCTTGGGGTGTGATGTGTTTACCGATGATATCCAGAAAATTGGGATGACTGATATCTTTCGTCCGATTTGAGGGGGAGAGTTGTAATATGTTATGTTCAAGTCGGGGTAGTGTTGTAATTTTACTTTGTGTTTAGGTTTCCCTTACTTAAGTATATAAGAGTAAGGGACCACTCTCTTAAGGCATTATTCAGTTTTGCATTCCACTATCCTTCCCTAGTCGACTCCTAGAGGTCGTAGTTGTGGCCGTCTTAGGAGTCCGCTTGTAACTATTTTCGGCGCAACCCTAAAGTAAATGATTTCTTGATACTGCGGAGGATGACGTCCGACGATAAACGCGACGAGCATCCTACGAGGGACAAGGGAAAAGGAAAACTTGTGGTGAGTCCTTACTGCGTTGATTACGAATATTTTGAATTGCACTCTTTTACATTGAGCTATTTATTTGAATGACATCGTATCAGAATTGAAATGAATTTGAACAATTGAAATCACTGGAAATATGAAATCGCTAAAAAAACTAAACATGGATTAGTGAGCGATAGAAACACCGAGGGAAAATTTATATATTTACTCCCTATATTTTGAAAATGCATATGAATGGAGTATAAAAAGAATATGAAATCGAGAGGGCGCCGATGCATCGGAATGCTAAGGGTCAGCCTTGTAGGGGGATAAAGCCACAGACTCCTACACCTCGTGAGGGGGGTAGAACTCTCACACCTCACGGGGGGGGGGGGGGGGTGAACTCCTACATATTTTGATATAGAATTGTCCAATTTAGGAGGCATGGAAGTCTGCTGCACATGTGAGCGCCCTAAAACGAACATTGATGTGATGGACCGACGAGCCCAGATGTTTGAGAAATTTAAGAATGACCCTCGACATTTCTAAATAAAGACTTATGAATGAATAAGAATGAAAGAAATAAAAATTGATATCAGAAATTGTTTATTTTTGTTCTATTAGCATACCTTACCTCTTTGCTTGGATACATGTTCATCTTAATATAGATTTGATTAACTATTTATTACTGTTGTCTTTCTTGTCTGACTGCAGTGTGGTTGAAGAGGTAATGAACTCACTTAGATTTTTAAACTAACTAGTTGTCGGTTTTTCTTTTTAGGATCAGATCGTCAGCGCATCAGACCACGCTAGAAGGATACCAGCGGAGGCAGATCGAAAATAGAGGGAATACGTGGTTCGCCCACGGGTTAGCGATTGTTTTTGCTTGTTTTAGATCTACTGCAGTTTGTATATGATGTATATAGATGTATAGTCTCTTTTCTTCCATGTATCGTGATTAGACATGATGTAAATTATCTGGAATGAAAAAAAGTTATTTTATACTCTCCTAGTACTACTTTTGTGTTTTACTTATTACATTTGCTGTGTTATTTAATTGTGAAATAATAACAACAACAACACTCAAACCTTTATCCCACTCAAAATACATAATAAAAATTATGGCGGACTACGGGCTGTTACACAAGCCCTCCACTTATGTCTCTCATTGCTTACTACGATGTTGATTGTGCTGGATCCCACAATGATTGTCGATCCAGTAGTAGTTACTGCACATATTTTGGTGAAAACTTGATTATCTGGCAAAGTAAGAAGCAGATTGTGGTTGCTCGCACTTCAGCAGAAGTTGAGTATCGTTCTATGACCTTCGCTGTTTCAGAACTCACATGCCTAGAAAGTCTTCTTACTAACTTAGGCGTTAAACTTTTATCACCAGCTATTCTCTTTTGTAATAGTCAAGCTTACTATTCACATCGCTAAAAATTCTGTGTTTCATGAACGCACAACACACATCAAAGTCGATTTGTCATTTTGTCCATGAAAAAGTTCAACTTTGTAAACGGATTCTACGACATTCGGCTGGTGTAAATTGTCGAAGTGATGTGTATAAAAAATAGACGGTTAACCATGTATAGCCGCCCGGTGTTGCTGCTTTATATAAGGGTCAGGCGGTTAGCCGGTTACCCATGTGTAACTGTCCGGTGTTGTTATTATGTATTTAATCTCACATCATTATTTGTACATTCTCTCACCTCCTCTCTTCTATATAAGGAGAGGTGCACTCATGTAATAGCAAGATTCAAGGAGAAATAAAATAAATATTTTATTTGTATTTTGAGATTTCAGTGTGCTTAAATTATTTGTAGTTTGTGTTTAAGTGTGGTGATTAGGAGGACCACCTGGGATTGTTCAAAATCCCAACCAGAAGAAACAAAAAGAGAAACCAAGCCAATTTAACAGATTCCAATAAGTCCCTCTCTAACATGAAAACTACAAAAGATTATAAAGACCAAAAAAGGATTGTGCACCTTCAGGTAAATCCAAACATTCAATTGCATCGTTTGGCAAGCTTTCATTCACAGTAAGAGCCATTTCTTTAAGTAGACTGGGTAAGGGAACTTCTGCATTTTTCTCAACCTTCAACCTCCTAAGGAACCATCTTTGTACCTGATCAAACAGGAAAGAGAAGAACAACAACTGGAACATTTGAGATCCATGAGAATAAGGATTCAAGCTATATAAACATATATAAATAATTACCTGCTTCATTTGTATGGCTTTATTCTCGCTTCTACTTTGAGCACTATTACAATAATTAGAGGAAGAAAAATTGATCATATATCAAAATCAATTTAAAAGATCATCAACCCATATTCTTATTTATTTTCTTTTAGCCTCAAAAGTTTTTTAAGTAAACTATTGATACGACGCGACCGCCACGATCTGTTATGAGTCTATGTAGCCTCATGGGCATTATCGTACATTTCTTATTGTGTTATTTTAATGTTTGTTTTGTAGTAAGGGGCTTCATCTATATAAGAAGCCCTAGGGGTAGAGTCTTTCTTATCTTGGAGTCTTGAATGTTTTGGCTCTCTTGGAGAGTGGAGCGTTGAGGAGGACCCAACCTCTGGATGCATGACGAGACTTATCTAGATTGTATCTTTGTCGTTTAATGCAATGTTCTTCGTTTCCTTGATCTAATTACAAGCCTATTATAACAACTTGGTCCGACCTACCTCGATTAGGGTTCTCCGAACCCTAATAACATCGGTCGCCTCCTTCGGCCGCTACCGGTTCATGCTTCCGCCGCTACAGGTTCAGGCTTCCGCCGCTTGCGTCGGCTACTAGGGATTGCGGAATCCACTGCCAGGTGTGTCTGCTCCGCCACCTCGCCTCGTCTACTCCGACTCCGCCGCCGGATCGCATCGGCCTGTGCCGGATCGTGCTGGGATCGCATCCTTCCGCTACGATGCTACTGATTTTGTCGGCTCCGCCACTCCGGCGACGCCGAGCTTCCATTTTCGCGACTGCTCAGCACCACGGCGCCATCAACCGCCGCCAATCCCTTCCCCACCCTTCGCTATCTTCCGTCGGCGCCGTCCGATAGTCCGGGAGTTTCCATCGACTCCTCCCGACATGGCCAGCGGACTCCCGCGTCTTCCACGCCTTCTGGAGGCCCCCCTGCACCTTCAACGACCATTATGCAGCTGCTTCTCCTCCACGCACCCTTCCACTGGTTGGGCCTCACTCCTCCACCTTTTGCTGCCTTTTGGCGGCCTTTGTCGCCCCTCTTCGCCGCGGTTCATACCAAGACACAGGTCATAGCCCCCCACGCCGACGAGAACACCTCCATCACGACAAGCTTGGATTCTCAACGCATGGATCACATTGAAGCCCAACTGGAGGACCTCACACTCCTCCTTCGAGGCCTTATCGCAGCAGTCAATCGCCCACCGGCCCCTCTACCGCCACCGATTCCAACCATCCCCGACCACTTGGGGTTTTTACACCCTAAGACCGACTGTGCCCCGGCCCACCTCCGCTGGATTGAGATCCCGGTGTTCGATGACACCGACCCTCTCGGGTGGATCACCCGCGTCGAGCGGTTTTTCAACTTGCAGGCCACCCCCGCCAACCAGAAGGTCCCGCTCGCCACTATCTATATGGAAGGCTCGGCGCTCCATTGGGTGCGTTGGATGCGCCAATAGGCACCTGACATGCCCTGGCCCACATTGAAGGAGCTCCTCTGCCACTACGACGCCGCCAGGTGGGTAATGTTTTTGAGCGCCTCAGCTCCGTTTGCCAGACTGACTCTGTGGCCACCTACATCAACGAATTCATCGCGGTCGCTACGCATGTTCCCAGCTTGGCCCCCCGACCGCTACTTGGCTTGGCCCCCCGACCACAACCTCCGTGCGCGCCTGCGGGTACACAATCCGACCACTCTCTCCCGGACAATTTAGCAGGCAAGGTATCTCGACGCGGAACTCTACCCAGATCAACCACTCTCCTCAACCCGGCCGCCCCAACCGCGGTCATTACCGCCACCTCTTCTGCATGTGGACCCTCTGCCCCCACCTGGGCCCCAGCTATCTCTTCCACCTCCGCAGCCGCCAGCTCCACGTCCACCGGCCCCTCGACGACCCCATCATCTTTCGTACGAACAACAAGTCGAGCTCTGTCGCAAGGGCCTCTGTTTTCGCTGCGAGCAACCCTACTCGCCCACCCACGTCTGCCCCTTCAGGAATCTGTGTGTTGCCGGGATCTGAAGATGCTGATCCGGACTCCGAGGAATTAGACACGCTGACGCTTTCTGACGACCCCTTTGGTCCTCGACCTTGAGGACAAGGTCGTTTTTCTGTCGGGGCGTGTTAATACGACGCGACCGCCACGTTTTGTTATGAGTCTATGTAGCCCCGTGGGCATTATCGTACATTTCTTATTGTATTATTTTAATGTTTGTCTTGTAGTAAGGGGCTTCATCTATATAAGGAGCCCTAGGGGTAGTCTTTCTTATCTTGGAGTCTTGAGTGTTTTGACTCTCTTGGAGAGTGGAGCGTCGAGGAGGACCCATCCTTCAGATACTTGGCGAGACTTGTCTCGATTGTATCTTTTTCGTTTAATGCAATGTTCTTTGTTTTCTTGATCTAATTATAACCCTATTGTAACAACTATCCTTTTATAAAATAGAAGAGTAGAAGATAGCATGAGACTCACTTAAAATAATCCGTAAGCTTCTGGTGAAAATTTGAATCACTCAATTCATCTTTTCCCCCCTGCAGTAACATCTCCATATGCCTAACCTGTTTGAAAATGGTAAGTAATTGAAAACTTTAAATAAATAACTTAAGAATATAGAGGACTAGGCTAAACTTCTTAACCATGTTGAACCAAAACATAAATATGAACTTACACAAAAAACAAATTAGTAAGTTACTCATAATTTGATGAATGAGAAATATGATTTCTGAATTGTTTAGAAGTGAAAAATCATGATCATGACGTCTACATCTTAAACAGAGCAATTTTTTAAATTAAAAATTCCATGGCACTACAAAAAAAAAATTTGTCACTGCATGATGATTTGATACTACTTAAAAATTAAATATCACGCGAAGGATAAATGTATAAATACGTAGTTACAAGAGAGCAAGACAGTTTTTGTGTGGTTCACCACCCTTTGGTTAATCCATAGCCCCAGCTACAACTCAAGCACAGGTTTCCACCATCAATGCTCCTGATGAAGGAGAGGATTCTCCATCTCCCGAGTAGCATCTACAATTTATGCTCAACTTATGGCGGAGTCACACCTCTCATTAACCCTTGTTTGATGTCAGACCTATTATACACCCTACTTATGGTGGAGTGATTGTTATGTACCCCTGATTGAGATTTCGTGGTTTATAGAGTAAAGAAGAAATTGAGTGAAGGATTGGTGCTCTCCTTCCTTGAGTCGAAGGGCCCTAGGGGGTGGAGGTGAGGGAAGCTCGCCGGATAGATCGGGCGTGATGTAGATAGGTGGCGGACGAAGCCCTAGCTGAGTGCAGTGTCGGTCCTGCGTGAGAACTAGAGAGAGTAATAGAATTGATATTGATTCATTTCATAATTTTATTCCCACGATTGCTTAGGATAATTAAGGTAATAGAGGTGTTCACCCTATCAAAATGTCTCTCACAAGACTTAAACAAGTGCGACTTAAATAGGATAGTTTCAAAACATATAAAATATGACGAACCTAAAAATAGCATTTCTTCCTCAATCCTTACGCAGTATCGAGCATCGTTGATACATCACCCAAGCGTGGGCCCATAACATATCTTCACCCATTGAGATCCAGCTTGTCTGCAAGCTGGAGGGTGGGAAAAGCTGCACGAAGGGCCAACTGAAACCTTGAACATGGAATCGGATGGGTCGTCTTCCCACTACACCAGGGCCCTTGAAAGTTCATCAATGTGGCAAGTACTAAAAATTTGTGCTGGCATGTATGGTAGTTGTTATGCAATTTATTGTGGTACGCCACTAATGGCAAGATTTATGTCTTGCATACAAAAGGCTTCAGCTGTGAAGCATGGAAACGCCGTGTATATTGGTTTCAACTAACAACTATAGATGGAAGGCCACCTGAACAATATTTTTCAAGGCCTGCAAAGGGCCCATATAACTTAGGTCTCAATTTGTGGTAACAAATTCTGAAGGTTGACAAATGACGGTAGGAGCGGCGCTTCAGCCATAACCGGACAATGGGAGAAAATAAAAGCTCATGGTGATCACTATTGTAAGCCCTCCACATACGGGACTGGAAGAGGCAGTCTTGCATTTTAGTTAGGACCTAATCATTAGTCAACAGGTCGCGGTCAACATTCTCGATCAAGGAGATCCAGCCACAATATAACAAATGGTGGGGGATAGAAATGTGTGGCATGAAGTATTGTAACAATATTTTACCCAAGGAAGCCAGTGCGCTCAATTATTGGGGTGATATCTCATGACGCAAAGAAGGTAAATCTCAATAGTGCGTTTAACCACCTCTGTTTGCACGTTATGCTATGGTTGATAGGCGGATGAGAAGGCAATTTGGTGTTGCCAAGTGTAAAGAAATTCATCTAGAACTAACTCACAATAACTTTGTCACAGTAAGATATGATGCTCTCAGAAAGCCCATGTTACGTGGAACACTTGCTCGAAGAACACACGGGCAGTGCCTTCTGTTGTAAGGGAGTAGGCAAGAGGGATGAAGTGTGCCCCATTGGAAAACTAGTCAGTAATCACCATGAGGTCCAATTTTCCCTTTGATGTTAGCAATATCTTCACGAAGTCCATCGACATGTTGGCCCAAATATGTATCAACATGGGTAATTGCTTCAAGTGTTGGTGAACTCCACTAGTGGCAAACACGAACATTGTAACTGCACATTCATAACATAATGCACAACTAAATGTTTCCAAAATGTTGTTTATTTTTAATATCATTGACCAAAATTAGTGTGTTTGTTTCATGATCTTGAACAACGCAATAAGATTTCCAAAATGTTGTTTATAACTCAATCGTTTGTGAGTCGCTAAGTCAAGGTGTCACTTTTCTTTGAAGGTAGGAAATCAATGACAATGAAGAATTTTGGAGAAGAAGCAATGAAAGTTATGGAAATGGAGAAGTACAAGTAGAAGTAATGCGAAGAAGAAGATGATACCGTGAAGAAATATGTGATTTTTTTCTTAATTCATTCAGGGACAATTAAGACCATATTATGCACAATTGTATTACATCAACAAAGATAATGTCATCAATACTAATTACAAAAATCCAAGAATTACATTAATCCATATGATCCAATGTAGATGGCCGAGAGGCTCAGATTATGATATGTGTTCTGAAATGGATGACCAAGATGGTGATCCTCATATTCTATGATGGATGGTTGGTTAAGAACGATGCTCCGCCGGACAAGGAACAATGAAAATAAGCATGCAAGCATTTAGAACTTAATGTATCTCTATATTTCTATCATGTCTCCTATACGTCCATAATTCTAATAATTTTTGCATCACGAGGAAGTATTAGCATTTAGCAATCAAGGAATTAAACTATCTTCACATCCAAACGCATGGAAAAAGAAGTAGGTGATGTTCATACTAATCCTATCCGGTTTGTATAATGATCAAAGGAACACAATCTAGTAAACCACGGATTCGACCGTTGTTATTTGCTTCTACCAAAACTCTTTAAAATGGTTTCTTTTCCCCAGCAATTCCAGTTCCGGTAATTTGGTTCCCAAGAGAGTCTTTAGCTGGGGAAAAAAAGGGGACACTTTGAATGTGAACGTCGTCGTTGTAAGACTTTACATCTAATGGCCTACTTCATTGCAATAAAATGATACATTTATGAGATCGATTTTGGATTCTATGAACACCTTAAGACAGAGCAAAGATGAAAGCTACTACTTTTGAAAATATACAATTTCTATCTACAAACAAAACTCAAATGACAAATCATATTTAAAATTAGCCACGATCAAGGAAGAAAGCTTGTTTAGTAGGGCACAACCTCGGATCTAGAGAAACGAGCAGCGAGCCTGTTCCTCGTCTTGCTCTGATCTCCCACCATTTCCTAAAATTTCAGAGAGGGCGAATGAAAAATATATAAGTAGCAACTTGACATCATGGAGAGACTGAAAGAGAACGGAAGGGTGTAAACGAGGCAATGGGGACATGGATAGGCAAATAACTATGGAAGAGATAAGGAATAGAAGACCAGCAAACGGAGAACTCCGGCGATGAGTGTTCGCCGGAAAAATATGTGGTCGGTAGCTGGGAATTAGAATACACGGTGACATTGCCAAGCTGCAGCCCATCTTCGGATATGAGAAAATTGGAATGGGGAAGGGGCGCGGCACATTAATACCTTTCGACGCTCTTCATGAATCATGGCTGTTTCTTCTTCCTCTTTGCTGAGGTGCGTCGTCTCCATCCACGGCTGAATCATGAATCTCACCACTGAAAAATGCCGACAACTTTCAAGAGCAACAGTCAGCAAAAATGCAGGTTTGGCTGCCGGAGCAAACCCAAAAAAAATCAATTTTTATGCCATTTTTTATTAAATGTTTTTTTATTTTTTTTATTTTATTTTTTTATATTAGCAGACTAGAGGACTGACTCTTTTTAATCCTCCTGCTCGGCTAACCAAGCGGGCCACCCCTACCCCGCCGCCATCGCCCTGCCCCGGCCTCCATGATCCAACAAACAAGGTCGGTCCTTGTTGATCGACTCAGTTTTCATTTCCCTCAAACCCTCTTTGGCCAACGGAATCGACCGCACAGGCCGCCGGTTCACGCAGCAATCTCATACAGCTTTGTGTTCTTCGGTGGCGAAATGTTGTTATGAAGCCGGAATCACCAACAGAGAAGCTCATGATCGCCGACATTGATTTGTGAGTAGGCGGCGTCTTCTTCCATCTGTTGAGGAACTCCCATTTCTACATAGAAGTTACTTCCCCAATAATAAGGCCGGTTGGAATCCAAGAGAAGACCGCATACAAAGTTATCAACAGCGGTGAGCGTCGTCGTAGGAAGTCTGGAGAGGGTGTCATAGACAATAGAAGCATCAATGCTGAAACAATGAACAAGGTGAGAATCGTAAGGAACCAGAGCGCAAAATACAGGATCATTCTCTCCATAAGAGATGGCAATGGAGGACATTGACCCGATGGCAGAGGCGCCTAGGGTTAGAGTCGCGGCTGGGAGCAAGAAGTTGAAAAAAGTACTTGACAGTGGAGAGCAAGGAGAGAGATTTTCTAGTATAAAAGGGGTTAGAAATGAAAAAAAAAAGATATTTAAAAATGGGTGATGTTATATATAAATCGCTTTTGGCTATATACAAATCATCATTATATACAAATCAGTGCAAATATAAATTTGTTATACACAAACCTAATGGTTATATACAAACCAGTACAAAATAAAAAAAATATTTTTTTAAAAAAATCACTTAATAACACTAGCTTGTGAGGTATTAATTTTTTTTCTTACGAAAATCAATAGCTCGTATAAATACTTTAAATCTTGCTATAATTGTGAATAGTGATAGAGTGGGAAGAAACATTTCGACTGCAGGTAAGCACTAGATTGTCAAATTTGGAGAATCTCCATTACACGTCGGCGAGGCGATGTCGAGAGCGGCGAAGGTTGTAGCGAGGAACCAAATAGGAATGATCGGGAGGTGTATGCGGATGGGTATCGGGAGCGGGCGAACCGAATATGAGAGATCACCAACCGGAGGGTTGCTTTCGTTGTCAAGGCTCCATTGTGTGACAGGGATTTTAGCATGATCGTTACAAGAGATATCAGGAGGTGTATGCGGCGGGGTTTCGGGAGCGGGCAAACAACTCGTGAGACTTAGGCTAGAAATGAGAAAAATTGATTTTTTTTAAGTATTTAAGTTTGTTTGTCTATAGTGTTTTTAAAAGACCCAAAAAACTCTAAAAATTGGTTTGTATATATCCAAGAGCGGTTTATATATAGCATCACCCTTAAAAATATGTAAATTTATTTTGGTTCTCTAGCAGCCAAAGCGGATTTGTTTGTAACACCGTCCTTTTTTTACTATGGGCAATCTAAGTCGCTAACCTCAAATTTAGATGTAGTTATCCTCTATGCATGTGTTTTTATCGTTTGGATGAAGAAGAACCTTGTATATTTCCAAATGGAACTGTCGAGTTCCGATTGAAATTTCAATTTAGTTGGAATCTAATTTCTCATGGGAATGTCTAATTCTAACTGAAATATCTAGTTTCAAATCCAAACAGAATCTTCAACCAACTGCATTCGTGTACTTTTTGAGTGTACATCTTATTCTAACACATTAAGCTATATTATTCTCATGGACAGAAAGCAACATATAGTTTTTCAATAGTTCAATATATAGCGACTATGCTCATGAAATCGGTTTAGCATGCGAAAACAACATATACAACTCGCATTTGTCAAAGAAAGACCTCGTTGCACCACGTAGGCAATAGTCAAAATCAACACTGAAGAGCATGTCAAATTCAGCAATCAGCTAAAAGAGGCATTTCCTATTAGGGTGAGTATCATAATCGCCCAGGTCAACCATTCAGAAGAAGGACGAGCTCAAGCATATGCTCGCCTGAGCGAGTATCCAAAAGAAGTTTTGGCGAGCTTCGGGAATACTCACCTAGCTGGCGATCTCCAACAACATCTCATCGGGCGCAGACGAGGTCCTTCAATAGTCGCTAGGAGATGGTCACCAAGACGCAAGTCGCGTGATCAACCGGCCACGAGTGGCAACCTCGCAGGGGCTGGGTATTCTTACCTACAGACCCTCCCCCCCCCCCCACACAGGATTTGTCAATAAATGGGACCGCATGGGTACTAGGAACGACACCTCGAGACATTGAAATCTCAACCCCCCCCCCCCTGTCGCGCTCTTTTGAGACTATAACTCTATAGGTGGTGTCGTCCTCGTACCACACTCAGCCTATTGGTTGTAGAGGGGATGTTTCTCGCAAACTTTTGGGTACGTTGTTGGACATCCCTATTGCAGTGTTTGTGGTCTTTTAGGCCTTTCTCTCTCCTCTTTGTTCCAATCTTCAGAAACGGTCGACTGAATCTCGGGACCAGTTGCCTTAGGCTGCATTTAGATCCGAGTATTTGGAGTTGAGATTTTCCCAACTTCAACACAACACATTGTATATTGGACGCATACCAGGATTATTAAAGTGCGGTGTAAAGATTTCAAAGTCGCAGCACGATGGGCATCAAAAGTACCATAAATTGTATAGCATGGGATGTTTGACATGCATTACCTACACTGCCGATAAAGATGGTAAAAATTGGGAGGTTGCTAAGTTTGTAGAGAAACACAATCAGTGCTGACGCTGAGGTTGACGAGAGCGACAAGGAGGCAGGCAACTGCTAAGCAGGAAGAGGCCGGTGCGAAGTCTGAAATGGGGACTGCATCTGGAGCTGAGACTGAAGCTGCTGCACTTGAGCTATAAGCTGACTCCAGTCGGCGGAAGGGGCCTCAGACGGGGCACCGGAATCAGGCGGGCCCCCAAAGTCGGAAGGAGTAGCGGCGACAACACGAGTGGTGGTGGACTCCTGGTGAAGGTGAGGAAAGAGCAGCCAGCATCGGGCCTTTTCATGACCAGTTTGTAGGCAGTGCTGACACTAAACAGAGGCAAATAGGTTATCGCGGCCACCCCCGTGACCTTTAGAGGTAGTAGTACGCCCCTCACACAGAAGAAGTATGACTGGAAGCAAGAGCCATTTGGTCTGGAAGGGGAACATAAGCTGAAACTGATGAAACAGCGGTCAGGCGAACATGACGCTCATGCTCCACCATGGAATATGTAACACCTCAAATTCAATGGCAGAAAGTTTGTCACTATCGTTGGGTGATACTGGGTATCGCCTGATGGCGCTAGCGATGTAGAGTTCGTCGAGCTGCACTCGACGCACTCAACGCATTCGACGAATCTTAGAAATGATATCGTCGAGTGACGATAGTGGGTATCACCATATGGCGATAGCGGTAAGCGTGGAGTAGTCACTCGACGCTCTCGACGCACCCAACGCCTGAAAGCATTGAGTGGCTTGATATCGCGGGCGATATTGGATATCGTCGGGCGATAGTGTCGCGTGGCGTGAGACACGTGTCGGATTGGCTGTTAAGCAGCCAATAAGCGGTGGTTGACCTAAGTCAAAGCGGTCAAAGCGATGAAGTCGATATTGCCAAGTGGAGACAGTCGATATTATCAGGCGATCGCGCCAAAGTTGACCAATCAACTCAAATCATGACCCTTGCTTTATTTTGAATGAGAGATCGTGTGGTTGGGAGTAATCTCGAATCCACCTAACCAGAGAAGAATAATAAGGAGGTTTCATTCTCTTTCTATCTCTCTCTCTCTCTCTTTGTTTCCTGATTTTTCTTGAGTGAAAAGGAAGTGCTGGGCTGAGCTTTGTGAGCTCGTTGAAGGAGATCTTGTGGTCGAAAGTCAGATCCGAAGATAGATCCACGAGGAGGAGAGTGACGTGCTCATTTCCATCCGCGTAGAAAAGTTTTGTCATGGCTCCGAAGAGAACTACAAGGGTAACGAGTTTCTCCGAGACAAGTGAAGTCCTCAATATGCATATTTGCATGGATCCACTCACCAAAAGGTGAAAAGGGTGGATTACAATTTTTGTGTTGAACATTTTTCCTAAAATGCATATATGAGGCATATTTTCAAAAGACGTGAGAAATTAGGAGAAAACGTTGTGCGACTAGCCAAAACTGTAATGTTAATAACAATCACAAAAAAAATCAATTTTTATGCCATTTTTTATTAATAACGTTTTTTATTATTTTTTATTTTATTATTTTTTTATATTAGCGAACCACGGGACTGACTCTTTTTAATCCTCCTCCTTGGCTAACCAAGCGGGCCACCCCTACCTCGCCACCATCGTCCTGCTCCGACCTCCATGATCCAACAAACAAGGTTGGTCCTTGTTGATTTACTCGGTTTTCATTTCCCTCAAACCCTCTTTGGCCATCGGAATCGACCACAATGCAATCTCATACAGCTTTGTGTTCTTCGGTGGCGAAATATTGTTATGAAGCCGACATTGATTTGTGAGTAGGTGGCGTCTTCTTCCATCTGTTGAGGAACTCCCATTTCTACATAGAAGTTACTTCCCTAGTAATAAGGCCGGTTGGAATCCAAGAGAAGACCGCATACAAAGTTATCACCGGCTGTGAGAGTCTTCGTAGGAAGTCTGGAGGGGGTGCCATAGACAATAAAAGCATCAATGCTGAAACAATGAACAAGGTGAGAGTCGTAAGGAATCAGAGCACAAAATACAGGACCATTCTCTCCATAAGAGATGGCAATGGAGGACATTGACCCGATGGCAGAGGCGCCTAGGGTTAGAATCGCGGCTGAGAGCAAGAAGACGAAAAAAAAGTACTTGACAGTGGAGAGCAAGGAGAGAGGTTTTATATTATAAAAGGGGTTAAAAATAAAAAAAAAAGACATTTAAAAATATGTAAATTTATTTTGGTTCTCTAGCAGCCAAAGAGGATTTGTTTGCAACACCGTCCTTTTTTTTTACTATGGGCAATGCAAGTCACTAACCTCAAATTTAGGTGTAGTTATCCTCTATGCATGTGTTATTATCGTTTGGATGAAGAAGAACCTTCTATATTTCCAAATGGAACTGTCCAGTTCCGATTGAAATTTCAATTTAGTTGGAATTTAATTTCTGATGGGGATGTCTAATTCTAACTGGAATATCTATTTTCAAACCCAAACAGAATCTTCAACCAACTGCATTCGTGTACTTTTTGAGTGTACGTCTTATTTTAACACATTACGATATATTATTTTCATGGACAGAAAGCAACATATAGTTTTTCAATAGTTCAATCTGAGGATGAAGTGTGCTCAATGTATAGCACTATGCTCATAAAATCGGTTTAGCATGCGAAAACAACATATACAACTTGCATTCGTCAAGAAAAGATCCAGTCGTACTACATAGGCAATAGTCAAAATCAACACTGAAGAGCATGTCAAAGTCAGCAATTAGGTAAAAGAGGCATTTCCTATTAAGGTGAGTATCATAATCGCCCAGGTCAACCATTCTGAAGAAGGGTGAGAATCAAGCATATGCTCGCCTGAGCGAGTAGCCAAAAGAAGTTTTGACGAGCTTCTGGAATACTCGCCTAGCTGGCGATCTCCAGCAACATCACATCGGGCGCAGGTGAGGTCCTTCAATAGTCGTCAGGAGATGGACACGAAGACGCAAGTCGCGTGATCAACAGGTCACGAGAGGCAACCTCGCAGGGGCTGGGTATTCTTACGTAGAGACCCCCCCCCTCAGGATTTGTCTATAAATAGGACTGCATGGGTACTAGAAACGACACCTCAAGACATTGAAATCTCGACCCCCCCCCCCCGCGCTCTCTTAAGACTATAACTCTCTAGGTGGTGTTTTCCTCGTACCTCCCTCAGTCTATTGGTTGTAGAGGGGATGTTTCTCCAAAACTTTTGGGTACGTTGTTGGACATCCCTATTGCAGTGTTTTTGGTCTTTTAGGCCTTTCTCTCTCCTCTTTGTTCCAGTCTTCAGAAACGGTCGACTGAATCCCGGGACCAGTAGCCTTAGGCTGCATTTAAATCCGAGTATTTGGAGTTGACATTTTCCCGACTTCAACACAACACATTGTATATTGGACGCATACCAGGATTATTAAAGTGTGGTGTGAAGATTTCAAAGCCGCAGCACGATGGGCATCAAAAGTACCATAAATTGTATAGCATGGGATGTTTGACATGCATTACCTACACTGCCGATAAAGATGGTAAAAATTGGGAGGTCGTTAAGTTTGTACAGAAACATAATCAGGGCTGACGTTGAGGTCGACGAGAGCGACAAGGAGGCAGGCAACTGCTGAGCAGGAAGAGGCTGGTGCTAAGTCTGAAATGGGAATTGCATTTGGAGCTGAGACTGAAGCTGCTGCACTTGAGCCATAAGCTGACTCCAGTCGGCGGAAGGGGCCCCAAACGGGGCACCGGAATCAGGCGGGCCCCCAAAGTCGGAAGGAGTAGCGGCGACAACACGAGTGGTGGTGGACTCCTGGTGAAGGTGAGGAAAGAGCAGCCAGCATCGGGCCTTTTCATGACCAGTTTGTAGGCAGTGCTGACACTGAACAGAGGCAAATAGGCTGTCGCGGACACCCCTGTGACCTTTAGAGGTAGTAGTACACCCCTCACACAGACGAAGTACGACCGGAAGCAAGAGTCATTTGGTCTGGAAGAGGAACAGAAGCTGGAACTGATGAAACAACGGTCAGGCGAGCACGACGCTCATGCTCCTCCACCATGGAATATGCAACACCCCAAATTCAACAGCAGAAAGTTTGTCACTATCGTTGGGTGATACTGGGTATCGCCTGATGGCGATAGCGATGTATAGTTTGTCGAGCTGCACTCGACGCACTCAACGCATTCGACGAATCATCGAAATGATATCGCCGAGTGGCGATAGTGGACGCACTTGACGCTCTCGACGCACACAACGCCTGAAAGCGTTGAGTGGCTTGATATCGCGGGCGACAGTGGATACCGTCGGGCGATAGTGTCGCGTGGCGTGTGACACGTGTCAGATTGGCTATTAAGCGGCCAATAAGCGGTGGTTGACCTAAGTCAAAACGGTCAAAGCGGTGAAGTTGATATCGCCGAGTGGCGACAGTCGATAGCGCCAAAGTTGACCAGTCAACTCAAATCCTGGCCCTTGCTTTATTTTGAATGAGAGATCATGTTGTTGGGAGTAATTCTGAAGCCACTTAACCAGAGAAGAATAGTAAGGAGGTTTCATCCTCTTTCTCTCTCTCGCTCTCTTCATTTCTTGATTTTCCTTAAGTGAAAAGGAAGAAGAAGCTAAGTATTGGGTTGAGCTTTGTGAGCTCGCTGAAGGAGATCTTGTGGTTGGAGGTCAGATCCGAAGATAGATCCGCGAAGAGGATAGTGGCATGCTCCTTTCCATCCACGTAGAAAAGCTTTGTCATGACTTCGAAAAGAACTACAAGGGTAACGAGTTTCTCCTGGATAAGTGAAGTCATCAATATGCATATTTATATGGATCCCCTCACCAAAAGGTGAAAACTGGTGGATTCCAATGGGTAGATCAGTTTGATCCTCATATATTTCTGCATTTAGATCAGGAAATGTATAGTACGTAATAGGCGTGCTGTGAGAAGCCCATCTGGACAAGTTGGTCTGGATTGGTGATGTTTATTTTGCATACCGGAGAAGACTCCGTGGATATGCGTGTGAAGTACGTGTGAAATCCGGGGTATAGGGTATACAAGATGCTGCATCAAAGTACTGGAAGTATTTTTAGGAAAACACATAGAAAAGATCACAGTCTGGAGAACTAGTGATATCGCCAGGCGATAGTGAGTGTCTCCTGGCGATAGCTGCCAATGAGCTGGAATTTTGTGTGACCTGTCTTGAAGAAACCTGTGGGTTACTGTATGTAAAGCTGTGAGCCTAAATTGCCCGACAATGGTGCATACCAACCTAAAATGGCAAAGGGCCGTGTGACTTATGATGAGTGTCGTGAAGGCCAATTACTATGTCATCAAGTTAAGTACCTCTGAATGACAGATTCGTCAAGTTAAGTACCTCTGAATAGGCAATCAGTCGTCAAGTTAAGTACCTTTGAACGACGTAGTCGTCAAGTTAAGTACCTCTGAACGACAAAGTTACCGTTAAGTCATGGACCTCTGAACGGTGGTGGTACACGGGGGAGTCCGGTATACCGAAAATACGCGAGGACTACCCCGAGTTATTTGTGTAATGCTGGTTTGAAACAGTAACTGGTATGTAGCAACGATGTTTAGAGATGTTGCAATATTGTTTTCGGCTGATTGCCTGATTAGAAATGGTTGTTTTATCTACTGCAATCATTTTCTTGTTGTCTTCTTATATGAAGATTAATTTCGGTGACGAAATTCTTGTAAGAGGGAAGGAGTTGTAACACCCCAGTTTTCAGACCTGGTGTCGCTGGAAGCTAACGCCCGGCAGAAGAGATGTCGCTGGCGGTAGGTCGATAAGCTCGTCATTGGATCCAGTGCGCACGATCATGGGATCCAGTGCGTACGACCACTGGTCGGGCGCCACTGATCGTGCACACTATTCTCCATTTTTCCGAGTTCTGCCTAGGGCAAACGCACGACCATTGCACTTAGTGTGCACGACCACTGGTCGTGCGCCGCTGCTCGTGCGCGTTGATCCCATTTGTTCTAGAGTTCTGCCAGTGTTAATCGTACGATCATAGGATCCAGTGCGCACGACCACTGGTCGTGCGCCACTGATCGTGCGGACGAGTCAGGTCCGTCATTTCATTTTGTAGCCGTCCGATTTTTCCTTAAACCTGATCCTAGGACCCAGGATCTTCCGCCTAAATGACTTTATTATGGTTGAGAGGGTCTTTCCCCTCATTTCTCATCTTTTAGAGTGAGTTAGGGTGGAGAGGATGAAAAGGGAGGAGGAAGGAGAAGGTCTTCCATCGCCATTGACGAAGCTTCGGAGCTCCGATCGTCATTCCGAGACCGGATCTGTGGAGAGGGCGTGGAGGCGCTCGTGTCAATCCGTTCAAAGCAAGGATTCCATGGATAGGAAGAGAGGTCATAAGGTAACGACATTTTCTCCTCTCGGTTTCTATGATGCATGTATAACATCTATTTTCTTTCTTATTTTTCAAGCTTTTGGGCACAAAATCTCTCAAATGAGAGAGGTTTGGGTCGACACGGTTCAAGAAGAACCACCGGGTCAATTGTGTCCGTCCCCGACATGACTTTGCATTAGAGATCCACTCTGTTAGTGGATTAAGCATTGTGGGTGAAGCCGTAGTCGCGACCGTTAGTCCGACTCGGTGATGTTGCATAGCGAGTCTTAAGGATTTTATAGAAATCCATTGCGGCAAGATGTCGTTTGTGATGTATGTGTTTTACCCCTTTTTCGAGTGAGTACTTGTAGCCGGAACCGGACAGGGTTAGCTCATCATTGGAAGTAGATGGTTTCCTTGGTGTGGGGCAACATTGCAGTACGAATGAGGGATTAGGGCGGGAAAGGCTATAGATTGTGATATGCTAAGGTGCGGCTTTGTCTCCGTGGTCGGCTGGCTATCCTGTGACGTGCAAGTCATGTGGGGAGAGTGTTATGACGAGACTAGTCCTCCTCTGTGAGACTGATGAGAACGCCACACATAGGACAAGCCCGGGCAATGAAGCTCACGAGCGGGTAGGGTCCAGCAAGGGTTCTTAGAATCGGTCTATGTGTGAGACGGAAACATGACGTGAGAAGTCAGGGTTTGCAGGCAAGCCCAGGTCTAAGACCCACGAGCGGGTGGGGCCTTTGCAAGATTTCCGTGTGGCAGCTTGTATGCCGTTAGGGTAATTGCAATACCCTTTTGTTTGCGGCTTGACGTCGATGGGGAAATTGGAAGTACCTAGTTGTTATGATGATGTGCAAGATGCATATGTGATAGGGTGTCTTAGGTGAAGCCCGAGTTTGCATACATGCTGCATAGTAGGCCCCTTTGATTATATGTTCACCATAAGAAAACATGTTTGTTGTGTGAGACATCCAAATCTGTTTTTAAAGCTTAACATGTTTATGTATATGGCATACGAAGTGCTGACCTGCAGGTTAGAGGTGTACCCCGGGGTCCGTTAGGGGCGGTCGGGAGGAGATGTGTTGGTTACACAGTAGTGGTCAGTCTTTGTTGACCCACGTTACCACAAATTTTTACAGGGCAAGGATCGCGGGCGGGAGCAAGTGCGCCGGCCGAAAAGGCCTAAGCCTCATGAAGTGATTACAATTCTTACTAGCTTGTTTTCTTCGTGACTGTGATGCTCCATGATTTTGGTATTTTTGACTTGCATGCCGAGGTAGCCTAAGAGTGCTTCTGCACGTTGATGTTTGACCTTGTTGTCATTCAGTTTTGGGCTTATTTTGTGTAAGGCCTTGAGGCCATTTTAATACTCCTGTTTGGTAGTGGATAACTTCTAGTTTATTGGTATGATTCCGCTGTTGCTTTATTCTGAGTTTTGAGTTGGGTAGTTAATATCATCTTTTAATGTTAAAGCCGTGACGTCCGTATGTTGTGGGGCCCCGGCCAGACCCATATTATATGGTCATTACAGGGGAGGTGTTACACGATGCATGTCAAAATAACATAAAACTGGCTTTTCCTCTCTTAAGCGTGCACGCCTATCTCCTAGGACATCATTTTTTGATCTCGTAGGAGATCATTTTAATGACAATCGTTCGAAGAAGATAGAATTTATAGATAATAATCTAAGAGTTACTAACGGGTAATTTAGATTTGAATGTTGATGTTGTGAGCATCGTTTGTTTGATAATCCCTGATGACTGTTCATAATTTTTTTGTTATGTCTAGTCATTCCATAGTTGGAGCATGTATATTTGTACCAAATCTTTTTAAACCATATCTTCAACTCTTCAACTCATCCACCTCCTTTCTTCTTGCTTGTACTAAGGGTCTCCCGACCTTTTTGGGTTTATCGTTCCACGAGACCACAATATTTAAATCAGAACGCGACCAATCTCTTTGCCCATTAATAAGATTCAATAAATGTTCATAGGATTTTGAGAATGTGCTTTTTTTGTACCAGTAGTCAACATAATCTTCAACTCGTTTTCTTTTGTAGAATATACATGTTATGGAATGCACTCAAGTAATTTCACTTAGATCTCATTTGTTGTAATTAAAACTATTGGTTGCTAAGTCCACTATCAATTATCATCGACCTATCGTTTCACCTCAAAATTTTCGTTTCCATTCCATAATATAGTAATGAACTCCCTTTGTAACGCCATGAAACTCAAAAGAGGGACGAGTAGCATTTTGAGCCAAATTTGGCACTTGGTAGGGGTTACACGGCCTGGGACACGGGCGTGTCCCAGGGGTGTATCGTGCTCGGGTTCGACGATCTGGCCGAGTGGTCGACGAAATTACAGTCGACGATCGTCGAGCAGCGAACACGACTTGAGACATGGGCGGGTCCTAGGCCGTGTCCTGCTCGGGATGTTGGTTGGGCCGTGTCGGGGGAGATATACGGTTTTAGCGCACGGGCGTGTTCGGGCAGACACGGGCGTATCAAAATTCGACACGGGCGTGTCGAGTACCCGTGTTCTTTTTGGGATGTTCTGGACCTGTGTCGATGGAGGAACATGCCCCGCAACACGGGCGTGTACTGGATGACACGGGCGTGTCGCGAGCCCGTGTCCTGTTCTGGGTACGACGGTTTCGGCATCGTTTGAGGCACACGGCCTTAGACACGGGCGTGTCACAAGCCGTGTTCGGCCCAGGTTTTGGATTTTAAGCGCGAATCGTGGCCGTCTGTTTCCTTATTTTGGGATCCAATGGCTCAGGGCTGTCCTTGCTGGGTTATACCCGAGAATAGGGTTAGAAACCCTCGTTCTTTTTTGTGTTCTCTTTCTAAGAGTTCTAGAGAGAGGGGAGTGCAAGGAAGAAGAAGGAAGAGAGATCCGGCAGCCGGTGGAGCTTTGGAGCCCCAAATCGCAAGCCGAGTTCGGATCTACATAGGTGAGGACGTTGCGGTGCTTTCCATTCGCATAGATCTTCATGGCGCCAAAGAGGAATGCTAGGGTAACGATTCTCATCTTGGACATGTGAAGTCCTCTTTTCCCTTTGCATAGGAAGCCCGCTCTCGCAAGTATGCGGTGAGTGTGAGGTGTTCCTTCGGGTAGACATGAGTAGTCCTCATTGTTTAGCATGTAGAGTCTGTAATCGAGAAACAGACATAGACATGATGTGTAAAGCCTACCCGAACAAGTTGGTCTGGATCGGTGATGTTGCATTGCATGAATGACTGGAGAAGACTCTGCGTCGATGGTTGTTTTTCGGGTTTTCTACGCGGTAGATTGCAACAGGGAGCCTTGGGGACTAACTCCAAGGTGCACCAGGAAAACTGGGCAGATGAGTGATTCTGTCATCTTGGTGGCCTGAGAGTCAACTTGCACATAACTGGGTTATGTGAAGTGTGTGATCGAATTTGGACTCGGGGAAGCTAACCCGCACATGTGGCTTAAATTGACGTTGTAGTGTGAGCAATGGATTAGGCGGAACCGTACCCGCTCTATGTGGTTCGGTTAAAGAGACCTAAAGTACTTGGTGTAACACCCCGACTCTTATTGGGCCACCAGAGCCCTAGTGGGCCCAATAAAAGTGGCCCGAACCCTACCCATGACTCGGTAGGAAATAGCCCTAGGCAGGAAATAAAGCTAGAGAACTCCGAATTGAATTTTGTCAGTTCCTGTGACCTTGTGTAGTCAATGTGAGTGCATCGGAACTCGTTCAGTTGAATCCTGAGGTCATATAGTGAATGTGACCACTCGTAAAACGCAACGAGAGCAGATTTTGGGATATCGATCTAGAGAACTCCGAATTGAGTTCTGTCGATTCTTATGACCTTATATAACCTAAATAGGAGCATCAGGACCCGTCACATCACAATCTGAAGTCTAACGACAGTTTTACACACTTCAACCATTTTAGTGCACTGCGACGTGCAAATTTTCGACTTTTGCCAAACGGACTCCGATTCAACCCCAGTCAGTGGCGTTGGACTCGTGTGGTCAATACGAAGTCAACCGAAGTCGTCCCAGTCAATTTCGACGATAATTGGTCAATCCGTGGTCAAATCAAGCGTAGTCGCCCACCGAAAAGCGAGCACAGACCAATTATGACATAACACCCGAACTTTTACCCGACCCAGATGACTTGGACCCACTTTGACTTTGACCAACAAGGAGGACCCACCCTAGGGTTGACTTGGTCAAACCCTCCTAAAAATCCACTTTTTGGATTTTTCTCCAAGTGAGGGGCCCACCTCCTCTCCAAGGGAGGATGGCCCATGCCCCCCCCTCACTCTACTTGGGCCCCCAACCAACAAGACTAAGTTAAATGGAGGCCCACCCTATCCCCTCTCCTCTCTTCCCCCTTTTTCTCTTTCCCACCCATAAGGCCCAAGCCCATAAGGGCCTCATCCTTTTTCCCCACATGGGGGAAAATAAGGGACCTTTGGCTGTCCTTGGACAGCTGGAGGGTGGGGATTAATCCCTTCCTAAGGAGGGATTAATCCCACCTTGCCCAAAGGAAGGGAGCTTCCCCTCCCCCTCCCTATAAAGTCCACCCCACCCACATCTCATTCCCCCAAGCCTCTGAGCCATCTCCCTACCCCTGCCCCCCTGCCGGAGCCCTGGTGGCCGGAAAAAGGCAACCCGAAGAGTTTTTCCCCCTCCTCCACCACCACCAAGCCATGGCCGACTAGGCCGACCCCTCCCGAGCCCACCAGACCCAGGTGGAACCTTCTCTCCCTCCCCTCCCCATTTTCGACGTGATGCATGTCACTCACGGCGGCCGGAGCGCCACCGGAGCCACCCGAGTCTTGTTCCAGGCCGGGTGGCACTCAAGGAGGAGAAATCCTCCCACTGTGCCAGTGGTGGTGCTGGGGGAGTGCTACACCACTGGGGGCAGCGGCCCCCAGCGGCGGAGAGCGGCGGTGCCACCGAAAAACGTGGTTCTGGCAGCACCCGCAAAAAATAGAGCTTCCTCTATTTTAAGCCGGCGGCGCATGGCCGCCGAACCACCGCAGGCGTGAAGCCCGACCCCCGGCGCATCGGCTGGGGGTGGTTTGGTAGACAGACATCCACCCGAGGAGCTGGGGTGGCACGGTGGCACTGGGAGCAGGGTCACCGCCACCCCAGGCTCTCAGGATGGGATTTTTCCGGCGGCGGCCGGCGGCGCCAGGCCGCCGGACCACCGCCCAGAGAGTCGCTGGCCACCGACGAGTTGATCGGGGTCGGCGACGACGGCTGGCGAGGGCTGCCCGGCGGTGGCGGAGACCGCCACCCTCCACACCGCCGGGAGTAGTAGTGGCCGTCCGATCTCATGATGAGATCGGACGGCCTAGATCTCCTTAATCCCCCCCCCCACGCATCAGCATCAATGCCCCCACAGCGGATATGTTGCCGATCCGCTGTGGGGACAGTGGGACATAAAGCACCCTGCAACTTAATTTTAGCCGCAGGATCAGTTAGATCTGCTATTAGCAAATCAAATCAAAGGCCAGAACTTTGGAATTTTTGGGGGCCAAACCTAGGCCTCTAGGAGAAAAATGACCAACATGAAAAATGTTCCCCATGATGAGGGCTACCTCCACAAAGATTTTGAGAATTTTTGGAATTAATTTAGTATTTTTAAAAGCCAAAATAAAATTTATTTGGCTAAATTAAATACCCAAAACACTTTGAAAAATTATAAAAAAAAATTACTAGGCTCATTCTAGGCCCTCTCAAGGGTTATATCAAAATTTGAGGTCATGGGGATAAATTTTGATATTTTTCCTAAAATCTTGAAGCCTAGGGTCGCGCACGGATCCTATATCTGCTCGTTTTTCCTAAAAGACGAAATTCGAGTGTGTGATCACTCCTTATAATTAATCAAGTACTTTACTATTTTATCAACGAGAATGGCCGAGGCATGTGATTAACGCTACGGGCTTCACAGTTTTCGTAAAACCGTCGAGCGCCTCGACTCTCTCGTAATTTGGGCATGCTCGGAAGGTGAAAGTACGGGTGACGAACTAGGGGTTGTTCTCGACGACTATAAGAATATAACTCCTAACCGGACCTTGAATCAACTAAGCCATAATAAATATGGCGCAACCAAATTAATTGGATTAAAATAATTGGTGAAACCCAACCAAATCTCCGTAAATCTGGAAGCCTCCTGAGTAGGAGTGATTGAACTACTAACCATTTTCTTTATGTTTTCTCCAGTCTCGTACTGATCAAGCTTATTTTAGTACTTTCTATTCAGTACTACTCCAGTCTCGTACTGGTCAAACTCATATTTAGTACTTTCAATTCAGTACTACTCCAGTCTCGTACCAGTCAAGCTCATTTCAGTACTTTCTATTCAGTGCTACTCCAGTCTCATACTGGTCAAGCTTATTTCAGTACTTTATATTCAGTACTACTTCAGTCTCGTACTGATCAAGCTTATTTCAGTACTTTCTATTAAGTACTACTCCAGTCTCGTATTGGTCACATTTCATTCCAGCACTTTAAATAAGCAGCATAATCACCACACTTATTCTCATTGTAATTTACCATTATAGTCTCGGGTCCTGCTCTGACGAGCAGTCGTCGAGCCTTTGTTGGGATAACCAGAGTTGAAGTAGTCCTCCAGGTCTAGCCCCAAATAATGCGCTCTCACGCTCCTTATCAAAAGTAGAGCTGAGTGCCGACGCCCGGAGTCTAAAGCCTAGTGGGGCAGGCCGACGTAGACCCGATGTTTATATTGTTTGCCTTCTGATTGATTGTAAATTGCTTGCAGTGAAATAGTGGCGTGTCAGTCCCTCCCGCAAACCGTTCGTACCAGTGCGGGAAGGTCGACGACTCAAGATGACAGGGAGATAAGTACCACGGGTGACCGACCGTTATATTTCTCGTCGGGTTTTCCTCCGCTGGTTGGCCAAAACGTTTCGCCGGATGTCGCTCACATCCAAGAGTACACAAGGTTGTACGTTAAGGCATGGGGTTGTGCGGTACGATCACCCCCAGAAGTGGCAGGACTGGCCACTGTCACCGACGGTCACATCGGTGAGGCCTGCTGGGCTCGCTACCCTGCTGGAACAGAAGCGGTCCAAACTATGTCGATATAGGGTTTGTGTGCACGACTATGAATGCCTGCGGTGTGTGCGCGACTATGAATGTCTGCGGTGTATGCGCGACTATGAATGCTTGCGGTGTGTGCCCGACTATGAATGTCTGTGATGAGTGCGCGGCTGTGAATGTCTGTGATAATGTTCAGGATATGAAAACATGATGTGCTGATGAGCTAGTAGACCCTTGTTATAACCAATTTATACTATTGCTGTTTTTTCTGGTTATACTGCACTCTTTTATAAATGCTCCTAGTTGTTCATATATGAAATATTGTGCTAACCCTCTCTTGCTTCGGCTATCTACTTTTGTTGGGTGGGTGTGTGCTCGTCTGTAGGATGTGGATCTGGGGAGGAGATTTGTTTCCACTTAGCTCTGTGACTAACAGTTATTTGACTAACCATTCACATGAGGTGGAGCACCGTAGTGACTCGCTGCCATAGAAGACTACGTCGGCGGCTAGGACTACTCGAGTAGAAGCATCCTTGCTGTCTCCGGAGTTTAGAGACGTGAGTACCGCTGAGCATCGTAGAGAGAGAGAGAGTATGAGCGCTATATATAGATCATGTATAACCCACAGGCTTATATAAGTACTTAGGCTTCGACCCTAGAACCGCTGTGTTTTTGATATATCATATATATATACAATGGTTTCTTGTTAATGCTTTCGCTATACTTTGATGAGTTGTGAATGTTATGATTCGAGCCGAGCAAGGCGGCCATCTAGTGCTTGGATAGGGTGGATAGTTTCCCCTAAAAGCACCGGGTGGACGTCTTGGGCCAGTAGTACCCCTCCGACCCGACCCGGAAAAAAAGGTTTGGGGGGGGGGGGGGCACTACACTTGGCACTTACCGTTGGCATAGATGGAAGGTCTTAGGCATAGGTTAGAAAGACTGTAATGCTCACGAGAAATTGCCATCCAAGGGGCGATGGTGAGACTGCGGAATTGACCGGGTTCACCGAGAATGTGCCCTGAGAGCACGGGGTGTGTGGCTGTGAGTGCCTACGCCTGTGATGAAGTGTTTATTCACTATTGTTTGGCTATGCTAATAAAGTGCAGGGAAGGAGCATCGCCGCCCCGAGATTGTTACTTACAGGTACTGCGGAGCCTAGTGGCAAATAACGGGCAAAAAGCCCTTGTTGCTGAGCCGGCCCTCGAAGGCCTAATTATTTAAATGTTTACTTTTTATTCTCATGTGTGACCGGCCTGCGTGTCGAGGTTTGGAAGACACATTTATTTGGGTAAACTATTGTAAGACCATAAGGTCAAGTACTTGTGTATTGTACGTTCATTCCTTCTGGGTTTGTTTAGTGGACATTCATGCTGTTGGCTGGGTCCTTATTTTTGTAACTTTTAAATTGCTTCCGCTAGAATGTACTCTGTGTATGACGTTGGTTATTGGAAGGATGGTTCCTTTGCGTAACCTTCCGGTCTGTCTGTGGTATATGGCATCGGGCTCCGGCCGGACCTATTGGTATATGCTATGTGACGGATAGGGGGTGTTACAATTTTGTATTAGACTACTGGTTTCGGTCAACTTAAATGAATTCGTGGACGAAAGGAGTGGTGAGCACATGTGTGTACGTCATCGTTATAACATCAAAAGAACTCATGAATGTCCACTTAGGAATGAAAATACACGTGTTTGAGGAACCTGTATGTTCCTATAATTGCTTTTTGCAATATTATTCGGCCACTTAACGGTATTTTGTACGAATATAAGTGACCAGGAGTGGTGCAAGGCCGTCAGAACGTCCAGTTTCTGAGACAAGTAGCGCACCGAATGATATGCCTGCAACACCTCCCTCAGCAGAAACCATATGATTGGTGGCTGAAGCGGTGTTTGTTATGATCAATGCGCTGCCTGCAAGACAAATGCAGCAGCCTGCCCCTGCGGTGGAGCAAGTACGCTTCAAGCTGCGAAACCGAGAAGGGTGGAGCAAGTAGTGATTGAACCTTTGGTGCCTAGGAGAGCAACTGAAAGGCATCTAAAGCATGTTATGGGCTTTAATCCTCCGGTGTTCTCGGGGACGAGAACCCCATCCCAAGCTAAATATTGGCTCTCCCAAGTGAAAGGAGTCTTGACAGCAATGAAAATAGAGGAGTGGCAGATGACCACTATAGCTATATTCCTGTTGGAAGGAGATGCAAGGCTGTGGTGGGAAGGTTTAGAGCTCCATCACTTGAGGGGAAGGCAACTCACGGACATCTCGATGGAAGAATTTTCGAGACTATTCTTGGCAAGGTACCTTCCCTCGGCTCAGAGGATAGTGATGGAGAATGAGTTCCAGAAGTTGACGTAGGGAGAGAGTAGCGTAAACGAGTATCTCCACGAATTTACTCGGTTGGGTCGGTATGCTAACTCTATATTTGTCGATTAGGAACGTAAGACAAAACGTTTCTATGAGGGTCTGAGGGATGACATAAGCCTATGTTGGACAGTATTTCAGTGGTATCCGAGTACCCTGCGTGTTCCCTGGCGATCTCCCTAGAGCCCCACCTCAACGGGAGATAGATTTTACCATCGAGCTAGTGCCAGGTGCGAAACCTGTATCATGCTCTCCATATCGGTTAGCGCCTAAAGAGATGACAGAGCTGAAGGTTCAACTCCAGGATTTGTTGGAACAGGGTTATGTGCGTCCAAGTTCGTCGCCTTGGAGCGCACCGGTCCTTTTTGTTAAGAAGAAGGACGGAAGCTTGAGACTTTGTATCAATTATCGAGATCTGAACAAGCTAACGGAGAAGAACAAGTACCCAATCCCGAGAATTGATGATCTGTTCGATCAGTTAGTCGGGTCGTCGGTGTACTCAAAATTGGATCTTAAGTCCGGTTAGTATCAACTGAGGATAAGAGAGAGTGATATCCCCAAGACAGCGTTCAACACGCGATACAGGCATTATGAGTTTACGGTCATACCGTTTGGGCTGACTAATGCGCCAACAGTGTTCATGGATTTGATGAACAGGACTTTCAGAGAGTACCTAGACCACTTTGTGATCGTCTTCATCGACGATATATTGGTGTACTCGCAGAGTGAGGAGGATCACTTTAAGCATCTATATTTGGTGTTGGAGACGTTGAGGAAGAATCAACTGTACGCCAAGTTCTCCAAATGCGCGTTTTGGTTGTCCTCAGTGGCGTTCCTTGGTCACATAGTCAGTGGAGAGGGAATTGCGGTGGATCCGACGAAGATTGTTGCTATACGAGAGTGGCCTGTACTGTCTACGGTAGCGAAGGTCCGGAGTTTTCTGGTGCTTGCCAGCTTTTACAGGCGCTTCGTGGAGAACTTCTCGCGGATAGCGTTACCCCTTACGACCCTGGCGAGGAAAGAGCAGAAGTTTGTTTGGATGCCTGAGTGCGCGCGAGCTTTTGAGGAGTTGAAATGTCGGTTGACCATGACGTCGGTTCTAAGTTCGCCGAGTGGGACCGAAGGCTTTGAGATCTACAGCGATGCTTCGGGTAGTGGATTGAGTTGTGTTCTACTGCAGCATGAAAGTGTGATAGCATATGGCTCGCGACAGCTGAAAGTGCATGAGAGGAACTATTTGGTCCATGACTTGGAGTTAGCGGCCGTGATTTTTTCCTTGAAGCTGTGGAGGCATTACTTGTATGGTGTGAAGGTCGATATCTATACCGATCACAAGAGCCTGAAATACTTGTCGGATCAAAAGGATCTAATCATGCGGCAACGTAGATGGATGGAGTTCCTGGGGGACTACACATTCAAGATTCATTACGTGTCTGGGAAAGGCAATGCGGTTGCGAATGCGTTGAGTCGCAGGGCCCCGACTCAAGCCAACTGGCTGTCGGTTCATGACGAGCGTTTGGTTCGGGAGTTGGAGGCGTTAGAGATCTCTTGTGTTGACATGCAGACCAGTGCTGAAGCGCTATTGAACTGGACAGAAGTTCGGTGTGACCTGGCTGATTGGATTCAGCAGGCTTTGGATGTGGATAACAACATGAAGCAACTCATTGTAGAGGCTTTGGATGTGTCAAATTCCCAATTTGAGGTTGTGGATGGATTATTATGGAAGGACAGTGGTTTGTGCGTCCCAAAGGTGGGTAATCTGCGGGTGAATTTGATATACGAGGCTCATCATACCAAGTACTCGGTTCACCCAGGGAGCACGAAGATGTACTGTGATATGAAGAAATTATTCTGGTGGCCAGGACTTAAGAAGGATGTGGCACTTTATGTGGCGAAGTGTCAAACGTGCGCCTTAGTGAAGGTGGAGTGCCAGAAGCCTAGATGATTCTTGAAGTCCTTGCTTATTTCAGAGTGGAAGTTCGACGATATTACAATGGACTTTATGCATGGTTTGCCAAGGTCGCAGAAGAGAAACGACGCCATCTGGGTGGTCGTTGATCGTTTGACGAAAGTGTCGCACTTCATTCCGCATAGGAAGGATGATTCTGTGGAGAAATTTACAAAGTTGTATGTGGATAACATTGTTCGGCTTCACGGTGTGCCCCGCAGCATCATGAGTGACCGAGATGGGCAGTTCACGTCCAATGATTGGAGGTTGGTGCAACAGATATTGAGAATAAAGCTGAGTTTCAGCACAGCCTTTCATCCGTAGACGGATGGTCAGACCGAGAGAGTCAACAAGACGATGGAAGACATGCTTCGCATGCGCGTCCTGGATTTCAGGAAGCAGTGGGAAGATCACTTGTACTTGGTGGAATTCGCTTATAATAACAGCTACCAGGCGAGCATTCAAATGGCACCCTTTGAGCCCCTTTATGGTAGAAGATGTCGCTCACTGTTGTCATGGTTGGAAACGGGTGAGTCAAAGCTGTATAAGCGGGAAGAGGTGGAAGATGCAACCTCGTTGGTACAAACCATTCGAGAAAGATTGTTAATCACTCAGGACCGGCAAGCTAAGTACTATAATGTCAAGCATAGGAACGTGGAGTTCGCTGTTGGCGACTGAGTGTACTTGAAGATTAAGCTGTTCAAGGGTGTCTCGTTGGTACGACGCTTGAAGAAGCTAAGCCCGAGGTACCTTGGACCGTTTAAGGTTCTGGAGCGGATTGGTGAAACAACTTATCAATTAAAGCTATCAGTGGAACTAAGTGGTCTACACGACGTATTCCACATATCGGTGCTACAGAAGGCGGTGCAAGAGCATTCGCAAGTGATTGCGGTCGATTGAGTACCGGTTGATAATGGGTTGAAGACGAAGGTCAAGCCTGTACACATTGAGGACTCGGAAGTCAAGCGACTGCGCAACAAAGAGATCAGGATGGTCAAAGTCTGTTGTGACAACTGCGATCGGGAGGAGCTCTCGTGGGAACGAGAGCAGACCATGCTTGAGGAGTACCCAGAGTTATTCCACTCAGGTACCGTTTTAGTTTTATGTTTACTTCCCTTTTTGTAATTTCGGGATGAAATTCTTTTAAGAGGGAGAGAGTTGTAACGCCCGAAACTCAAAATAGGGACAGGTAGCATTTTGAGCCAAGTTTGTCACTTGGTAGGGGTTACATGGCCTGGGACACGGGCGTGTCCTAGGAGCGTGTCATGCTCGGGTTTGACGATCTGGCCGAGTGATCGACGAAATTATAGTCGACGATCGTCGAGCAACGAACACGGCTTGAGACACAGGCGTATCTCAGACTGTGTCCTGCTCGGGATGTTGGCTGGGCCGTGTCGAGGGAGATACACGGTTTTAGCGCACAGGCGTGTTTGGGCAAACACAGGCGTGTCAAAAGTCGACACGGACGTGTCGAGTACCCGTGTTCTTTTCGGGATGTTCTGAACCTGTGTCGATGGAGGAACACGCCCGCAACACGGGCGTGTACTGGATGACACATGCGTATTAGGTTTGACATGGGCGTGTCGAGAGCCCGTATCCTGTTCTGGGTACGACAATTTCGGTGTCGATTGAGTCACATGGCCTTGGACACGGGCGTGTCACAAGCCTTGTTCGACCCAGGTTTTGGATTTTAAGCGCGAATCGTGGCCGCATGTTTCCTTATTTTGGGATCCAATGGCTCAAGGCTGTCCTTGTTGGGTTATACACGAGAATAGGGTTAGAAACCCTCATTTTTTTGGGTTTTCTCTTTCTAAGAGTTCTAGAGAGAGGGGAGAGCAAGGAAGAAGAAGGAAGAGAGATCCGGCCGCCAGTGGAGCTTCGAAACCCCAAATTGCAAGTCGAGTTCGGATCTACGGAGGCAAGAACGTTGCGGTGCTTTCCATCCACATAGATCTTCATGGCGGTAAAGAGGAATGCTAGTGTAACGATTCTCATCTTGGACATATAAATTCCTCTTTTCCCTTTGCATAGGAAGCTTGCTCTCGCGAGTATGCGGTGAGTGTGAGGTGTTCCTTCGGGTAGACATGAGTAGTCCCCGTTGTTTATCATGTAGAGTCCGTAATTGAGAAACTGACATAGACATGATGTGTGAAGCCTACCCGGACAAATTAGTCTGGATCGGTGATGTTGCATTGCATGAATGGCCGGAGAAGACTCCGCGTCGATGGTTATTTTTCGGGTTTTCTACGTGGTAGATTGCAATATGGAGCCTTGGGGACTAACTCCAAGGTGCACCCGGAAAACTGGGCAGATGCATGATTCTGCCATCTTGGTGACCCGGGAGCTAACTTGCACATAACTGGGTTATGTGAAGTGTGTGATCGAATTGGGACTTGGGAAAGTTAACCCGCGCATATGGCTTAAATTGACGTTGTAGTGTGAGTAACGGGTTAGGCGGAACCGTACCCGCTCTATGTGGTTCAGTTAAAGAGACCTAAAGTACTTGACACTTACCATTGGCATAGATGGAGGGTCTTAAGCATAGGCCAGAAAGACCGTAATGCTCACGAGAAATTATTTTCCAAGGGGCAGTGGTGAGACCGCGGAATTGACCGGGTTCACCGAGAATGTGCCCTGAGAGCACGAGGTGTGTGTCCGTGAGTGCCTACACCTGTGGTGAAGTGTTTATTCACTATTATTTAGCTATGCTAATAAAGTGCAGGGAAGGAGCATCGCCGCCCCGAGTTTGGGGTCGGGGTTGTTATAATTTGATCAGCTTTAGCTGACCGTTGTTTTTGTTTGCCACCGCTTCGGTGGATTGTTGCTTGCAGGTGCTGTGGAGCCTAGTGGCAAATAGCGGGCAAAAAGCCCTTGTTGCTGAGCCGGCCCTCGAAGGCCTAATTATTTAAATGTTTACTTTTTATTCTCATGTGTGACCGGCCTGCGTGTCGAGGTTTGGAAGACACATTTATTTGAGTAAACTATTGTAAGGTCATAAGGCCAGATACTTGTGTATTGTACGTTCATTCCTTCTGGGTTTGTTTAGTGGACATTCATGTTGTTGGCTGGGTTCTTATTTTTGTAACTTTTAAATTGCTTCCGCTAGAATATACTCTGTGTAGGACGTTAGTTATTGGAAGGATGGTTCCTTTGCGTAACCTTCCAGTATGTATGTGGTATATGACGTCGGGCCCCGACCGGACCTACTGCTATATGCTATGTGACGGATAGGGGGTGTTACACCCTCTTTGTTATTCTCTAAATTTTTTTGAATGCTGGGACAAATATCCCCACTATATTTCAACATCTTATCTCTTTGTGTATGTATTATCCTCATCATAATTTATCTTATGATCTCAAGCATTGATATGATGGGTTTATCTCTTGCCTTCAATATTACATTGTTGAAACATTTGCACGAGTTGTTAAGTAACTTATCATACTTGGGCCTTGGGCTAAAAAAGGATCTTGTCCAATGTTTAGGATCTCTTGTCATTACGTAATTATAAGTTTGTACATAAATACTTTTAACTTTTTCATCTCACAATTAAAGTTAACAAATTTTGTAGCGGATACAACATTCCATATTAAATTTTTCAGTTGCAAAGCCTTACGAATTTGTTTGAAATTACCATACATATGTCTTGGAAAAAATCTACGTTCCACATTAGGTAGGAATTTTTCAATTGCTTGTATGAACCCCTTTTGTTTATCAAATATGATTTTCCAAGCATAATTATTAATATTATACTAGAAGTCCAATAAATTATTATCAAGATTTTCTATTTTCCCTAAAGACCATTGCATATGATATTAGGTACATACAATTGTTACCATCAATACAAGACATGTATAGTAGAACTCCATTTGAGGTCTTAAGGTGAGTTCTATCTAGACCAATAATGGGTCGACAACCAGTAAGAAGATTCATTTTCAAATCACTCCATCATGTATATAATCTCTTAAAAAGCACATGTTTCAGATTTGGGAAGATGTTTACATTGGATTTTAACTGTTGTGTTAGAATTTGTTCAACGAATTTCTTCACAATAGTCATATAAGCTGACATATTGCTCCAACTTTGTGATATGAACGATCATGTTAGCGTGTTTTTTTAGTTTTATATATTTTTCAAATGGACAACGAAGTTCTATTTTCCATTTGCATCATTTCTTGCATTGAAGTAACCGATCACTCAGGGTTACTCCTAAGATGTTGCTGGTATTTTTTGCAAGGTAATTTTATTTACAATGTTTAAAACTTGTTGCCCTACAATATGTGTGCTCTTCTTTAATAGTCTTCGTTTGAAGATTTGTATCATTTATACATATAAAAGAGACATACATATCTCAACCACATTCACAAATAACTTGAATTTTGTCACTACAATTTTTTATGAATTTATTATGCTTTCCTTGCATATTTGAGTATGTCCTATCTGCCTCTCTAAACTTTTCAGCTGCATTAGAGCATAATCCGTCTTCAAATTCAAAATGAGAATCATGAGCATTGCCTTGATATATTAGATAGCGTTATCACGACCCGTCTCAACAAAAGATAGAATACGCTTCAGGCGGGTCGTGATGTCACATGTATGGATAGAAAGAAACCATGTTTGCTAAGGTGGATGTAGAGACGCTAATAATATGTTTAAAATAATTATTTTTAAGTAAAATAGTTTAATTTTTTATGCGGAAGATTTTAGAGTTTAAAATAGTGAGAATTTTAAATGCACTTGTATTTTATAAAGTTATGTTTTACAGGGCACTGCTACAGATTTCATGCAATTATGACTCAAAAGAGGATGCACATGCATCAATATCAAATTCTAGTACATAAAGTATTTAAATAACCTAGTAGTTGTCCACGATAACAGAGAAAATGTCTGATTGCAATTATTACATAAAAGAAATATTTGACAGTAGATGAAATATAAACATCGAACCTGGAACTTTAAGTAGATCGGACTCGAGTACCTAGTGGCTCTGTCGCAAACGCTAAAGCAATTGCAAAACAAAAAGAAAAAACCTCAGAACATAAAAATAAACACGTGAGTAAAGCAAAAGTAAAGTACAAGCATGAGAAACAGAAACCTATACATACCAATTTTCATGAATCAAAGCTACTAAATCAGACAAGTGGAATAGTCAAATAAAAATAATTGAATTAAACTTACTCTAGAGCATAACATATAACAGAACAAGTGATATCATAAGCTGCAATCAATGAATTATTTAGGTATTTTGGGTGGGTGCGCATTGTTCACACCCAGTCTGAATACAAGTCCTATTAGAAATTTTTTTTGCTTGTCGTGACCATCGTCACAGCCCAAGACCGACTCAAGGTGGCTTAGTAAGTCCCAACTGGCACCGCGAAGGCTACAACCCAAGTGACCACAATACATTTCAATGCTTGCTTATGACATTATGAGGTACATGATTCACACTTTAGGAGATTCCTAACATATCAAGACACACTACAAATTTAGCGATACAGATGTATAAGAGTAGAGTTACAAACATGACAAGGTAGGAATCGAGTTATAGAGTAATATTCACTCAAGTCTTAGAATCAAGAAAAACTAGATCGAGAGTTTTTGAGCCTCGCGAGTTCGAGATGTTAAGGTCATAATAACAAAAAAAATTATTGAGTATATTGTAGAGGTAAGATGACATGTATCGGGTTGGAGATATCAAGTGCTCACCTAGGGTAAATCATCATTTGACACACGTATTTTTCAAGTAAAAAATGTGCGCTACGAGCATGATATATCAAAACACCAATCACATACTTGCTAATAATAATTTGTTACAATTATTATCATGACACTTGTTGCTCATGATCAATACTCTATCATTATTCTCATTATTCATCAAATGAGATCAAACCATTCACCTTAGTAAATATCCAAATAAAATCATTCATCCAAGTGTATATTAATGTAAGGCTCGCTCAAGATCATAAATTCATGTAATTTCAAACATATTACACCCTAAATTATTAACTTATCATAATGAGTATTCAAGTTTTAAACATATTGACAACCTAAAATTTCAGGATGAAATAATAGAATCGTAAGAACAGACAAAATAATTAGGATACAAATCAATTTAACAGATCAATGTATACAGAAATGCAGACATGAATCAGAGAACAGTGATATTAATTTAAATTCGATGTTTACAAGTGAGAGATGAATCTCTATTTGCCTTAAAGAAACTGAAATTGGCGGCGACAGCTAAGCGACGTAAGCAAAAACAAAAGCACTATTTGAATCTGTTTAAGAACAATGAAATTGACAATGACCTAATAAGAAACACAATGCTAGGATATGCAATTATATTACAAGGCTAAATGTACGAGAGCGCGATTTACCTCCATCAAAAGTGAGGGGAGAGGAGAAATCATGCGGAGACGGAGACTTGACTACGCTTAGGATCGGGGAAACCCTAATTCGGAGAGGGATTTGTGCGGTCACATCAATTGAATCGAGGAGCGACACTGAAAATCACAAACATAACGCAGTTATATGATTATGAGAGGGGAAAAATCATGAAACATAAGTTATACAAAATTTGTAGCACGAAATCAACCCAATATTTTCAATAAATCTAAAAGAAAGGGACAAAGAAAAAATCTTACTCAAAGGAAGCCAGAACCGAACTTACGGAGCCAAATCCAAGACTTTTTTTACAAACCCCAGCTGAAGACGGAGCCCAAGGAAGAGAGGAAGAGGTCTGCCTGCTCTAGGATAGGAGGGATGGGGCTGATTCCGGCCCGAGGAAGAGATAATGAGGAGCTGGGTGAGGTAGGGCTGCTGCCGTCCCCGTAGGAGGAGGAAGAAGTGATGCCGACCTGAGAAGGAGAAGCCGCAGGAGGCCACAATAGGAGGAGGAGGCGGAGATGGGAGGCGCGAAGTTTGCTGCTCGCGGAATCGGGAGTCGGCGTTGATGAGGGAGACAAGATCGGGAGAGGGACATCGTGCGGGAGCAGCGGCTTGCGGGAATCAGGGCTTGAGCGGATCATGAGAAAATAAAAGGGGGGGGGGGGACTGGCCGATTTAGGTTTAGAGGTGAAAAACCTAAGATCCTAATTACAAAATTGCCATTCAATAATATTATTAGATTTATTTTATTTTTTATATACGAGTTGTTACAACACGATGACATGATTTTGTTAGAACTAGAAGTGAGCAGACATTTGCATTTATAAAGCTCTATCATTTGACTCCTACCCTCTTTGATGGTATACTTCAATCCAACCCATTCAATTGATTCATCAACATTGTCATCATACGTCAAATCATTGTTCTCAAAGTCATCATATGCAAAATCAATAAATCATCACTGAAAGTGGAATCTTCCCCGCCCGTGTCCTCTTCTATGCTAAATGAATCACTTTCATTTTCAAGTTTTAGTATTTTTCACATCCACATTACTTCGATTTTAATAATTTTAATATAAACATCAACTTTTCTTTCAACATTAATAAACCTAATCAAGTTTTTGACATCTTTATCCATGTTTAATAGATTTATATTATTGTAATCTCCATGTCCACTTAAACTGCCAACAAATCGAACCCAGCACAATTGACCAATTTGTAAAGCCATTCCATGTAAATCATGCAAAGTTAAGCAGTTGTAATAACAGTTGTATATGTAACTGATTATGTCTGACCTATTTGATGTACATTTAACATAAGGATTGTGTGGTGCAAAGTGTAAAAATAAAAACTTGGATGCAATGTGTCAAACTCCTCTAATTGGATAAATTTTTAGGTGCATTTTCACACCTAAGATCACGGTACTCGCGTGCTTCAATTCAAACTGCTGGTTCCTGCAAAAATAGTATGATTGATCGAAATACTATCGTATTTGATAATTCTAACAATATTTGTAAAATACTGCAGTATTCCACAAAAATACTTCTTCGTAGAATGCTAGATCATATATTTGTATTTAATCTTAAACTTAAAATAAAATGGAAGAAACACACGTTAAGTCGTTAAGTGGCATAAATTCTTAACTTAACTAATATTATTATTGTTATTATTATTAAATTTTAAATAGTGTGGGACCGCCGAACATCATCATCCTCACCATTTAATCGTGAAATAAAAAAGACAATTGTTAAAAGCACCGCAATTTTGGCTAATCGCACTGCATTGTTAAACACACCGCAGTTTTTCACATATTATTAAAAGCACTGCACATTGTTATCTGCACCGCATATGAGATAAACGCACCGCAATTGACATATAAATTGAAATAGGCAAAAATATGTTTTCAGTGAATTACAACATTAATTCAAACTAAATAGAGAAAATAATTGATCCAAAAATTCATCAAATGTGTTGTCCAATTCTTTGTGGTCTTCATGCTCCTATAAAAAATAAGGGAAGAAATTTTAAATCAACATACAAGTTGCATATTAAGAAAGTAAAGTTTATTTTAAAAAAAATCTTACCCAAAAGACAATATTTGATACCCAAAAACATGAGGTCTTTTCTCCAAAAATTTTTGAACTTCATATTCCTATATAAATCAACCTAAAAGTTAACAAGGTAATTTTATAAAGTTCAAAATAATAATAACATAAAGTAAGCTTTACTAACCTTGTTAAAAGTCATCTAAGCCGATAACCGAAGTATTCTTGGTACTCGTCGGTGGAAGAATTATGCGTGACATATATGCGGATTCCCACTTTTGTGTAATCTCCTCATGAAACCTTTTCCATGGCGAGAATAATGGTGGCAATGGAAAATTATAAAGCAGAGTTAGCGCCACGAAATGATTCCCATTTATGAATCCAATGAAAATAAGTTCAGGCTCTGTCGGTGGAATTGAATGCAGTGGAAGAAATGTGAAACACTGATCACGTGATAGCTGAACTACGACAACATTATAGAATGATGCAATTACCAAACACATATCAGGAAGTGACATCCATTTTTCAACTGGTGCGGGTGTAATTGTGCAATCAAGAGAATCTATGAGTTCTTGTCGTTTACTGGTGCCGTACACATCATCATATAATGTCGCATGCTTTAAAATTTCATATTGCAAATTTTTCCGTACTTGCATCCAATCCTTACCCAGATTCAAGCCTTGACTTATAGCCCAAAATCCACAGTGGCCATCTCCTTGCACATCAACGACATCTATAATGTGTTCGGAGAATAGAGATTGTAATTGTTCGCGAACAAAAGAACTCATAAATAGGTTCCCGTCTTGAGAAGGAGTTCTTAGTTGATATGTTGCTCTCTTTCGAGCATTCAATTTAGCCCCTTTCTTCATCTTTTTTTCTTCGGATTGTGAACCTTCCATAGCAAGAACATGCTCAAAATAGGAAGGATCGTGTTTTGTGGATTTCGTGTCATCCTGAAATTTTTTATAGCTCCCTTTTGGTCTTCCTTTTAGATGAATCAACACCAACGGCTCAACTGTTTTGTTACATGAGAGATCAACAAATTCTTGGAGTTTTCTTTTCATTGCTTTTTTTTTTGAAAACTTGAGGCCGCAAACTTAATAAGAATGGCTTCAACTTCATTGTTAATATCAATGTCCTCTTTTTTTTCTCTCCTTCTTGCAATGTCAGTTGCTTCCAATGTACATTTGCCACCCATAGAGGGAGCGGTTTTGATTGCAATATATACGGTAATAGCTCATGCGAGCACGACAAACCCATGGTAAATCTCTTTCTATGTGCACAGTTTTCAGCATGCGACATTTGAGAACCTTTGAGTAATAGTTCATCTTCCTCGTTAATGAACTCAAGTGCTTTCAAAGATTAATTTCCAAGTAAATCTGTGTATAGAAATCCGCTAAAATCTTTATTTACCTGTATGCAGCTCTGTCCAAAGGACCTTTTAATGTTTATATGTTGGATATTGATTATCAGATCAAACGTCTTCCATATGGTGGTCAGATTACCAATACTAACTTCAAGGAATTTTTTCAACATGCTATGTTCACTCTCCACCCTGTTTGTAGTTGTACTACCCAAATGCAGAAATTTGTCAACCCATGTAGAAACAAAATATTGCTTATATGGATCAACCCACGAAGACGTAACATAACTCAATGCATCTGTGTAATCAGAAGCAAAATCGGTCAAAAATGTGTTGAATTTCGTAGTGAAAGCATTTTCCGTTGGTGCCTCGATTAAACATTGCCATGCACGCATAAAACGATCAAATTCTGTACCTCTGCTGAAATATTTTTTACAATTGGCCAACACATTCCTGTTAATGTGAATCTAGCACAATAAATTTTTGGCACTAGGAAATGTAGCTTTGATAGCATTCATTAGGACGAATTCTCTATCCGTAACAAGCACAACCGATGTTGATGATGGTTCAAACAATGATTGAAAATATTCAAGTGCCCATGTATAACTATTTTCGATTTCATCAGACACGAAACAAAAACATGAGAAGAATGACTGATATGTTGAAGTCAAACCCACTATACAAAGTAAGGGCATGCGATATCGGTTTGTTTTGTAAGTGCAATCAAGTTGAAAAACGGTCAGAAACATGTTACTCAATTTGATGGAGACATGATGTGCAAAAAATAAACTTTGCAGACGGTCGGTACTATCAACAACCCGGTTGAAGCTGACATAACCCGTCAACATGATAGACTTATATAGGAATTGTATCGGTGTACCTCCGTCCAACTCCTTTTTGTGTAGCCGTACTCGTTCGTTATAAATAGTTCTTATGACTGTTTTGTTTGTAGAACTATTTTTTTTAACCGCGACTAAAATTTTCCTTAGTTTTACTCCTGAAGCATACATATCCTCTACTATTTTAGCTTCCTCCTTGTCCAATCGCCCAACATATGCGTGCGCCTCTAAGTGAACAAGGTCATGATTATGCAAACCACAAATAACCGTTATCTTCCACTCATCTACATGTGCTTCCTTTTTCTCGGATATAGAAAACGGACAACCACATCTTTTGCTAGATGATTTCCGAATGCCGTTCTTTACAAAATCCTTCTTATTTTGATTGTCGCGGTGATGACCACCTCTATCACAGCCTAAGAGAACACGGGGCGTGAGCCGACCAATTAGCTTATCTGAACGTGTAATAGTGATAACAAAACTCAAATGTCTTGCAATTTTTTGTCCCCACTCAATCAATGCCTCTCTTGTAGGGAACACTTCATCCGTTGCAAAATGAGAACCCATATCCACTTCACTAATTTTTGGGATCTCTTTATAAGGGGAAATTTCAAGAGAAACATCCATACTAGTACCCTCCATATACTGCACAAATGGATTAGCTGACTCTCTTAGATTGGACTGATACATGTTTTTGTTATACAAGATTAGGTGAAGAAACATATATGTATACTAGCAAAATAAAATTCAGAATACCATAGAGGTGCATGGAAGTATGGATTACTGAATGCATACAGGTTTTCCCGACCTTATCTCCTATAGGATTCTTGATATTGGAAGAACAAAGAGGGGATTGTAAATGGAGAGACAAAATTTTGTAACAAAACCTAAATCCAGAATCTAGAGGTTGAGAGAGGTAGGAGGCTAAGCTTACTACCTGCAGGAGATGAGGCCAGTGGCGAGCAGGCGGCGGGAAGAGGCGTTCGGCACTACACAGAGCCAACAGTTGCCGGCGTAATAAAGAACAGGGCCGACGCTACCAAGATCGGCTACCACGGTCGACGACGGGAGCAGGGCAGACGTCGATTGCCGGTGTCGGCGGTGAAAATGCAGCGGTCGTCGGCGTTGGGAGGGACGGCGCGTCGTCGCGTACCAATCAGCAGACGAAAAATTGGGAGTTAGGGTTGCGGTGCGAGAATGGAAGAGTGCGATTAAATTTCGAGAGCTGTAGATTTTGAGGCCTAAAATACCTAAATGCGATGCGATTAACCAAATTATGATGCTTTTAACAATTGTCATAAAAAACCGGCTCTCTCTATCCTAGAACCCTAAACTAGTCGGAAGGTGGGAAGCCAGACTGCGAGAGTTCGGCTTCTGCCAATAATCCCCAAAACGTAAACCCTAGCGGTAGATCTTTCTCGGATCGATTTCATGTTTGGCTGTAGAAATCTGAGGGAGTCAATTCTCCTATTCTCCTCCTCGAAGAAGTCCTGCAAATTCCAAAAGGCAAACTATGTTGATGTGAGTATGAGATGGAAGAAGGACCCCTTCTTCGATTCCATCGACATTCTCTCCAAGCCCAGAGAGCTCCGACCTCTCTGCTCCCTCAAGAACATCATCATCAAACAGCCCGACAAATGCATCCCTATTTCCGCACTCTCCAAGCGCGGCCGCGAACTCGAAATTTCCGGTCGTGTCGCGAGCTTCCTTCGGCGTTATCCAGCCGTCTTCGAGGAGTTCCGAGGTCCCAAACACAACCTCCCCTGGTTCCGGCTCACCCAAGAGCTTATCGACGTCGACCAAGAAGAGCGCGAGATCTACCTGAGGCGGGGGCCGGAGATTGTCAGTCGGCTGCAACGTCTTATACTAATGTCGAAAAGTAAGATGCTTCCATTAAGGATTATCCAAGGTATGCTCTGGCATTTGGGTCTCCCCGAAGATTTTCTGAAAAGCCCGGAAGGAACTTCTGATGGGTTATTACGAATGGTTGAGATGGAAGACGGGAATCATGGCTTGTTGGCTGAAATCCATTCCAACGAGCAGACTCTCTCGGCCTTACAAAAGACCGCTATGAAGATGGGCAGCAATGGTCCCATTGCATTCTCTCTATTCCCCTCTAGAGGTCTACGTTTGAAGAAGAAGATAGAGAGCTGGCTAGATGATTTCCAGAGACTCCCCTATGTATCTCCCTATGAAGATTTTTCCAATCTGGATCCAAACAGCGACATCTCAGAGAAGCGGGTTGCCGGTGTCTTACACGAGCTCTTGAGTCTCTTTGTTGATAATTCAGCGGAGAGAAGGAGACTTCTTTGTCTCAGGAAGCACTTGGGATTACCGCAGAAGTTTCACAAAGTGTTTGACCGGCATCCTCATGTGTTCTACCTTCTTCTCAAGAGCAAGACTTGCTTCGTGGTTCTCAAGGAGGCTTATTATGGATGCTCGACCTCTGCAATTGAAACTCATCCTTTGTTGGAGGTGAGAAAGAAGTATGTCAAGTTGATGATCAAGTCCGATGCAATACTGAGAAGTCGTCGAAGTAATAAACCTTTAGTAGAGATTGAACATGAAAATTACTGTTGATTGGGAAGTCCATGTAAATCGATGAAAAATGGGGTGTCAATCAGGTTCAAAGTGGTATGCCAAGTTTCTATTCCTAGCTGTCAAAGCTTTCTTTATTTCCAATTGCTTAAACTATTTAAACATGGGGTTTATTTCATTGAAAATTTTAATGTTTCTCTTCATTAGTTTCTTATATACATCAAGTGTTATTAATGTGCGTTTAACTCATATTTCTGATGGAAATCTGCATGGAAGATCCTTGTCTGCTTAAGTTCTATTATGAACTTAACTTTCGAGGCATATATCATCTTTCCCAGTTCAACCATTAACTAGGCATCAGATGATATTACAGCTGGTTATATTCCATTCTTGGGCTGGCTATTGTGATTGAATGAGTTTTAAAATTTTCAACTTTAATGTTTCTTGTGATAGGGCACAATGACGACAAAGGATCCATATAGCCGACCCACTATAGTGGGATAAAGGCTTGAGTGTTGTTGTTGTTTTTAGGGTTTCTTGTGAGGCATGAGAATCATAGGAATCTTTCCACTATGCATTCAGTTATAATTGGATTTTGAATGTTATGTTACAATTTTTTTAATGTTTAGTTTTTTAACTTTCCTAAATGGCTTTTGCAGGTAGAATACAATTTAAAGCTGATCAGATGAATCTTCTCCATGTGCAGCTTGCAGCACAATCTGTTGCACAACAATGCAAGGTTTGTGCTGTTATTATCTATTGAAAATATTTATGATTTAGGGCACTTGAGAATTCACAGTTAAATATTGGTGATATTTTTTTCATTTTTATAGGAACTTGGCATTTTAATTGCATATCATGCCCACAGACACATGTAGCAATAAAACTAAAACTTCAGGTCTTGGTTTGCTCTTCGGGCACTTGCAAGCTTCCGAATGAAAATTGAGCGCATTGGTATGCCTCTGTTTGATTAAATGATTATTGCATTTGCAGTATATATTTTTAGGCATGGTTCTTGATATGATTTTTTTGCCTAATATAACTGTTTGATTCTTCTTATGCAATTATATTTTGCGCCTAATTTATTAATAGCCACTGAGCATGCCATTCCCTCATTGTGACATTAAATAGCAAGGTTGTTGGTTGTTTCAATAATTGCGTGGCTGTCCCTACGTGATGCAAGAGATTTATTTTATGATAAAATCAAACATGATTTAGTCTTAATTATTGCGTGCATGTCTCTACATGATTTAAGAGATTTAGTTTAGGGATATGTGATGAGATTTTTAGTTTTTATAAGATGAAATTTTGATCTAGAGATATTATATTAATTAGAATTATCAAGTTGGTGTTTTATACTTGGCTTATAGATGCGTATTTAACTCATGAAATTCTACATTTAGCACGATTATACATTTTGTTGTGAAATCGCGGAATTTCATGGGAAGAGGAGCCTTGGCGCACCTGTTAAGGTGTTGCCGTGTGATCTTGAGGACACAGGTTCAAGTCCTGAAGCCACCTTTTGCAAAAATGCATGATAAGGTTTGCCTACAGTTCACCCTTGTGGTGGGTCCCTTCCCCGGACCCTCGCTGCGTGGGGATGCTTTTTGCACCAGGTTGCCATCACAGAATTTATAGAATAACGTATATAATTCAAAATATTACTTGTACTTGTCTGAAGTTGGTATTTTACTAGTTCTTTTTCTTATAGTTATTTATTTAGTAGTGTGCTTTGGGCTGTAATCCAGTCATTCCAATCTTTCGTATCTAGATCTAGAATCTAGATATCTGACTGAGACTCTTCAGGCGCTGTTCTCAAGTCTAGTTTACGAAGCCTAGAGGGAAAGAGATTCGACCGGTAGGCAAATCGTACGGTATTAGGACAGTCAATGAATTGATAGTGGTACTCTTCACACAAACAAAATGTTTTTTATAGACAGTCACTATGTTGAGAGGATTGGTTCTACAAGTAGCACTGAATCTACTAACTGAATCTACTAGCTATAACTAGAATATAAGTAGTGAGTGTTTTTCTAGTTGTTGACTAAACGGATTCCTTTGTTTGATCATTCTCTGGTGGATCCGGTGTCTAAAACGCGGTTGGTTAGACTAGCCATCTCTACTTGAGAAATGAAGAAGACCTCTCTTTGGTTGCTACAATTTTGTGCTGAGCAAGAGCTTGGGCAGTACCTCCCAACAAGATTGATCCGTTTGGATCTTGGTCCATGATGGCCTTTTTCTTAATTTTGACGATTGGATCTCTCTATGAATGGAAAAGGGGTGCTTCGGATCGGGAGTAAGCACTAGTGATAGGGCAAAGGGGGGGGAATCATGCATAGGAAAGAGGGATGCCTACTTTCAATCAATTGATTCACCATGATAGAGAAGAAAAACGGCGCACAGACCGTACTCGAGCTTTGGATCAATGTCCACAGAAGCAAGGAGTGTGCCCGCGTGTTTCGACGAGAACACGCGGTGATAGGGCAAAGGGGGAATCATGCATAGGAAAGAGGGATGCTTACTTTCAATCAATTGTTCACCATGGTAGAGAAGAAAAACGTCGCACAGACCGTACTCGAGCTTTGGATCAATGTCCCCAGAAGCAAGGAGTATGCCCGCGTGTTTCGACGAGAACACCGAAAAAACCAAATTCAGCTATACGTAAGATAGCCAAAGTACGGTTGAGCAATCGACATGATATATTTGCTCACATTCCAGGCGAAGGTCATAATTCGCAGGAACATCCTATAGTCTTAGTCAGAGGAGGTAGAGTGAAAGATTCGCCACGTGTGAAATCTTACACAAAAGTAACTTCTCATAGTTTCCCTTGAATGTTGCCTGTCGCCACCCCCAAAAAATGTCGCTGTCCCCGCACAATGTCGCCACCCTCGACGAATGTCACCGCCTCCGCACAATGTCACCGCCCCCGCACAATGTCTCCCATCTGTCGGATGTTCCATTAAACTCCCTAAGCACCAAAAACATCAGTTTCACACTGTTTGAGACTTTTGCCGGCTGATGTTCTTCCAAAACTAGTGTTGTTTTAGTCAAAATAATGAGTTGACAATCTCTCTCCTGCCAAAAAACAATTTTTATTGTGTTTATGAGTATTTTTTATCTTAAATTATGATTTTTAGTTGTAATTATGATAAATAAATGACCATATTTCATATTGCAGGCTCAAAGTTACAGGTTCAATACCTTCTCCCCGCCGCACTCACCTGCCAGAAGCGCCGGGGGAAGGCAGTCGAGATGGAGGATGTCAGCCACCCGTGCTCTTTGCTCCTCAACATGAAGAGATCGACTAGAGCCTACTACATGTTCAGCGAGGTTCCCGGCGGGGCCGGGGACTAAAAAACTGAACAAATTAATTATTATCAGTTCTGCCCTTTGAAGATTGATTTTAGGATGTTATAGTTGTCACCTGTGGTAGAAAGAAAGAGCAAGGGAAGCTTTCAATATTATGCTGATTTCTTTAATTATGTCATTAAAAGTAAAAGCTTTTATGTCAATAATTTAATGGTAATTATGTTTTTTTAAAAACTGAACAATTATTTGGAAGCATAAACAGTATTCTTTTAAGTAATTAAATAATTTGAATTGATGCCTATTTAATGACTTTGTGCTCAATTTAATTATTTTTCAAAAAACTAATATAGTGATTTATATTAATTTGTCACCAGTTAACATCATTAGCTTGTTCTTATTTTCACAAATATTCTATATGCTAAATATATATATAATATTTACCGTGTTCGGATATTTGTTAGCACTGCCTAGAGTTTCTGCAAGTGTCTAGCTTGGTAGGTGAGGCCTGCTCTGCTGTTTGACAGCTATTATATGGGCATGATACAGCTGCAAATATACAGTTATGGCCTTAAATTGCATCTGGGCCTTTGCTGCTCCGTATTCGGCCCTTAAATGTTCCGTTATCCGGGCCATAATTGGGCCGTTATTTGGATCTTAAATGGGCCGTTATTGTCGAAATGGTCTAAATTTGGGCCTTAAATGAACAGTATTTCGTTCTTAAATGGGCTGTATCTGAACATGATGGGGGCCGCATCGGAGCCTAGTGTTAAACATATTGGGATGAAATGTTGGCCTTATCTGGGCCTGCTGAAGGCTGTATTTGGACCTGATGTGGGTTGCATTCGGCCTAAATTAAGGCCACATTTGGCCTAAATTAAGGCGCATTTGAGCGCACTAAAGGCCTCCACTGATGCATGTCCCAGCAAAGTAAAAGGTGGCTTAATGGCCCCCGACCAGTAATTTGGCACCATTAATCTAAGCCAATTCTGGTCAGGCGGCTGACCAAGCAATACCAGGACATCAAGCTCAATCAAAATTTGATACCATTCATGCTTTATTACAATGGCTTCCGAAAAAAAACCTGCCGTCAACTAAGTTTAAATTGTCGCAAGCAGACCTTCATAATTTATATGCAAAAAAGCCCTGCTAACATGAGATTAAGGCTCCGTTTGGGGGAACTTATTTTCACCGGTCAAGCGGTCACGACCGCATGAATCGGGACTTAATTAAGGTCCGGTACATGCGGTCGTGACCGCTTGACCGGTGAAAATAAGTTCCCCCAAACGGAGCCTAAATAAGGTCCTAAATTTTCATATAGTGCCTGAGAATGGAGCAATCAAGCTCTTAACACCTATGATAAAAAATCATAATTAGACAATAAATAGTATCTGCATAAGTTACTACAAGATCATCGGCCTTTGTTGTCACCGAAGGGCGTTAATGTCTGGCTCACCAGTTCTAGCTCCTTGCTCAACTCCTCCATTGTCTTCTTCATGCTAGCTTTTGCTCATCTAGCTCCCTTCACCCATCGAGATCTCTCTCTCAATATTTTAGTGTTTCAAAATATTAGACATTAAGGAAAAATAGTGTTATAAAGTGCGTGCCTAAAGTTTGCCATCAAGGTATTTTATAAGTAAAAAAGACCATTTGATACCGTCAGCGGTTGTTATTGCTATGTTCAAAATATCCGCTGTAAAAATAGTAACTCTATGAACTTTTCTTCTTCCACCTTACAATGTCCCAAGCAAATTATTAGCAGCTTTGACCTGCAAGAGGAGAACATTTTAGCAAAATACCACGCGCAAGTCCTGAATCAATTTAATATTTTGAAATATCTGCTCTTAGTTTGTAACAGATTCAAGCATAAGAGGCTTCGATTGAAAAAATAGTAATACATATAAGTTAGGTGCGACATGAAAAACAACTGGTTGAGAATTGAACTATTTCAAACATAAAAATAATGGAAATGCAAGAAGACTAGGAAACATATATTATACACAAATAATAATGTCTCCACTATTGAGCCAATATTGTGGGAAAAATTTCCACTATTGAGACTAGGAAACATATATTAAAGAAAAGTTGTTAAGTACAAATGCGTTGAGTGAACATCGCCGGCGCCTAATGGTCACAGTAAAAGCTGTTAAGTACAAAGTCGTTGAGTAAAGGAATACCACTCGACGCCTTATCTGATCAGACGATCAAGGCTGCCAAATACACTTAACCTAAGTCTCCCACTACATATACTCATATCATGTTTCAGGTGAGGACATTGAAGAATTTGGAGAAAAGAAAACTCTTGTTCAGCACGATAGTTACTCCCTTGGTGCAAGCACCACCAACGTTTCTTAACCCTTTGAGGTGTCGACTCCATAGATCTCTCCTTCGCCACCTCCAACACGAGCCCACCAGCCTCTTTCCCAATACCATGAAACTTTCTCTCCCCTCCTAGACTGCACCCCCCAGCCGATTAGTGCCACTTCCAGACATCGTCCACCACCAATTCACCTTTGTCAATCCCACTGCTCCTCACCAAAGCTCCCAACCACCACCCCTACCCTCCACAACTCTACATCCACGCCCCTCCAACACCCTCACCCAGCACCGCCTAACCCTTCCCTTCTCTACCCTCCAAAAGCATTGTAACCACTCCTCAAAGCCCCCAACTTTCTTTATCTATGTGGATCTTTCGCCATACAACTTGATCAGCCTCTTACATCTCCGGAAGCCTTCTAAAATCCATAAAGCCTAGAAATCTCATAGTTCATAGTCCCTGCCAACCACAAATTCAAATATTTTCACTGCTCCTACGGTCATCCAAAGCCAGCATACCACTTCCTTCACAATCAGAGCTAACTACAGTCATCTAAAGCCAACATACCACTTCCTCCACAATTAGAGCGAACTACTTCGTAAGTTCCACATTTATTTTTGCATTGTTTATAATGGATGAATGCACCATTTTATTTATAATTATATTTTATTTAATTAATTAATTTGGCCTTTTTAATTTCTTTAAACTTTGTTTTATTTTGATCAGCCGATTAAAACTAATTGTGCTAAATTGTAATTATTTGTGCAATTATTTGATTTTTTGTTTCTTGGTCAATTGCACAATGGAAATTGATTGCATGACTGAGTCGTTTGCATCTATAACATCATCGTCCACCCTTTCATAGAGATTATGTTTTCACCCTCCATCATAATTCAATTATGGGGATGACTATTTTCACTATGATGACTATCAGGAGTCTCCTCAGGGATAGTACAACACAGAGGAGAATCTTGAATATAGGTTTCGAACAGTAGGCCCACCTTTAGATGCCTTAATGAGTCTAGAGTCGCTTAGTTATTAGCTCAAAGATAGGGAGTATTACCTAAATAAAAATGTGTTATTAGGTGAGCATTGCATTAGTATCTCGAAGAATAAACTCCTCGATCAAGGCTAAAGCAGATTGGAATAAAACAAGAACTCTTGCACGCGACAACCTTCATCCCATTTCTAGTTGAGTAGATATGAAGCAGAGGTTATGTCAAAAATATCTCTCAACTTCTTCCAAGAATCGACTCCTCGAGCAACTATTTTTCGTGCAACAAGGGCCCATACGTGTTGATTATAGGGCTAGCTTTGATGAGATAGTGATGAGAAGCAACATCCAAGAGGAGCCCGTTGTGACCACTTTCAGATTTTGTTCGGAGATCCGAGCCAAGATATATAATGAGTTGATCCATTCCTGCTTAGAGTTGGTCGAGCAGACATTTCAACTCTCCCTCCATTATAAGCACTCATTGAGACCCATTGGAGTTTGTCAACTGGACTCGCACCCTGACTGACCCATCATGATAGTTCTCCCAAGTTTGAGGCCACCACCAAGCCCACTCTTGCCCAATAGGCACAAAAGACAAAACATCATATACTGACTTATCTCCATCTAGTGAGGTTCAATGTCCGATGAGTGGTCTCCCATTAAAGTCTGACCTAGACTGAACAACATAAATTAAGAGTGATCACGAGCTACCTAGTGAACTTGTAGTGGTTTGTCCATCCACGCGAATGTCGGAAACACCATGCTGTCCGTCCAACGAACTCGAGACTGGAAGATGATCACTTTTCTTACCTTCGAAATGCTAATTTTGATTTGGTACATGTGTTATTTGTGGTTTTACGGTATTAAGAACTCCGAGAACGGCCGTGATTCTTTAAGACATGTTGTCATATTTATAGGCACAAAGCTGTATGAGAAATTTGGGGTGCACACGCCTTTGGCACATGGGCGCGTGTCCTAAAAATTGTGTTGATTCATGCAGACACAACTCCTCGTGACTCTGGAAAAAAAGCGCACACGCCCTTGGCATGCGGGTGTGTGCCTTAGAAAGTCACGCCTTTTGGTCCAGAACTGATGTCAATCGTTATCCCACCATTTTTAGCACACACGCCCTTAGAAAACATGGGTGTGTACCTCGGGCTGTGTATCGAATACCATGCAATATATCATATATACTCATGAAAAAACTTAGTTACATAAATCCACACGATCAAACACTCTACTTTTCACACGTTCATATGCACTGCCCTATAGGCTCGAGAGCCTAGTGTTACATTGGCAGTAAGACTAATCCCTTAACTACTTCTAGATCACAAGATCCCAACACATATGCCCACATGTGAGTACATGTTTGCTAAAATCTCTTCATGTTGTCGTGCCTAGCCATTTCTTAAGTAGGAGTCGAGAGCCTAGTGTTATCCTAATAGTGGATGCCTCCCCTGCTGTTGAGGACATTATCGTCGTCGATGATACTCATCTAGTTAATCATCTTGCTATAGATGAATTTTATTATACCCCTCTCGGTGGTCGCTTGAATAAATTTCTCCTCTGGGCTTACTTATTAAAGACTCAAGGCGCCCAAGATGCAAAGAATTCCTGGAGCCTAAGCGCAAGCATGTCTGATGAGTGCAAGATGCAACGACATCCATTTTAAATAACCAACATCAAACATCTGTTCATCTACTTGATCAAATTCTTCATCTATTTTATTCATTGGTCATTCATTAATACCATTTTGCTCTCTTAAAAATATAATCAGCGCGATAACTTGCATCATATCTAAGTCTAAACGCTTGATTATGTTTCACCAACACTAAGTCGTACAAACATTATTGGATTCTTTCTTTATTTTGAGAAAAAATACAACAAAATCTTACCCAAGTGCGACTTTTATGTTCCAAAAGCACAAAAAAGATGCAAAACACTAAGCCGGGTGAGTCTTGAGCCTTAGGTGCACCTATAACAACATAGCCTTTGGGATACAGTCACCCCAATATTAATGTCTTGGATATTTATTCTAATGACCGTGCCATTGGTGATGAATCTCCCTACACATTGCAAGGCGACCCTGCTAATGACCGTGCCATTGAGACATTTGACATAACATAGAGTCGTACATTAATAATAATGTCTCGAGTTGTTATTTGAGTGGTCACCACACACTAAAGGAATATTTTCACACCCCTGACATAAGGCCTCCTGATATACTGCTCACTCTATAGGAACTTCCACTGCTTGTAAAATCTACACTTCGAAAATTTGTCTGGTCGACCAGTTCCTATCGACATCTGGTGCATGATTTGCAAGACACTCGACCGCAAAATTATATTAAATAATGAAACTTTTAAATTTTCAGAGAATAATCACAAGAGAGGACAGATCTTTAAACGGTAATTGAGTGATAATTAAGTCATTAAATGAGAGGTTCCAATTGAATACAACTATGAATTTGTGCACTGGGTGAATTAGTTCATATAATGTCGTGAGAGTGATTGAGCTAATTTTTTATGAACTTGATATCATGAAAAATATGAGTATTTATCCAATATTTAATGTAGATGATTTGATTTTAAATGATGTACAATCTTGTTTCTGAAACCTTTACCCAGTCTTACCCCTCACCTCATTGCAACTTTATTCTCCACTTCTACAGTGGCTTACATTTTTGTAGGGCCCTTGGCGGCTTTGGTGGGTGATGATCATCTGTGGACACTATAGCTACCAAGAGTTGAGAGATTGAGGGGACGCCAGGGTTCATTTAACTACTTTCATTCTTGTCTAACATGCACCAAAATCATTAGAGTTTCCATTCATCAAAGATGAATTCTTTTAGGTAGGGGAGAATGATGGGGATCGATCAGGCTCGTTTGATCGATTTAGGTTATCAACAACTTTTGGATCGTCAGATGGACGATCAGAGATTGACATCGAGTTCACCGTGATCCTACATATACTCTTCTCATGTTTCGGCGAGGGCATCATAAGGATTATGAGAAAAAAGCACTTGTTCGGAAATGATGGTTACGGCCCTAGTGCCGACACCGCTTGTGTTTTGCGTCCCCTTGTGGCATCGACTCCACATGCTACCTAGCCGCCACTTCCAACACCCTTCACGAACCCGCCAACCTACTTCTCGAGCCCATGTGACTCCCCCACCCCCACCCCCCACACACATAACTGACTGGAACATTAGTGAGATTGTCTATTCTTGTTGTCATTTCGAGCTTAGAGCAGATACCTTCCCCTATAACTACCCCTACTTCTACTTCCTACAACGTTCATTGTGTTTGAGAAAAAGGAAACTACCTTGTATACCCTCCATAACAATATTCACCCCCTCAGCCTCCAACACACTCTCTTAGAACCGCCCAACACTTCCCGTCTCTCCTCCACCCTTCATAAGTTGTGTAACCGCTTCCTCCAACTTGCTTTTTAACACTGACCAGCCACTGTACAAGCCCGACCGGCCTCTTCAATCTCCTAAATCCTTCCAAAATTACTAAAATCCACAAACCCTGGAAATCTCTCACTTCATAATCCTTGTTAACCGCACATTCGATCCTTTACATCGCTCTTAAAGTCGTCCTAAGCCCTCTTACCACTTGCTCCACTACCGATGTTGATTACTTGGTGAGAACCACATGTTTTTGTGTCATTTACATTGTATGGATGCACCATTTTGTTTCTAGTTAACTTTTGCTAAATTAATTTAGCTCTTTTAATTTTTGTTAATATGTGGCTTATTCGCTCTGCATTTTAATTTCTAGCACTTTTATTTGCGTGCAAGACTTGATTAGTTTATTTGAACAAAGTGTATCCAGTTGTAAATGTTTGTGCAAGAATTGATTAATTGCACGTCAGAAATTAATTGCACGTCATAAATTAATTGAATAATTGAGTCATTTGCATGACATTAGTGTTAGAGTTTATGATGTGAGCCCCGTCCATTAGATTGTGTGCATGCATTCATTCACATTATTAATCTAGTTGGCCCATAATTTCTCTTGCAATTTCACGTGCTTGCTCACATTCATCTAGAATTAAGGTGTCGTGAGGTCACTTGTAGATTCGTCATGCATCAATTTGTCCCCAAGTAATAATTATTTTATCTCTTTAAATCATATTATGTACATGGTCATCAAAACAATGTGGGAAATTCATGAAGCAAATGATACGATGATTATATTAACCAAAAACATACATCCATGAATGAATATCAGGCCATTTGCTTGCATATTTAGAATACATATACATACGCATCATGATGTAGGATTTTCTACATGGCCCTCCCTGCTCAAGCTTTAAACTATACTCAGTTCTTCTAAATTCATGTATATGCTTTAAATATACATAAAAGAAAATAGTAGGGAACAAAAACTGGTTTAAAATGTTATTAACTCCATAAGAACAATCAATAATTCTCAGTCTCAAAGAGTTTCTTGAATACCAAGTATGCGCAAACAAAAGGAAGATTAAAGTATCACAGTAAATAATGATTGATTATGTGGTGAGATTATAACATCACAACTAAATAGTGATAGATTATGTGGTGAGTTAATCCATGGTGAGCAACTCTGACGCATGACTGTCCACTCCCTTAAATTTTTTTTGAAATGATTACAATCACCTCACTCAGTCTAACACTTCAATAAATAAAAACTACTGCAATCTATAATATATATATATATATATATATATATATATATATATATATATATATATATATATATATATATATATATATATATATATATAAATGTTTACTTACAGAGCTGTATTTCCATTGTTGTGCAAAGCCTCGAATATAACTACATAATGTACTAGTTGCAAGTAATACATATAATAAGTTGCATCAAAAATATGGATGCAAGTTGAGTTGAGCCGCCTCGAAAGCTCGATGAGCCAGCTCAAAAGCTCGATGAGCCGGCTCAAAAAAAGCTCAACTCGAGCTCAAGCCTATGGAGCTCGAGCTCGATTACGAGCTTAAGATTGAGCTCGGATATTATTGTTCATGAGCTCGCGAGCTTTTTATTCCAATATATATTTTTTTTAAAATAAAAAATTATAAAGAAAATCAGCTCATGAGCTAAAAAGATCATGAGCAGCTCGAGCTCGAGCTCGAGCTCGAGCTCAAGTCAGGACAAAATGAGCTCGAGCACGAAATGATTAGCTCGAGCTCGGGTTTGGAAATTTTGCCAGTCTCGACTCATTTGCACCCCTAATCAGAAATGTAATATGATGAATCTCATCCATTAAAGGATCAATGAAAATTTAATGTGATCATTAAGTCACCGAAAAAAGCTACTTGTGCAAAAGCATGCGCCCAGATAAAACAACAACAACACTCAAGCCTTTATGCCACTATAGTGGGTCGGCTAAGCATGAGACTAGATAATGAGAAAAAATATCTATTTGTAGGAGCATTAGTTGTGAAGGGAGTATCTTTGACAGTAATCGTAGATCATACAACCTAGGAAAAAGATGTTAAAAGGTGTAAATTTTTTGTCATACGATATAGAACACATGAATGACAAATCATATCCTTCTAAAAAAATGTTTAAAACAAACACCTGCTCAAGGTAAATCATAGTAACTGAGCAATGTACATGTGTAATTTAAATAACTTGGCACTTGTTCTAAGAAGTCCTTTTTAAGATTACCTATTTATACATATATTTACCCCCTTGTTCTAAGAACTCCTTTTTAAGATTACCTATTTATTCATATATTTACACCCTTGTTCTAAGAAGTCCTATTTAAGATTACTTGTTTTAATAACCCCCTTATCTTTTTCACCATAGTCAATAACCCCCTAACCTTTAGGAATAAATGTATAACCCCTATTCTAATATTAGGTAGCTAAGTAATTGATAAAAATATGCATTATAGGAATTTTTGTATAGAATTCATAGTAGAAATAAGAAAATAATAATTAAAAAATATTCCTAGATATTATTTAAATGAAATATATTTTGGTTAAATGAGATAGATAAATGAGTATTTCTAAAAGAAATGATAAAATTCATGTATATTTTTAAAATTTTTATTATTTTGATATGCTTGATTTAAATTTAAATGTTTTTTTCGCTAACTTGTAAAAACAAGAACAAAATTAGATAAACTCTTTAGATGAAATAAATTGGGTCATTTGATTAATTGTTTTTTACAGATTTATTGTAATTTTATGGAATCAAAATATTTTGGAATTATGCGACAAAATATTCTTAATAACTTTGATTTTAAAAAAATTCAATCAATTATTTTAGCATAAAACATATACATTCATTATTTTTACTTTGATTTTAAACGTTTCCCTTATACGATACATCCATGAAAAATATATTTGGATTATATGCAAATAATCTCCATTAAACAAATACCCGTAAAATATATAATAATTAAGTGCATAGATCAAAATTCCACAAGTTACCAAGAAGGTGTTTTAGAAGATGGAGGACCAATCCGAGCTTCTCCTTCGACCATCGAGGAAGAGTCTCTTCGTTTTCATAGTAGCTTTGGTGCTATCTTCGCCAATCCCTTCTACTTCCTTTATTCTCCTATTTGTTGATGGCTGTTGCATATTATATCACTCTATCGATTGTTAATCATGTATCTTTATGCATAAATTTATATGTATTTTCGTTTTGATTAAAGTCATATTTTCTTAATATTGGAAGTTGGAATTCCCTTTGGGAATTTGTGATTGGTTGCTTGTGATTTAATTGTGTGATGACAAAAGTTTGATTTACAGTGGTAGTTAAAATCCTCAAATTTTGATTAGCTTAGCTAGCCTAAGGTTTAGGGCATTCTTGTATCTTCGCCCGTACTGCACGTGATTCAATACTCGGAGGGAATCCTGTAACACCTCCCCTATAATGACCGCATAATAAGGGTCCGGCCGGGGCCCCACAACATACAGATGCCACAGCTTTAGTATTATAAGATGATATAACTAACCAATCTCAAAACTCATAAACAAAGCACATCAGAAACATCAACCAAGATTAGAAGTTATCCACATATGCAAGAGTATCGAAACGACCTTAAGGCCTTACAACAAAAGAGAGTCCATAACTCTATCAATATATAACATATCAAAGTGCAAAGGCACTCCTAAGCTACCTCAGCATGCAAGCCAGAAGTCAAAAGCATCAAACATACAATATCATAAAAGTAGAGCTAATGCGAAGCAGGTAACACTTCATGAGGCTTAGGCCTTTTGGCCAGCGAGCTAGCTCCTAGTTGCGATCCTTGCCCTGTAAAAGTTTGGTTGTAACGTGGGTCAGCAAAGGCTGACCTCAAACTGTGTAACAAACACATCTCCTCCCGGCCGCCCCTAACAGACCCCGGGGTACCCCTCCAACCTGCAAGTTAGCACTTCGTATACAATGTACATAAACAAGTAAAGTACTACAGAACAGGCTTGGATGTCTCAAACAACATGCACGTTCTCTACTGTTGAGCATATAAAGAAAAGGGGCCTACTATGCAGCATGTATGCAAGACCCGGGCTTCACCCAAGGAACCCTATCGCGTATGCATCTAGCACATCATCACATCATCGGGGTACTCATCATTTCCCCATTGGCATTAAGCCGCAAACAAAAGTGTACTGCATTCCCCTAATGGCACACAGGCCGCCACACGGAATTCTTGCCAAGGCCCCACCCGATCATGGTCTTAGACCCGGGCTTACCTGCAAGCTCTGACTTCTCATGTCAGGATTTCGTCTAACACACTGACCGATTCTAAGAAGCCTTGCTGGACCCCATCCGCTCATGGCCACATTGCCCGAGATTGACCCATGCTTGGCATTCTCGTCAGTCTCACAGAAGGGGACTAGTCTCGCCGGGACACTCTCCATACATGACTTGCACGTCACGGGATAGCCAGCTGATCACAGAGACAAAGACACGCCTTGGCACATCACAGTCCAATAACATTTCCACCCTAATCCCTCATTTGTACTGCAACATCCCCGCGCACCAAGGAAACCATCTACTGCCAATGCAGAGCTAACCTTGTCCACCAAGGAAACCATATACCGCCATTGCGGAGCTAACCTTGTCCAGTTTCGACTACACGTACTCACTCGAGAAAAGGGAAAAAACACAAACATCACAAATGACATCTTGCCGCAACGGATTTCTACAAAATCCCTAAAGCTCGTATGCAACATCACCGAGTCGGACTAACGGTCATGACTACGGCTTTACCCACCATGCCTAATCCACTAATGGAGCAGATCTCTATTGCAAATCATGCCGGAGATGGACTCAATCGACCGGGAGGTTCCTCTTGAACCATGACGACCCAAACCCCTCTTATTTGAGAGTTTGGTGCCAAAAAACTAGAAAGTAAAAGATTCTAAACACGCATCGCAAAACCAAGAGGAGAAGTGTCGTTACCTTCCGACCCCTCTTCCTAGCCATGGAAACTTAGCCGGATGAAAACCTTCGCAACGATCTTGCTTCCACGGATATGGACTCGGCTCGCGATTTGGAGCACCGAAGCTTCTCCAGCAACCAGATCTCTCCTTCACCTCCTTCCTTGCTCTCCCTTCTCTCTAGATCTTAGAAAGAGAGTACTTGATGAAGAATGAGAGTTCCCAAACCCTATTCCCGGACTTAACTCAGCAAGGACAACCCTGTACCATCAGATCCCAAAAGAAGGAAATGAACGGCCACGATCCGAACTTAAAATCAAAACACCTGGGCCGAACACGGCTTGTGACACGCCCGTGTCCAAGGCCGTGTGCCTCAATCGTCTCCAAAACCGTCGCACACAGAAAAAGACACGGGCTCTGAACACGCCCGTGTCAAAGCTGACACGCCCGTATCATACAGTACACGCCCGTATTGCTGGGCGTGTTCCTCTATCGACACAAGATCAAAAACCACCCGAGAAGGACACGGGTAAACGACACGCCCGTGTCGAAATTGACATGCTCGTGTCAAGCCGAACACGCTTGGGCTCCAGGCCGTGTTCAATCCCCTTATACGACCCGACTCACAACCCGAGAAGGACACAGCCTGGGACACGCTCGTGTCTCAGGCCGTGTTCGAAGTCTCGACGATCGTCGACTACCTCTTCGTAGACTTTGCAGAAAATTCATCGAACACGCGCATGACACGACCTTGGACATGCTAGTGTCCCAAGCCGTATTCACTGTTTCGACACTTCGTCGAGCACAGTTCGTCGACTTCTCATACCAGTCATTTTTATCGAGTCATATTTTTGAGACATATTTATTGAGACATAATTATTGAGCCATGTTTCTTGTGGCGTTTTCATTAAAAGATATTTAATAAGCCATATTTATTGAGCCATATTTATTACGCCAAATTTGGTGACATATATTTATTGCATCATATTTATTATGTAGTATTTATTATAACATATTTATTGAGTGTTGAATGAGCTTGAACGTGTAAACATGATTGTCAATGGATAAATCATTTAGAGCTATATTTATTGTAGCATATTTATTACACAATATTTATTGTGTCACTTTTTATTGCCTATATTTATTGCTCCTGATTTTTTTGCCATATTTATTGAGCGATAAACGAGCCCAAATGGGTAAACCTGTTCGCCAATGGATAGACCTTTATGTGCTCTTTTTAATTGGCTTTTTCGGGCTGATAATTGACAACCAGAACATTGGCTTTTTCGGGCTTTTCATACCTTTTTGGGCTAATAACGTCATATTTACCGTGTCATATTTATATAGTAATAAACAAGCCCAAACGGGTAAACTTGTTCCCCAATGGATAAATAATTTCAAGCTCTTTTAAATGGGCTTTTTCGGGCTGAAAACGGACAACCGGTACAAAAGTTATTTTAATAGTTATTGAATCATATTTATTACCAGGGGCGGATCCAAGGGGGGGCCCATGGGGGCCCGGGCCCCCCCAAAATTTTTAAAATATCTAAATATTTTTAAATCGATTTTAAAATTTCCATATATCCTATGTGTTTTATCTTTATTATATTATATCTTTATTAATTATTATATCTTATTAAAATAGTGCAGAGTCATTTCATCTCTCATCTCTGCAATGTCTCCTCTCCCGCTACACGCCTGCACGCTGCCCTCATCTCTCCTCTCCCGCCGTACGCTACCCTAATCTCTGGCAAAAGCATGTCTGCCAGGCCTTCTTTCTCCTCCCCCGCACGCTACCCTCACCTCCCGCTGTCGTGTTTTGCATCGACTGCCACCCCCGTAAATGCGTGTATAACCCTACCTCCTCTACACAGCCCCGGTCCCCGCGGCCCCGCCTAAACTCTTCTCCACATCGCGACAGACTGGACAGAGCTCCTCCTTCTAGCTTACGATAGAATCCTGGACCCGGCAAGTTCCTCTTCCAATATTCAGCGTCCCTTCTCCATGGCGAAGGTATGAGCTCGACACCGTCACATTCTCCATTCTTGCTTTGTTTAAGCTTTGTTCTGACTTCTGATTTAAGCTTTCTAATCTTTGTTCATGTTTGCAGAGCTCCTACAGGCTACAGTCCTACTCCATCTTCAAGGCCTCCGACAAATATCCTACTCCATCTTCCGACAAATATCCTTCTTCCGGCAGAGCTCCTGTCGGGCTCACGGCTGCTATCTTGCTGCAGTTCTTTGCACTCGTGGGCTGAATTCTACCTTTAACCGGCTTCAACTCCTCACTGTGAGCCTCTTTTTCTCTCCACTTACCCCCTTTTGCATTATCAACTCGATGTTCCTTCTCATAAGGACTTCAAAAATTTATCTACAATTTCCAAGTTGTATGAGAAATTGGTGAAAACGAAAAAATCGAAGACCTACTATCTTATTGACAAATTGATTCGTCTCATTTTGACTCTTCCGGTCTCAACAGCAACCACAGAAATGTCATTCTCTGCTATGAAACTTGTTAAAACGAGACTTCGTAACAAGATGAAAGATGAATTTCTTGCAAATTGCATGACTTTATATATTTAGCGAGAAATAGCGGAGAAAATTGACAAAGATTGTATCATAAATGAATTTTATGAAGTGAAAAATCGCCGTGCACAATTGAAGTGACATGTATATGGTTGTTTGTATCTTTTTTGGCTTATTAAAATATATGTTATGTTTTGTGAAAAAACTGTCTATATATTTTTTACATTTAAAATTTTATTTTAAAATTTATTTGGCTTCGCTTGGTGACTAGGCCCCCCCTAGCTAAAATTCCTGGATCCGCCCCTGTTTATTACGCCATATTTCTTAGGCCATATTTATTGAGCCATATTTACTGAGCCATATTTATTTGTGTCATATTAATTGCGCCATTTTTATATAGCGTTAAATGAGCCTAAACGAAAAAAATCTATTTGCTAAATGATAGATTTATCCGAGCACTTTTCATTAGGCTTTCGCGGGATGAAAATGGACAACCGTATCAAAAAATATGGCTATATTTATTATGTCATATTTATTTAGTCATATTTTTTGAGCCAAATTTATTGTGATATAATTATTGAGCCATGTTTCTTGTGGCATTTTCATTAAAATATATTAAATAAGTCATATTTATTGAGCCATGTTTATTACGCCAAATTTATTGGAATATATTTATTGCGTCATATTTATTATGTAATATTTATTATAACATATTTATTGAGTGTTGAATGTGCCTGAACGGGTAAACATGATTGTCATTGGATAAATCATTTAGAGCTATATTTATTGGGCTATATTTATTATGCCATATTTATTTTGTATTATTTATTACGCCACATTTATTGTGCCATATTATGCCAATTGATAAATCATATTTACTAAACACATTTATTATGCCAATGGATAAATCATTCAGAACACTTTTAATGGGCTTTTCCAAAATAAAAATAGACAACTGAATCCAAATTTATGATCATATTTATTGAGTCTTATTTAATGCGCCATATTTATTTTATCATATTTACTAAACCATATTTACTAAGCCATATTTATTGAGACTTAGTTATTGAGTCATATTTCTTGTGCCATATTTATTGAGCAATATTTTTTGAGCCATATTTATTAACGCATATTTATTACACCATATTTTTTGGGTCATATTTATTGCGACATATTTATTGCGCATGATTTTTTTGCCATATTTATTTTGTGATAAATAAGCCCGAATGGGTAAACCTATTCTCCAATGGATAAAACTTTATGTGCTCCTTTTAATTATCTTTTTCGAGCTGATTACCGACAACCAGATCATTGGCTTTTTAGGGGGGCTTTTTCGTGCTGATAATGCCATATTTACTGTATCATATATTTACAGTAATAAACAAGCCCAAACGGGTAAACCTATTCAACAATGGATAGATAATATTGAGCTCTTTTAAATGTGCTTTTTCGGGCGAAAAACAGACAACTGAAACAAAAGTTATGGTCATATTTATTGAGCCATATTTATTGCGCCATATTTTGTTGGCCATATTTATTAAGCCATATTTACAGAGCTTTATTTATTTGTGTCATATTTATTATGCCATATTTATATAGTGTTAAATAAGCCCGAACGGGTAAACCTGTTTGCCAAAGATAGATTTATCAGAGCTTTTTTGAAATGTCTTTTTCGGGATGAATATGAACAACGAGATTAAAAATTATGGCTTTATTTATTGGGTAATATTTATTGTGCCATTTTTATTGAGCCATTATGATTGAGCCATATTTCATGAGTTATCTTTATTGAGACATAATTATTGAACCATATTTTTTGAAATATTTTCATTAGAGATATTTAATAAGATATTTTTATTGAGTCATATTTATTACGCCAATTTTATTGAGAAATATTTATTGTGCCATTTTTATTTTGAAGCATTTATTATAACATATTTATTGAGTGTTAAATGAGCCCGAGCAGGTAAACCTGTTCCCCATTTGATAAATCATTTATAGGACTTTTCAATGAGTTTTTTCGGGCTGAAAACGGACAACCGGAACAAAAGTTATGGTAATATTTATTGAATCATATTTATTGCGCCATATTTCCTTGGCTATATTTAATGAGCCATATTTACTGAGCCATATTTATTTGTGTCATATTAATTGCGCCATATTTATATAGCGTTAAATGAGCCTGAACAGGAAAATCTATTTGCTAAATGATAGATTTATCCGAGCACTTTTCAATAGGCTTTCCAGGGATGAAAATGGACAAACAGATCAAAAATTATGGGCGTTTATGGCACAAACCTGTTCGCCAATGGATAGATAATTTTGAGCTCTTTTAAATGGGCTTTTTCGGCCGAAAAATAGACAAGCAGAACAAAAGTTATGGTCATATTTATTGAGCCATATTTATTGCACCATATGTCGTTGGCCATATTTATTGAGACATATTTACAGAGCTATATTTATTTGTGTCATATTTATTACGCCATATTTATATAGTGTTAAACGAGCCTGAACGGGTAAACATGTTTGCCAAAGATAGATTTATCAGAGTTTTTTTGAAATATCTTTTTCGGGATGAATATGGACAACAAGATCAAAAATTATGGCTTTATATATTAAGTAATATTTATTGTGCCATATTTATTGAGCCATTATGATTGAGCCATATTTTATGAGTCATCTTTATTGAGACATAATTATTGAACCATATTTCTTGAAGTATTTTCATTAGAGATATTTAGTAAGATATTTTTATTGAGCCATATTTATTACGCCAATTTTATTGAGAAATATTTATTGCGCCATTTTTATTTTAAAGCATTTATTATAATATATTTATTGAGTGTTGAACGAGCCCGAGCAGGTAAACCTATTCCCCAATTGATAAATCATTTAGAGGTCTTTTCAATGAGTTTTTTCGGGTTGAAAATGGACAACCGGAACAAAATATATGGTCATATTTATTGAATCATATTTATTGCGTCATATTTCTGTGGCCATATTTATTAAGTCATATTTACCGAGCCATATTTATTTGTGTCATATTAATTACTCCATATTTGTATAGTGTTAAATGAGCACGAACTGAAAAATCTGTTTGCTAAATGAAAGATTTATCCGACCACTTTTCAATAGGCTTTCCAGGGCTGAAAATGGACAACCAGATCAAAAATTAAGGCTATATTTCTTGTTCTATATTTATTGGGCTATATTTATTATGCCATATTTATTGAGTCATATTTTGTGAGCTATATTTATTGAGACATAATTATTGACCCATGTTTTTTGTGGCATTTTCATTAAAATATATTTAATAAGCCATGTTTATTACGCCAAATTTATTGAGATTTATTTATTGCGTCATATTTATTATGTAGTATTTATTATTATATATTTATTGAGTGTTGAATGAGCCCGAACAGATAAACATGACTGTCAATAGATAAATCATTTAGAGCTATATTTTTTATTCTATATTTATTGGGACATATTTATTATGCCATATTTATTTTGTCATATTTATTATGCCACATTTATTATATCATATTTATTGAGTGTCAAATAAGCCCAAATAGGTAGTCATGTTCACCAGTAGCTAAATCATTTCGAGAACTTTTAAATGAGCTTTTCCGGGCTGAAAATGGACAACCAGAACAAAAATTATGGTCATATTTATTGAGTCATATTTATTATACCATATTTCTTTGGCCTTATTTATTGATCCATATTTATTGAGCTATATTTATTTGTGTTATATTTATTGCGCCATATTTATATAGCGTTAAATGAGCCCGAACGGTTAAACCTGTTTGCCAAAGATGGATTTATCCGAGCTTTTTTCAAATGTCTTTTTCAGAATGAAAACGGAGTACAAGATCAAAATAATGGTTTTATTTATTGGGCTATATTTATTACGCCATATTTATTGAGCCATTATGATTGAGCCATATTTCAAGAGTCATATTTATTGAGACGTAATTATTGAATCATATTTCTTGAAGCATTTTCATCGAGAGATATTTAATAAGCCATATTTATTGAGCCATATTTTTTGCTCCAAATTTATCGAGATATATTTATTGCCATATATTTATTGCGTAGTATTTATTATAACATATTTATTGAGCGTTGAACGAGCACGAGTGGATAAACTTGTTTGCGAATGGATAAATCATTTAGAGTACTTTTTAATCCGCTTTTTGAGGATAAAATAGACAACTGAATCCAAAGTTATGATCATATTTATTGAGTCATATTTAATGCGCCATATTTATTTTATCATATTTACTAAATCATATTTACAAAGCCATATTTATGAAGACTTCGTTATTGAGTAATATTTCTTGTCCCATATTTATTGAGCAATATTTTTGAGCCATATTTATTTACGGATATTTATTACACCATTTTTATTGTGTGACTTTTTATTGCGCCATATTTATTGCTCCTGATTTTTTTACCATATTTATTGAGCGATAAATGAGCACGAATGGGTAAACCTGTTCGCCAATGGATAGACCTTTATGTGCTCTTTTTTATTGGATTTTTTGGGCTGATAACCGACAACCAGATCATAGGCTTTTTCGGGGGTTTTTGAGCTTTTTTGGGCTGATAATGCCATATTTACTGTATCATATTTATATAGTAATAAACAAGCCCAAACGGGTAAACCTGTTTCCAATGAATAGATAATTTCGAGCTCTTTTAAATGGGCTTTTTCAGGCGGAAAACGGACAACCGAAACAAAAGTTATGGTCATATTTATTAAGCCATATTTATTACGCCATATTTTGTTGGCCATATTTATTGAGCCACATTTACAGAGCTATATTTATTTTTGTCATATTTATTATGCCTTATTTATACAGTGTTAAACGAGCCCGAACGAGTAATCTTATTTGCCAAAGATAGATTTATCAGAATTTTTTTGAAATATCTTTTTTCGGGATGAATATGGACAACAAGATCAAAAATTATGGCTATATTTATTGAGCAATATTTATTGTGTCATATTTATTGAGACATTATGATTGAGCCATATTTCATGAGTCATCTTTATTGAGACATAATTATTGAATCATATTTGTTGAAGCATTTTCATTAGAGATATTTAATAAGACATTTTTATTGAGCCATATTTATTTTGCCAATTTTTTTGAGAAATATTTATTGCGCTATTTTTATTTCAAAATATTTATTATAATATATATATTGAGTATTGAGCGAACCCGAGCGGGTAAACCTGTTCCCCAAAGGATAAATCATTCAGAGGTTTTTCAATGAGCTTTTTCGGGCTGAAAATGGACTACCGGAACAAAAGTTATTTTCATATTTATTGAATCATATTTATTGCTCCATATTTCCTTGGCCATATTTATTGAGCCATATTTACTGAGCCATATTTATTTTTGTCAGATTAATTGCGCCATATTTATATAGCGTTAAATGAGCATGAACGAAAAAATCTATTTGCTAAATGATAGATTTATCCAAGCTCTTTTCAATAGGCTTTCTGGGGCTGAAAATGGACAACCAGATCAAAAAATATGGCTATATTTATTGTTCTATATTTATTGGGCTATATTTATTATGCCATATTTATTGAGTCATATTTATTGAGCCATATTTTCTGAGCCATATTTATTGTGACATAATTATTGAGCCATGTTTCTTATGACGTTTTCATTAAAATATATTTAATAAGCCATATTTATTGAGCCATATTTATTTCGAAAAATTTATTGAGATATATTTATTGCGTCATATTTATTATATAATATTTATTATAACATATTTATTAAGTGTTGAATGAATCCAAACAGGTAAACATGATTGTCGTTGGTCAAATCATTTAGAGCTATATTTATTGGGTTATATTTATTATGCCATATTTATTTTATCATATTTATTACACTACATTTATTATGCCATATTTATTGAGTACCAAACAAGCCCAAACAGGTAATCATGTTCACCAATAGATAAATCATTTCGAGCCCTTTTAAATGTGCCTTTCCGGTCTGAAAATGGACAAGCAGAACAAAAATTATGGTCATATTTATTGAGTCACATTTATTACACCATATTTCTGTGGTCTTATTTATTGAGCCATATTTATTGAGCTATATTTATTTGTGTCATATTTATTGCGCCATATTTATGTAGCGTTAAACGAGCCCGAACGGTAAACCTGTTTGGCAAAGATAGATTTATCCGAGCTTTTTTCAAATGTGTTTTTCTGGATGAAAATGGACTGCCAGATCAAAAATTATGGCTTTATTTATTGGGCTATATTTATTGTGGCATATTAATTGAGCCGTTATGATTGGACCATATTTCAAGAGTCATATTTATTGAGACATAATTATTGAATCATATTTCTTGATGCATTTTCATTGAGAGATATTTAATAAGCCATATTTATTGAGCCGTATTTTTGCGCCAAATTTATTGAGATATATTTAGTGCACCATATTTATTGCGTAGTATTTATTACAACATATTTATTGAGTGTTGAACGAGGCCAAGTGGGTGAACCTTTTTGCCAATGGATAAATCATTCAGAGCACTTTTAATGGGCTTTTCCAGAATAAAAATAGACAACTGAATCCAAATTTATGATCATATTTATTGAGTCATATTTAATGCGCCATATTTATTTATCATATTTACTAAACCATATTTATTAAGCCATATTTATTGAGACTTAGTTTTTGAGTCATATTTCTTGTGCCATATTTATTGAGCAATATTTTTTGAGCCATATTTATAAACGCATATTTATTACACCCTATTTATTGTGTTATATTTATTGCGCCATATTTATTGCGCAATAAATGAGCCTGAATGAGTAAACCTGTTCGCCAATGGATAGACCTTTATGTGCTCTTTTTAATTGTCTTTTTCGGGACGATAACCGACAACCGGATCATTGGCTTTTTCGGGCTGATAATGCCATATTTACTATGTTATATTTATATAGTAATAAATAAGTCCAAACGAGTAAACCTCTTCACCAATGGATAGATAATTTCGAGATCTTTTAAATGGGCTTTTTCGGCCGAAAAACAGACAACTAGAACAAAAGTTATGGTCATATTTATTGAGCCATATTTATTGCGCCATATTTCATTGACCATATTTATCGAGCCATATTTACAGAGCTATATTTATTTATGTCATATTTATTGCACCATATTTATATAGTGTTAAACGAGCCCGAACGTGTAAACCTGTTTGCCCAAGATAGATTTATCAGAGCTTTTTTGAAATGTCTTTTTCGGGATGAATATGGACAACGAGATCAAAAATTATGGCTTTATTTATTGAGCAATATTTATTATTCCATATTTATTGAGCCATTATGAGTGAGCCATATTTCACGAGTCATCTTTATTGATACATAATTATTGAACCATATTTCTTGAAACATTTTCATTAGAGATATTTAATAAGACATTTTTATTGAGCCATATTTATTACGCCAATTTTATTGAGAAATATTTATTGCGACATTTTTATTTTGAAGCATTTATTATAACATATTTATTGAGTGTTGAACGAGCCCAAACAGGTAAACATGTTCCCCAATTGATAAATCATTCAGAGGGTTTTTCAATGAGTTTTTTCGGGTTAAAATGGACAACCAAAACAAAAGTTATGGTCATATTTATTGAATCATATTTATTGCGCCATGTTTTTTTGGCCATATTTATTAAGTCATATTTACTGAGCCATATTTATTTGTGTCATATTAATTATGGCATATTTATATAGCATTAAACGAGCCAGAATTGAAAAATCTATTTGCTAAATGAAAGATTTATCCGACCACTTTTAAATAGGCTTTCCGGGGCTGAAAATAGACAACCGGATCAAAAATTATGGCTATATTTATTGTTATATATTTATTAGGCTATATTTATTATGCCATATTTATTGAGTCATATTTATTGAGTCATATTTTTTGAGCCATATTTATTGAGACATAATTATTGAGTCATGTTTCTTGTGGTATTTTCATTAAAAGATATTTAATAATGCATATTTATTGAGCCATGTTTATTATGCCAAATTTGTTGAGATATATTTATTGCATCATATTTATTATGTAGTATTTATTATCACATATTTATTGAGTGTTGAATGAGCCTGAACGTGTAAACATGATTGTCAATGGATAAATCATTTAGAGCTATATTTATTGTTCTATATTTATTGGGCCATATTTATTATGCCATATTTATTTTGTCATATTTATTACACCATATTTATTGTGCTATATTTATTGAGTGTCAAATAAACCCAAGCAGGTAATCATGTAAACCAATAGATAAATTATTTAGAGAACTTTTAAATGGGCTTTTCCGGGCTTAAAATGGACAACCAGAATAAAAATTATGGTCATATTTATTGAGTCATATTTATTGCGCCATATTTCTTTGGCCTTATTTATTGATCCATATTTATTGAGTTATATTTATTTGTGTTATATTTATTCCGCCATATTTATATAACATTAAATGAGCCCGAACGGGTAAACCTATTTGCCAAAGATAGATTTATCCGAGCTTTTTTCAAATATCTTTTTCAGGATGAAAATGTACTACAAGATCAAAAATAATGGTTTTATTTATTGGGCTATATTTATTGCGCCATATTTATTGAGCCATTTTGATTGAGCCATATTTCAAGAGTCATATTTATTGAGACGTAATTATCGAATCATATTTCTTAAAAAATTTTCATCGAGAGATATTTAATAAGCCATATTTATTGAGCCATTTTTTGCTCCAAATTTATCGAGATATATTTATTGGCCTATATTTATTACGTAGTATTTATTATAACATATTTATTGAGCGTTGAACGAGCCCGAGTGGGTGAAACTGTTTGCGAATGGATAAATCATTCATAGCACTTTTTAATGGGCTTTTCGAGGATAAAAATAGACAACTGAATTCAAAGTTATGATCATATTTATTGAGTCATATTTAATGCACCATATTTATTTTATCATATTTACTAAACTATATTTACTAAGCCATATTTATGGAGACTTAGTTATTGAGTAATATTTCTTGTTCCATATTTATTGAGCAATATTTTTGAGCAATATTTATTAACGCATATTTATTACACCATATTTATTGTGTCACTTTTTATTGCGCCATATTTATTGCGCCTGATTTTTTGCCATATTTATTGAGCGATAAACGAGCCCGAATGGGTAAACCTGTTCACCAATGGATAGACCTTTATGTGCTCTTTTTAATTGGCTTTTTCGGGCTGATAACCGACAACCGCATCATTGACTTTTTCTGGTTTTTTCCAGTTTTTTCGGGCTGATAATGCCATATTTACTGTATCTTTTTTATAGAGTAATAAATAAGCCCAAACTGGTAAACCTGTTCTCCAATGGATAGATAATTTCAAACTCTTTTAAATGGGCTTTTCGGGCAGAAAACGGACAACCAGAACAAAATTTATGGTCATATTTATTGAGCTATATTTATTGCGCCATATTTCATTGGCCATATTTATTGAGCCATATTTACAGAGCTATATTTATTTATGTCATATTTATTACGCCATATTTATATAGTGTTAAACGAGCCCGAACGGGTAAACCTGTTTGCCAAAGATAGATTTATCCGTGTTTTTTTGAAATGTCTTTTTCGGGATGAATATGGACAACGAGATCAAAAATTATGGCTATATTTATTTGGCAATATTTATTGTGTCATATTTATTGAGCCATTATGATTGAGCCATATTTTATAAGTCATCTTTATTGAGACATAATTATTGAACTATATTTCTTGAAACATTTTCATTAGAGATATTTAATAAGATATTTTTATTGAGCCATATTTATTACCCCAATTTTATTGAGAAATATATATTGCGCCATTTTTATTTCGAAGTATTTATAATAACATATTTATTGAGTATTGAACGAGCTCGAGCGGGTAAACCTATTCCCCAAAGGATGAATCATTCAGAGGTTTTTCAATGAGTTTTTCGGGCTGAAAACGGACAACCGGAACAAAAGTTATTTTCATATTTATTGAATCATATTTATTGCGCCATATTTCCTTGGCCATATTTATTGAGCCATATTTACTGTGCCATATTTATTTGTGTCATATTAATTGCGCCATATGTATATAGCTTTAAATGAGCCTGAACGAGAAAATTTATTTGCTAAATGATAGATTTATCCAAGCACTTTTCAACAGGCTTTTCGGGGCTGAAAATGGACAACTGAATCAAAAAATATGCCTATATTTATTGTTCTATATTTATTGGGCAATAGTTATTATGCCATATTTATTGAGTCATATTTATTAAGCCATATTTATTGTGACATAATTATTAAGTCATGTTTCTTGTGATATTTTCATTAAAATATATTTAATAAGCTATATTTATTGAGCCATATTTATTACGCCAAATTTATTGAGATATATTTATTGCGTCATATTTATTATGTAGTATTTATTATAACATATTTATTGAGTGTTGAATGAGCCCTAAAAAGTAAACATGATTGTCATTGGATAAATCATTTAGAGCTATATTTATTGGGCTATATTTATTATGCCATATTTATTTTGTCATATTTATTATGCCACATTTATTGTGCCATATTTATTGAGTGCCAAACAAGTCCAAACAGGTAGTCATGTTCACCAATAGATAAATCATTTCGAGCACTTTTAAATTTGTCTTTCCGGTCTGAAAATGGACAACAAGAACAAAAATTATGGTCATATTTATTGAGTCATATTTATTGCACCATATTTCTGTAGCCTTATTTATTGAGGCATATTTATTGAGCTATATTTATTTGTGTCATATTTATTGCATCATATTTATATATGCGTTAAACGAGCCCGAACGGGCAAACCTGTTTGCCAAAGATAGATTTATCCGAGCTTCTTTCAAATGTCTTTTTATAGATGAAAATGGACTGCCAGATCAAAAATTATGGCTTCATTTATTGGGCAATATTTATTGTACCATATTTATTGAGCCGTTATGATTGAGCCATATTTCAAGAGTCATATTTATTGAGACATAATTATTGAATCATATTTCTTGAAGCATTTTCATTGAGAGATATTTAATAAGCCATATTTATTGAGTCGTATTTTTTGCGTCAAATTTATTGAGATATATTTATTGCCCCATATTTATTACATAGTATTTATTATAATATATTTATTGAGCATTGAACGAGCCGAGTGGGTAAACCTGTATGCCAATGGATAAATCATTTAGAGCACTTTTTATGGGTTTTTCCAGAATAAAAATTGACAACTGAATCCAAATTTATGATCATATTTATTGAGTCTTATTTAATGTGGCATATTTATTTTATCATATTTACAAAACCATATTTACTAAGCCATATTTATTGAGACTTAGATGTTGAGTCATATTTCTTGTGCCATATTAATTGAGCAATATCTTTTGAGCCATATTTATTAACACATATTTATTACACCATATTTTTTGGGTCATATTTATTGCGACATATTTATTGCGCATGATTTTTTTGCCATACTTATTGCGTGATAAACGAGCCTGTATGGGTAAACCTGTTCGCCAATGGATAGACCTTTATGTGCTCCTTTTAATTATCTTTTTCGGGCTGATAACCGACAACTGGATCATTGGCTTTTTAGGGCTTTTTTGGGCTGATAACGCCATATTTACTGTGTAATATTTATACAATAATAAACAAGCCCAAACAGGTAAACCTGTTCACCAATGGATAGATAATTTTGAGCTCTTTAAATGAGTTTTTTCGGGCGAAAAACGGACAATCAGAACAAAAGTTATGGTCATATTTATTGAGCCATATTTATTATGCAATATTTCGTTGGCCATATTTATTGAGCCATATTTACAGAGCTTTATTTATTTGTGTCATATTTATTACGCCATATTTATATAGTGTTAAACGAGCCCGAACGGGTAAACCTATTTGCCAAAGATAGATTTATCAGAGCTTTTTTGAAATGTCTTTTTCGGGATGAATATGAACAACGAGATCAAAAATTATGGCTTTATTTGTTGTGTAATATTTATTGTACCATATTTATTGAGCCATTATGATTGAGCCATATTTCATAAGTCATCTTTATTGAGACATAATTATTGAACCATATTTGTCGAAGCATTTTCATTAGAGATTTTTAATAAGACATTTTAATTTAGTCATATTTATTACGCCAATTTTATTAAGAAATATTTATTGTGCTATTTTTATTTTGAATCATTTATTATAACATATTTGTTGAGTGTTGAACGAGCCCGAGCAGGTAAACCTGTTCTCCAATTGATAAATCATTCAGAGGTCTTTTCAATGAGTTTTTTCGCGCTGAAAACAGACAACCAGAACAAAAGTTATGGTCATATTTATTGAATCATATTTATTGCGCCATATTTCCTTAGCCATATTTATTAAGTCATATTTACCGAGCCATATTTATTTGTGTCATATTAATTGCGCCATATTTATATAGCATTAAATCAGCACGAACTAGAAAATCTATTTGCTAAATGATAGATTTATCCGAGCACTTTTCAGTAGGCTTTCCGGGGCTGAAAATGGACATACAGATAAAAAATTATGGCTATATTTATTGGGCTATATTTATTATGTCATATTTATTGAGTCATATTTATTGAGTCATATTTGTTGGCCATATTTAAGGGACATAATTATTGAACCATGTTTCTTGTGACATTTTCATTAAAAGATATTTAATAAGTCATATTTATTGAGCCATGTTTATTATGTCAAATTTGTTGAGATATATTTATTGCATCATATTTATTTTGTAGTATTTATTATATCATATTTATTGAGTGTTGAATGAACCTGAACGGGTAAACATGATTGTCAATGGATAAATCATTTAGAGCTATATTTATTATTCTATATTTATTGGGCTATATTTATTATGCCATATTTATTCTGTCATATTTATTACACCATATTTATTATGCTATATTTATTGAGTGTTAAATAAGCCTAAATAGGTAATCATGTTCACCAATAGATAAATTATTTCGAGCACTTTTAAATGGGTCTTTCCGGTCTAAAAATGGACAACCAGAACAAAAATTATGGTCATATTTATTGAGTCATATTTATTGCGTCATATTTCTATGGTCTTATTTATTGAGCCATATTTATTGAGCTATATTTATTTGTGTCATATTTATTACGTCATATTTATATAGCGTTAAATGAGCCCTAACGGGTAAACCTGTTTGCCAAAGATAGATTTATCTGAGCTTTTTTCAAATGTCTTTTTCTGGATGAAAATGGACTGCCAGATCAAAAATTATGATATTATTTATTGGGCTCCATTGATTGCGTAATATTTATTGAGCCGTTATGATTGAGACATATTTCAAGAGTCATATTTATTGAGACATAATTATTGAATCATATTTCTTGAATCATTTTTATTGAGAGATATTTAATAAGCCATATTTATTGCGCCAAATTTATTGAGATATATTTATTGCCCTATATTTATTGCGTAGTATTTATTATAATATATTTATTGATCATTGAACGAGCACGAGTGGGTAAACCTATTTGCCAATGGATAAATCATTCAAAGCACTTTTTATGGGCTTTTCCAGAGTAAAAATAGACAACTGAATCCAAATTTATGATCATATTTATTGAGTCTTATTTAATGCGGCATATTTATTTTATCATATTTACTAAACCATATTTACTAAGCCATATTTATTGAGACTTAGTTATTGAGTCATATTTCTTGTGCCATATTTATTAAGCAATATTTTTGAGCCATATTTATTAACGCATATTTATTATACCATATTTTTTGGGTCATATTTATGGCGACATATTTATTATGCATGAGTTTTTTGCCATATTTATTGCGCGATAAATGAACCCGATTGGGTAAACCTGTAAGCCAATGGATAGACCTTTATGTGCTCCTTTTAATTATCTTTTTCGGGCTAATAAACGATAACCGGATCATTGGCGTTTTAGGGCTTTTTCGGGCTGATAATGCCATATTTACTGTGTCATATTTATACAGTAATAAACAATCCCAAAAAGATGAACCTGTTCACCAATGGATAAATAATTTCGAGCTCTTTTAAATGAGCTTTTTCAGACGAAAAACGGACAACCGGAATAAAAGTTATGGTCATATTTATTGAGCCATATTTATTGCGCCATATTTCGTTGACCATATTTATTGAGCCATATTTACGGAGCTTTATTTATTTGTGTCATATTTATTATGCCATATTTATATAGTGTTAAACAAGCCCGAACGGGTAAACCTATTTGCCAAAGATAGATTTATCAGAGCTTTTTTGAAATGTCTTTTTCGGGATGAATATGGACAACGAGATCAAAAATTATGGCTTTATTTATTGTGCAATATTTATTATACCATATTTATTGAGCTATTATGATTGAGCCATATTTTATAAGTCATCTTTATTGAGACATAATTATTGAATCATATTTCTCGAAGCATTTTCATTAGAGATATTTAATAAGACATTTTAATTTAGTCATATTTATTACGCCAATTTTATTGAGAAATATTTATTGCGCCATTTTTTTTTGAATCATTTATTATAATATATTTATTGAGTGTGAACGAGCCGAGCAGGTAAACCTGTTCCCAATTGATAAATCATTCAGGTCTTTTCAATGAGTTTTTCGCGCTAAAAAAGGACAAACAGAACAAAAGTTATGATCATATTTATTGAATCATATTTATGCGCATATTTCCTTGACCATATTTTTAAGTCATATTTACTGAGCCATTTATTTGTGTCATATTAATTGCGTCATATTTATATAGATTTAAATGAGTCCGAACTGGAAAATCTGTTTGCTAAATGATAGATTTATCCGAGCACTTTTCAGTAGTCTTTCCTGGGCTGAAAATGGACATACGGATAAAAAATTATGGCTATATTTATTGGGCTATATTTATTATGTCTTATTTATTGAGTCATATTTGTTGAGTCATATTTTTGGAGCCATATTTAAGAGACATAATTATTGAGCCATATTTCTTATGACATTTTCATTAAAAGATATTTAATAAGCCATATTTATTGAGTCATGTTTATTATGTCAAATTGTTGAGATATATTTTTGTGTCATATTTATTTTGTAATATTTATTATATCATATTTATTGAGTGTTGAATGAACCCGAACGGGTAAACATGATTGTCAATGGATAAATCATTTAAAGCTATATTTATCATTCTATATTTTATTGGGCTATATTATTATGCCATATTATTTGTCATATTTATTATGCCATATTTATTGTGCCAATTTATTGAGTGTTAAACAAGCCCAAACAGTAATCATGTTCACCAATAGATAAATCATTTCGAGAACATTTAAATGGGCCTTTCCGGTCTGAAAATTGACAACCAAAACAAAAATTATGGTCATATTTATTGAGTCATATTTATTGCGTCATATTTCTGTGGTATTTATTGAGCCATATTTATTGAGCTATATTTATTTGTGTCATATTTATTACATCATATTTAATAGCGTTAAACGAGCCCGAACGGTAAACCTGTTTGCCAAAGATAGATTTCTCCGAGCTTTTTTCAAATGTCTTTTTCTGGAGAAAATGGACTGCTAGATCAAAAATTATGGCATTATTTATGGGCTCTATTTATTGCGTTATTTATTGAGCCGTTATGATTGAGACATATTTCAAGAGTCATATTTATTGAGACATAATTATTGAATCATATTTCTTGAAGCATTTTTATTGAGAGATATTTAATAAGCCATATTTATTGAGCCGAATTTTTTGCGCCAAATTTATTGAGATATATTATTGCCCCATATTTATTGCGTAATATTTATTATAATAATTTATTGAGCGTTGAACGAGCCCGAGTGGGTAAACTGTTTGCCAATGGATAAATCATCCAAAGCACTTTTATGGGCTTTTCTAGAATAAAAATAGACAACTGAATCCAAATTTTTGATCATATTTATTGAGTCTTATTTAATACGACATATTTATTTATCATATTTACTAAACCATATTACTAAGCATATTTATTGAGACTTAGTTATTGAGTCATATTTATTGTGCCATATTTATTGAGCAATATTTTTTGAGTCATATTTATTAAAGCATATTTATTACACCATATTTTTGGGTCATATTTATGCGACATATTTAATACGCATGATTTTTTGCCATATTTATTGCGCGATAAATGAACCCGATTGGGTAAACCTGTTCGCAAATGGATAGACCTTTATGTGCTCCTTTTAAATTGTCTTTTTCGGCTGAAACCGGCAACCGAATCATTTGCTTTTAGGGCTTTTCGGGCTGATAACGCCATATTTACTGTGTCATATTTATACAGTAATAAACAAGCCAAACAGGTGAACCTATTCACCAATGGATAAATAATTTTGAGCTCTTTTAAATGGGTTTTTCGGCGAAAAACGGATACCGGAACAAAAGTTATGGTCATATATTGAGCCATATTTATTGCGCCATATTTCGTTGGCCATATTTATTGAGCCATATTTACAGAGCTTTATTTATTTGTGTCATATTATTATGCCATATTTATAGTGTTAAACGAGCCCGAACGGGTAAACCTCTTTGCCAAAGATAGATTTATCAGAGCTTTTTTGAAATGTCTTTTTCAGGATGAATATGAAAAACGAGATCAAAAATTATGGCTTTATTTATTGGATATATTTAGTGCCATATTTATTGAGCCATTATGATTGAGCCGTATTTCATGAGTCATATTTATTGAGACATAATTATTGAACCATATTTCTTGAAGCATTTTCATTAGAGATATTTAATAAGACATTTTTATTGAGTCATATTTATTAAGCAATTTTATTGAGAAATATTTATTGCGCCATTTTTATTTTGAAGCATTTATATACATATTTATGAGTGTGAACAAGCCCGAGCAAGTAAACCTGTTCCCCAATTGATAAATCATTCAGAGGCCTTTTCAATGAGTTTTTTTGTGCTGAAAACATGATAACCAGAATAAAAGTTATGACCATATTTATTGAATCTTTTTTTTTGCACCATATTTCCTTGGCCATATTTATTAAGTCATATTTACTGAGCCATATTTATTGTGTCATATTAATTGCGACATATTTATATAGCGTTAAATGAGCCCGAACTGAAAAATCTGTTGTTAAACGATAGATGTGTCATATTATATAGTAATAAACAAGCTCAAATGGGTAAACCTGTTCACCAATAGATAGATAATTTCGAGTCTTTTAAATGAGCTTTTTCGGGCAAAAAAACGGACAACCGCAACAAAAGTTATGGTCATATTTATTGAGCCATATTTATTGCGCCATATTTCGTTGGCCATATTTATTGAGTCATATTTACAGTGCTATATTTATTTGTGTCATATTTATTACGCCATATTTATATAGTGTTAGACGAGCCGAACGGGTAAACCTGTTTGCCAAAGATAGATTTATTCGAGCTTTGAAATGTATTTTCGAGATGAATATGGACAATGAGATCAAAAATTATGGCTTTATTTATTGGGAATATTTATTGTGCCATATTTATTGAGCTATTATGATTGAGCCATATTTCATGAGTCATCTTTATTGAGACATAATTATTGAACCATATTTCTTGAAGAATATCATTAGAGATATTAATAAGACATTTTATTGAGCCATATTTATTACGCCAATTTTATTGAGAAATATTTATTGCGCCATTTTTATTTTGAAGCATTTATTATAACATATTATTGAGTGTTGAACGAGCCGAGCAGGTAAACTATTCCCTAATTGATAAATCATTCAGAGGACTTTTCAATGATTTTTTGGGCTGAAAACGGACAACCGAACAAAAGTTATGGTCATATTATTGAATCATATTTATTGCGCCATATTTCCTGGGCTATATTTATTGAGCCATATTACTGAGCCATATTTATTTGTGTCATATTAATTGCGCCATATTTATATAGCGTTAAATGAGCCTGAACGGGAAAATCTATTTGCTAAATGATAGATTTATCCGAGCACTTTTTCAATAGGCTTTCTGGGGCTGAAAATGCATAAAACCGGATCAAAAAATATGGCTATATTTATTATTCTATATTTATAGGGCTATTTTATTATGTCATATTTATTGAGTCATATTTATTGAGCGATATTTTTGAGCCATATTTATTGTGACATAATTATTAGAGCCATGTTTCTTGTGGCATTTACATTAAAATATATTTAATAAGCCATATTTATTGAGGCATGTTTATTACGCCAAATTTATTGAGATATATTTATTGCGTCTATTTATTATGTAGTATTTATATTATATATTTATTAAGTGTTGAATGAGCCCGAAGGGTAAATATGATTGTCATTGGATAATCATTTAGAGCTATATTTATTGGCTATATTTATTATGTCATATTTATTTTATCATATTTATTACGCCACATTTATTATGCCATATTTATTGAGTGTAAACAAGCCCAAATAGGTAATCATGTTCACCAATAGATAAATTATTTCGAGCACTTTTAAATGTGCTTTTTCGGTTGAAAATGGACAACCAGAAAAAAAATTATGGTCATATTTACTGAGTCATATTTATTACGCCATATTTCTTTGGCCTTATTTATTGAGACATATTTATTGAGCTATATTTATTGCGCCATATTTATATAGCGTTAAACGAGCTCGAACGGGTAAACCGTTTGCCAAAGATAAATTTATCCAAGCTTTTTTAAAATGTCTTTTTCTGGATGAAAATAGACTACCAGATCAAAAATTATGGTTTTATTATTGGGCTATATTTATTGTTCCATATTTATTGAGCCATTATGATTGAGCCATATTTCAAGAGTCATATTTATTGAGACGTAATTATGGAATCATATTTATTACAGCATTTTCATCGAGAGATATTTAATAAGCCATATTTATTGAGCCATATGTTTTGCGCCAAATTTATTGAGATATATTTATTGCCCCTTATTTATTGCGTAATATTTAACATAACATATTTATTGAGCGTTAAACGAGCCCGAGTGGGTAAACCTGTTTTCCAATAGACAAATCATTCAGAGCACTTTTTAATGGCTTTTCGAGGATAAAAATAGACAACTGAATCCAAAGTTATGATCATATTTATTGAGTCATATTTAATGCGCCATATTTATTTTATCATATTTTCTAAGCCATATTTATTGAGACTTAGTTATTGAGTCATATTTCTTGTACCATATTTATTGAGCAATATTTTGAGCCATATTTATTACGCATATTTATTACACATATTTATTGTGTCACTTTTTATTGCACCATATTTATTGCGACTGATTTTTTGCCATATTTATTGAGCGATAAAGAGCCCGAATGGGTAAACCTGTTTGCCAATGGATAGACCTTTATGTGCTCTTTTTAATTGCTTTTTCGGGCTGATAACCGACAACAAGATCATGGCTTTTTCGGGCTTTTTCAGGCCGATAACACCATATTTACTGTGTTATATTTATATAGTAATAAACAAGCCCAAATGGGTAAACTATTCCCCAATAGATAGATAATTTCGAGCTCTTTTAAATGAGCTTTTTTTCGGAAAACGGACAGAAAAACGGCCATACCATTGATAACAATGTTAGGGTAATATTTATTACGCCATATTTATATAGTGTTATACGAGCCCGAACGGGTAAACCTGTTTGGCAAAGATATTTATCCGTGTTTTTTTTGAAATGTCTTTTTTGGGATGAATATGGACAACGAGATCAAAAATTATGTTTTTATTTATTGGGCAATATTTATTGTGTCATATTTATTGAGCCATTATGATTGAGTCATATTTCATGAGTCATCTTTATTGAGACATAATTATTGAACCATATTTCTTGAAGCATTTTCATTAGAGATATTTAATAAGATATTTTTATTTAGCCATATTTATTACGCCAATTATTGAGAAAATTATTTATTGTGCCATTTTTATTTCGAAGTATTATTAAACATATTTATTGAGTGTTGAACGAGCTCGAGCGGGTAAACCTATTCCCCAAAGGATAAATCATTCAGAGGTTTTTCAATGAGTTTTTTCGGGCTGAAAACGGACGACGAGAACAAAAGTTATGTTCATATTTATTGAATCATATTTATTGCACCATATTTCCTTGGCCATATTTATTGAGCCATATTTACTGAGCCATATTTATTTTTGTGTCATATAATTGTGCCATATTTATTTATATAGCGTTAAATGAGCCTGAATGGGAAAATCTATTTGCTAAATGATAGATTTATCCGAGCACTTTTCAATAGGCTTTCCGGAGCTGAAAATGGGACAACCGGTTCAAAAAATATGGCTATATATTGTTCTATATTTATTGAGCTATATTTATTATGCCATATTTGTTGAGTCATATTATTGAGCCATTTTTCTGAGCCATATTCATTGTCACATAATTATTGAGCTATGTTTCTTGTGACATTTTCATTAAAATATATTTAATAAGCCATATTTATTGAGTCATGTTTATTACGCCAAATTTATTGAGATATATTTATTACGTCATATATATTATGTAGTATTTATTATAATATATTTATTGAGTGTTGAATGAGCCTGAAGAGGTAAACATGATTGTCATTGGATAAATCATTTAGAGCTATTTATTGTGCTATATTTATTATGCTATATTTATTTTATCATATTTATTATGCCACATTTATTGTGCCATATTTATTGAGTGGCAAACAAGCCCAAACAGGTAATCATGTTCACCAATAGATAAATCATTTCGAGCACTTTTAAATGGGCCTTTTCGGTCTGAAAATGGACAACCAGAACAAAAATTATGGTCATATTTATTGAGTCATATTTATTGCGCCATATTTCTGTGGCCTTATTTATTGAGCCATATTTATTGAGCTATTTTTTTTGTGTCATATTTATTGCGCCATATTTATATAGCTTTAAACGAGCCCGAACGGGTAAACCTGTTTGTCGAAGATAGATTTATCTGAGCTTTTTCAAATGTCTTTTTCTGGATGAAAATAGACTGCAAGATCAAAAATTATGGCTTATTTATTGGGCTATATTTATTGTGCCTTATTTATTGAGCTGTTATGATTGAGCCATATTTCAAGAGTCATATTTATTGAGACATAATTATTGAATCATATTTCTTGAAGCATTTTCATAGAGAGATATTTAATGAGCCATATTTATTGAGCCGTATTGTTGCGTTAAATTTATTGAGATATATTTATTGCCCCATATTTATTGCGTAGTGTTATTATAACATATTTATTGAGTGTTGAACGAGCCCGAGTGGGTAAACCTGTTTGCTAATAACGACATATTTACTGTGATATTTATAAAGTAATAAACAGGCCGAAATGGTAAAACCTGTTCACCAATGGATAAATAATTTCGAGCTCTTTAAAATGGCTTTTTGGCGAAAAATGGACAACAGGAACAAAAGTTATGGTCATATTTATTGAGCCATATTTACAGAGCTATATTTATTTGTGTCATATTTAATACGCCATATTATATAATGTTAAACGAGCCCGAACGGGTTAACCTATTTGCCAAAGATAGATTTATCAGAGCTTTTTTAATGTCTTTCGGGATGAATATGGAACAACGAGATCAAAAATTATGGCTTTATTTATTGAGCAATATTTATTATGCTATATTTATTGAGCCATTATGATTGAGCCATATTTCATGAGTCATCTTTATTGAGACATAATTTTTGAACCATATTTCTTGAAGTATTTTCATTAGAGTATTCAATAAGATATTTATTGAGTCATATTTATTACGCTAATTTTATTGAGAAATATTTATTGCGCTATTTTTATTTTGAAGCATTTATTTTAACATATTTATTGAGTGTGAACGAGCCCGAGTAGGAAACCTGTTCCCCAATTGATAAATCATTCAGAGGACTTTTCAATGGTTTTTTTCGGGCTGAAAACGTACACCGGAACAAAAGTTATTGTCATATTTATTGAATCACATTTAATGTGTCATATTCCTTGACCATATTTATTAAGTCATATTTACTGAGCCTTATTTATTTGTGTCATATTAATTGCGTCATATTATATAGCGTTATATGAGCCCGAACTAGAAAATCTGTTTGCTAAATGATAGATTTATCTGAACACTTTTCAATAGGCTTTCGGGGCTGAAAATGGACAATTGGATCAAAAATTATGGCTATTTGTTGTTCTATATTTATTGGTCTATATTTATTATGCCATATTTATTGAGTCATTTTATTGAGTCATAATTTTTGAGCCATATTTATTGAGACGTAATTATTGAGCCATGTTTCTTGTGACATTTTCATTAAAAGATATTTAATAACCATATTTATTGAACCATGTGTATTACGCCAAATTTTTGAGATATATTTATTACGTCATATTTATTATGCAGTATTTATTATAACAATTTATCGAGTGTTGAATGAGCCCGAACGGGAAAACATGATTGTCAATGGATAAATCATTTATAGCTATATTTATTGTTCTATATTTATTGGGCTATATTTATTATGCTATATTTATTTTGTCATATTGATAACACCACATTTATTGTGCCATATTTATTGAGTGTCAAATAAGCCCACAAAGGTAATCATGTTCACCAATAAATAAATCATTTCGAGCACTTTTAAATGGGCTTTTTAGGCTGAAAATGGACAAACAGAACAAAAAATTATGGTCATATTATTAAGTCATATTTATTGCGCCATTTGTTTTTTGACCTTATTTATTGAGCCAAATTTATTAAGCTATTTATTTGTGTTATATTTATTGCGACATATTTATATAGCGTTAAATGAGCGCGAACGGGTAAACCGGTTTGCCAAAGATAGATTTATCCGAGTTTTTTTCAAATGTCTTTTTCTGGATGAAAATGGACTACAGATCAAAAATTATGATTTTATTTATTGGGCTATATTTATTGCGCCATATTTATTGAGCCATTATGATTGAGCACATATTTCAAGAGTCATATTTATTGAGACATAATTATTGAATCATATTTCTTGAAGCGTTTTCATCGAGAGATATTTAATAAGCCATATTTATGAGCCATATTTTTTGCACCAAATTTATTGAGATATATTTATTGCCCCATATTTACTGCATAGTATTTATCATAACATATTTATTGAGCGTTGAACGAGCCCGAGTGGGTAAACCTGTTTGCCAATGGATAAATCATTCAGAGCACTTTTTAATGGGCTTTTCAGGATAAAAATAGACAACTGAATCCAAAGTTATGATCATATTTATTGAGTCATATTTAATGCGCTATATTTATTTTATCATATTTACTAAACCATATTTACTAAGGCATATTTATTGAGACATAGTTATTGAGTCATATTTCTTGTGCCATATTTATTGAGCAATATTTGTGAGCCATATTTATTAACGCATATTTATTACACCATATTTATTGTGTCAATTTTTATTGCGTCATATTTATTGCGCCTGATTTTTTGCCATATTTATTGAGCGATAAATGAGTCAGAATGGGTAAACCTATTCATTAATGGATAGACTTTATGTGTCTTTTAATTGGCTTTTTCGGGCTTAACCACAGCCGGATCATTGGATTTTCGGGATTTTCGGTCTTTTCGGGTGATAATGCCATATTTACTGTGTCATATTTATATAGTAATAAACAAGCCCAAATGAGTAAACCTGTTCGTAAAGGATAGATAATTTCGACCTCTTTTAAATGGGATCTTTCGGGCAGAAAACGGACAACCGGAACAAAAGTTAAGGTCATATTTATTGTGCCATATTTATTGCGCCATATTTCGTTGGCCATATTTATTGAGCCATATTTACAGAGCTATATTTATTTGTGTCATATTTATTAAGCCATATTTATATAATATGAAACGAGTCTGAACGGGTAAACCAGTTTGCCAAAGATTCATTTATTCGAGTTTTTTTGAAATGTCTTTTTTGGGATGAATATGGACAACGAGATCAAAAATTATGGCTTTATTTATTGGGCAATATCTATTATGTCATATTTATTGAGCCATTATGATTGAGCCATATTTCATGAGTCATCTTTATTGAGACATAATTATTGAACCATATTGTTGAAGCATTTTCATTAGAGATATTTTATAAGACATTTTATTGAGCCATATTATTACGCCAATTTTATTGAGAAATATTTATTGCGCCATTTTTATTTCAAAGTATTTATTATAACATAAATATTGAGTATTGAACGAGCCCGAGCGGGTAAATCTGTTCCCCAAAGGATAAATCATTCAGAGGTTTTTCAATGAGTTTTTCGGGCTGAAAAATGGACAACCGGAACAAAAGTTATTTCATATTTATTGAATCATATTTATTGGCCATATTTCCTTGGCCATATTTATTGAGCCATATTTACTAGTCATATTTATTTGTGTCATATTAATTGCGCCAATTTATATAGCGTCAAATGAGCCTGAACGAGAAAATCTATTTGCTAAATGATAGATTTATCGAGCACTTTTCAATAGGCTTTCCGGGGCTGAAAAATGGACAACCGGATCAAAAAATATGGCTATATTTATTGTATATATTTATGGGCTATATTTATTATGCCATATTTATTGAGTCATATTTATTGAGCCATATTTTCTGAGCCATATTATTGTGACATAATTATTGAGCCATGTTTCTTATGACATTTTCATTAAAATATATTTAATAAGCCATATTTATTGAGCCATATTTATTTCGCCAAAATTTATTGAGATATATTATTGCGTCATATTTATTATATAGTATTTATTATAACATATTTATTATGTGTTGAATGAGCCGAATAGGTAAATATGATTGTTATTGGACAAATCATTTAGAGCTATATTTATTGGGTTATATTTATTATGCATATTTACTTTGTTATATTTATACGCCACATTTATTATGCCATATTTATTGATTACAAACAAGCCAAACGTAATCATGTTCACAATAGATAAATCATTTCGAGCACTTTTAAATGGGCCTTTCCGGACTGAAAATGGACAACCAGAACAAAAATTATGGTCATATTTATTGAGTCATATTTATTGCGCCATATTTTGTAGCCTTATATTGAGCCATATATTTAGCTATATTTATTTGTGTCATATTTATTGCGCCATATTTATGTATCGTTAAACGAGCCCGAACGTGTAAACCTGTTTGGCAAAGATATATTTATCCGAGCTTTTTTAAATGTCTTTTTCAGGATGAAAACAGACTATAAGATCAAAAATAATGGTTTTATTAAATGGTATATTTATTGCGCCATTTTGATTGAGCCATATTTCAAGAGTCATATTTATTGAGACGTAATTATTGAATCATATTTCTTAAAGCATTTTATCGAGAGATATTTAATAAGCCATATTTATTGTAACTTATTTATTGAGTGTTTGAACGAGCCCGAGCAGAAAACCTGTTCCCCAATTGATAAATCATTCAGAGGTCTTTTCAATGAGTTTTTTTCGAGTTGAAAATGGACAACTGAAAACAAAAGTTATGGTCATATTTATTGAATCATATTTATTGTGCCATGTTTCTTTGGACATATTTATTAAGTCATATTTACTGAGCCATATTTATTTGTGTCATATTAATTATGTCATATTTATATAGCATTAAATGAGCCCGAACTGGAAAATCTATTTCCTAAATGAAAGATTTATCCGACCACTTTTCAATAGGCTTTCCGGGGCTGAAAATAGACAACCAGATCAAAAATTATGGCTATATTTATTGTTCTATATTTATGGGCTATATTTATTATGCCATATTTTTTGAGTCATATTTTTGAGCCATATTTATTGAGACATAATTATTGAGCCATATTCTTGTGACATTTTCATTAAAGATATTTAATAAGCATATTTATTGAGCCATGTTATTATGCCAAATTTGTTGAGATATATTTATTGTATCATATTTATTATGTAGTATTTATTATAACATATTTATTGAGTGTTGAATAAGCCTGAACGTGTAAACATGATTGTCAATGGATAAATCATTTAGAGCTATATTTATTATTCTTTTTTATTGGGCCATATTTATTATGCCATATTTATTATCATATTATTACACCACATTTATTGTGCCATATTATTGAGTGTCAAATAAGCCAAGCAGGTAATCATGTAAACCAATAGATAAATTATTTAGAACACTTTTAAATGGGCTTTTCGGGCTTAAAATGGACAACCAGATAAAAATTATGGTCATATTTATTGAGTCATATTTATTGCGCCATATTTCTTGGCCTTATTTATTGATCCATATTTATTGAGTTATATTTATTTGTGTTATATTTATTACACAATATTTATATAGCGTTAAATGAGCCCGAACGGGTAAACCTATTTGCCAAGATAGATTTATCCGAGCTTTTTTCAATGTCTTTTTCAGGATGAAAACGGACTACAAGATCAAAAATAATGTTTTATTTAATGGGTTATATTTATTGCACATTTTGATTGAGCCATATTTCAAGAGTCATATTTATTGAGTCGTAATTATTGAATCATATTTCTTAAAGCATTTTCATCGAGAGATATTTAATAAGCCATATTTATTGAGCCATGTTTTTTGCTCCAAATTTATCGAGATATATTTATTGCCCCATATTTATTGCGTAGTATTATTATAACATATTTATTGAGCGTTGAACGAGCCCGAGTGGGTGAACCTATTTGCTAATGGATAAATCATTCAGAGCACTTTAATGGCTTTTCGAGGATAAAAATAAACAACTGAATTCAAAGTTATGATCATATTTATTGAGTCATATTTAATGCGCCATATTTATTTTATCATATTTACTAAACCATATTTACTAAGCCATATTTATGGAGACTTAGTTATTGAGTAATATTTCTTGTGCCATATTTATTGAGCAATATTTTTGAGCAATATTTATTAACGCATATTTATTACATCATATTTATTGTGTCACTTTTTATTGCGCATATTTATTGTGCCTGATTTTTTTGCCATATTTATTGAGCGATAAACGAGCCCGAATGGTAAACCTGTTCACCAATGGATAGACCTTTATGTGCTCTTTTTAATTGGCTTTTTGGGCTGATAACCGACAACCGCATCATTGGCTTTTTCGGGTTTTTTTCGAGTTTTTTTCGTGCTGATAACGCCATATTTACTGTGTCTTTTTATAGAGTAATAAACAAGCCCAAACTGGTAAACCTGTTCTCCAATGAATAGATAATTTCAAGCTCTTTTAAATGGCTTTTTCGGGCGGAAACGGACAACGGAACAAAAGTTATGGTCATATTTATTGAGCTATATTTATTGCGCCATATTTCGTTGGCCATATTTATGAGCCATATTTACAGAGCTATATTTATTTGTGTCATATTATTACGCCATATTTATATAGTGTTAAACGAGCCCGAACGGGTAAACCTGTTTGCCAAAGATAGATTTATCCGAGTTTTTTTGAAATGTCTTTTTCGGGATGAATATGGACAACGAGATCAAAAATTATGCTATATTTATTGGGCAATATTTATTGTGTCATATTTATTGAGCCATTATGATTGAGCCATATTTCATGAGTCATTTTATTGAGACATAATTATTGAACATATATTCTTGAAAATTTTCATTAGAGATATTTAATAAGACATTTTATTGAACCATATTTATACGCAATTTTATTGAGAAATATATATTGTGCCATTTTTATTTTGAAGTTTTTATTATAACATATTATTGAGTATTGAACGAGCCCGAGCGGGTAAACCTGTTCCCCAAAGGATAAATCATTCAGAGGTTTTTGAATGAGTTTTTTCGGGCTGAAAACGGACAACCGTAACAAAAGTTATTTTCATATTTATTGAATCATATTTATTGCGCCATATTTCCTTGGCTATATTTTTGAGCCATATTTACGAGCCATATTTATTATGTCATATTAACTGCGCCATATTTATATAGCTTTAAATGAGCCTGAACTGGAAAATTTATTCGCTAAATGATAGATTTATCCAAGCACTTTCAAACAGCTTTCCGGGCTAAAAATGGACAACCGGATCAAAAAAATATGGCTATATTTATGTTCTATATTTATTGGGCAATATTTATTATGCCATATTTATTGAGTCACATTTATTGAGCCATATTCTTTGAGCCATATTTATTGTGACATAATTATTGAGTCATGTTTTTGTGACATTTTCATTAAATATATTAATAAGCCATATTATTGAGCCATATTATTACGCAAATTTATTGAGATATATTTATTGCGTCATATTTATTATGTAGTATTTATTATAACATATTTATTGAGTGTTGAATGAGCCCGAACAAGTAAGCATGATTGTCATTGGATAAATTATTAGAGCTATATTTTTTGGGCTATATTTATTATGCCATATTTATTTGTCATATTTATTATGCCACATTTATTGTGCCATATTTATTGAGTGTCAAACAAGTCCAAACAGGTAGTCATGTTCACCAATAGATAAATCATTTCGAGCACTTTTAAATGAGACTTTTCGGTCTGAAAATGGACAACCAGAGCAAAAATTATGGTCATATTTATTGAGTAGTATTTATTGCGCCATATTTCTGTGGCCTTATTATTGAGCCATATTTATTGAGCTATATTTATTTATGTCATATTTATTGCGTCATATTTATTTAGCGATAAACGAACCCGAACGGCAACTGTTTACAAAGATAGATTTATCCGAGCTTTTTTCAAATGTCTTTTTCTAGATGAAAATGGACTGCCAGATCAAAAATTATGGCTTTATTTATTGGGCTATATTTATTGCGCCATATTTATTGAGCCGTTATGATTGAGCCATATTTCAAGAGTCATATTTATTGAGACATAATTATTGAATCATATTTCTTGAAGCATTTTCATTGAGAGATATTTAATAAGCCATATTTATTGAGCCGTATTTTTTGCGTCAAATTTATTAAGATATATTTATTGCCCCATATTTATTACGTAGTATTTATTATAACATATTTATTGAGCGTTAAACGAGCCCGAGTTGGTAAACCTGTTTGCCAATGGATAAATCATTCAGAGCACTTCTTTATGTGCTTTTCCAGAATAAAAATAGACAATGAATCCAAATTTATGATCATATTCTTATTTAATGCGGCATATTTATTTTATCATATTTACAAAACATATTTACTAAGCCATATTTATTGAGACTTAGATATTGAGTCATATTTCTTGTGCCATATTTATTGAGCAATATCTTTGAGCCATGATATTAACGCATATTTATTACACCATATTTTTTGGGTCATATTTATTGCGATATATTTATTGCGCATGATTTTTTGCCATATTTATTGCGCGATAAACGAGCCAGAATGGGTAAACCTATTCGCCAATGGATAGACCTTTATGTGCTACTTTTAATTGTCTTTTTTGGGCTGATAACCGACAAACCAGATCATTGGTTTTTTAAAGCTTTTTCGGGCTGATAACGCCATATTTACTGTGTCATATTTATACAGTAATAAACAAGCCCAAACAGGTAAACCTGTTCACCAATGGATAGATAATTTCGAGCTCTTTTAAATGAGCTTTTTCGGGCGAAAAACGGACAACCGGAACAAAAGTTATGGTCATAATTTATTGAGCCATATTTATTGCGCTTATTTCGTTGGCCATATTTATTGAGCCATATTTACAGAGCTTTATTTATTTGTGTCATATTTATTATGCCATATTTAGATAGGTTAAATGAGCCCGAACGGGTAAACCTGTTTGCCAAAGATAGATTTATCAGAGCTTTTGAATGTCTTTTCGGGATGAATATGAAAACGAGATCAAAAATTATGGCTTATTTATTGAGCAATATTATTGTACCATATTTATTGAGCCATTATGATTGAGCCATATTTTATGAGTCATCTTTATTGAGACATAATTATTGAACCATATTTCTCGAAGCATTTTCATTAGAGATATTTAATAAGACATTTAATTTATCATATTTATTACGCCAATTTTATTGTGAAATATTTATTGCGCTATTTTTATTTTGAAGCATTTATTATAACATATTTATTGAGTGTTGAACGAGCTCGAGCAGGTAAACCTATTCCCCAATGATAAATCATTCAGAGGCCTTTTAAATGAGTTTTTTCGGGCTGAAAACGGACAACCGAACAAAAGTTATGGTCATATTTATTGAATCATATTTATTACGCCATATTTCTTTGGCCATATTTCTTAAGTCATATTACTGAGCCATATTTATTTGTGTCATATTAATTGCACCATATTTATATAGCGTTAAATGAGCCCAACTTGAAAATCTGTTTGCTAAATGATAGATTTATCCGAGCACTTTTTAGTAGGCTTTCCGGGGCTGAAAATTGACAAACGGATCAAAAATTATGACTATATTTATTGGCTATATTTATTATGCCATATTTATTGAGTCATATTTATTGAGTCATATTTTTTGAGCCATATTTAAGAGACATAATTATTGAGCCATGTTTCTTGTGGCATTTCATTAAAAGATATTTAATAAGCCATATTTATTGAGCCATGTTTATTATGTCAAATTTGTTGAGATATATTTATTGCGTCATATTTATTTTGTAGTATTTATTATATCATATTTATTGAGTTTTGAATGAGCCTGAACGTGTAAACATGATGTCAATGGATAAATCATTTAGAGCTAATTTATTCTATATTTACGGAGCCATATTTATTATGACATATTATTTTGTCATATTTATTACACCACATTTATTGAGCCATATTTATTGAGTGTCAAACAAGCCAAGCAGGTAATCATGTAAACTAATAGATAAATTATTTAGAGCACTTTTAAAATGCTTTTCCGGGCTTAAAATGGACAACTAGAACAAAAAAATTATGGTCATATTTATGAGTCATATTTATTGCGCCATATTTTTTGGCCCTATTTATTGATCCATATTTATTGAGTTATATTATTTGTGTTTAATTTATTGCGCCATATTTATATAGATTAAATGAGCCTGAACGGGTAACCTATTTGCCAAAGATAGATTTATCGAGCTTTTTTCAAATGTCTTTTCAGGATGAAAATGGACTACAAGATCAAAAATAATGGTTTTATTTATGGGCTAGATTAATTGCGCCATATTTATTGAGCCATTTTGATTGAGTCATATTTCAAGAGTCATATTTATTGAGACGTAATTATCGAATCATATTCTTAAAGTATTTTCATCGAGAGATATTTAATAAGCCATATTTATTGAGCCATGTTTTTTGCTCCAAATTTATCGAGATATATTTATTGCCCTATATTTATTGCGTAATATTATTATAAATATTTATTGAGCGTTGAACGAGCCTGAGTGGGTGAACCTGTTGCGAATGGATAAATCATTAGAGCATTTTTTATGGCTTTTTGAGGATAAAAATAGACAACTGAATTCAAAGTTATGATCATATTTAGAGTCATATTAATGCGCCATATTTATTTATCATATTTACTAAACCATATTACTAAGCCATTTATGGAGACTTAGTTATTGAGTAATATTTCTTGTGCCATATTTATTGAGCAATATTTTGAGCCATATTTATTAACGCATATTTATTACACCATATTTATTACGTCACTTTTTATTGCGCCATATTTATTGCGCCTGATTTTTTTGCCATATTTATTGAGCGATAAACGAGCCCGAATGGGTAAATGTTCACCAATGGATAGACTTTATGTGCTCTTTTTAATTGGCTTTTTCGGGCTGATAACCGACAACCGCATCATTGGCTTTTCTAGTTTTTTCGAGTTTTTCGGGCTGATAACGCCATATTTACTGTGTCTTTATAGAGTGATAAATAAGCCCAAACTGGTAAACCTGTTCTCCAATGGATAGATAATTTCAAACTCTTTTAAATGGGCTTTTCGGGCGGAAAATGGACAACCAGAACAAAAGTTATGGTCATATTTATTGAGCTATATTTATTCCACCATATTTCATTGGCCATATTTATTGAGCCATATTTACAGAGATATATATTTGTGTCATATTTATTACGCCATATTTATATAGTGTTAAATGAGCCCGAACGGGTAAACCTGTTTGCAAAGATAGATTTATTCGAGTTTTTTTGAAATGTCTTTTCGGGATGAATATGGACAACAAGATCAAAAATTATGGCTATATTTATTTGGCAATATTTATTGTGTCATATTTATTGAGCATTATGATTGAGCCATATTTCATAAGTCATCTTTATTGAGACATATTATTGAACCATATTTCTTGAAACATTTTCATTAGAGATATTTAATAAGTATATTTTATAGAGCCATATTATTACGCCAGTTTTATTGAGAAATATATATTGCGCCATTTTATTTCGAAGTATTTAATAACATATTTATTGAGTATTGAACGAGCGAGCGGATAAACCTATTCCCCAAAGGATAAATCATTCAGAGGTTTTTCAATGAGTTTTTCGGGCTGAAAACGGACAACCGGAACAAAAGTTATTTTCATATTTATTGAATCATATTTATTGCGCCGTATTTCCTTAGCCATATTTATTGAGCCATATTACTGAGCCATATTTATTTGTGTCATATTCACTGCGCCATATTTATATAGCTTTAAATGAGCCTGAACGGGAAAATTTATTTGCTAAATGATAGATTTATCCAAACACTTTTCAACAGGCTTTCGGGGCTGAAAAGGACAACCAGATCAAAAAATATGACTATATTTATTGTTCTATATTTATTGGGCAATATTTATTATGCCATATTTATTGAGTCATTTTTATGAGCCATGTTGTGACATAATTATTAACCATGTTTCTTGTGATATTTCATTAAAATATATTTAATAAGTCATATTTATTGAGCCATATTTATTACGCCAAATTATTGAGATATATTTATTGCGTCATATTTATTATGTAGTATTTATTATAACATATTTATTGAGTGTTGAATGAGCCCTAACAAGTAAACATGATTGTTATTGGATAAATCATTTAGAGCTATATTTTTGGGCTATATTTATTATGCCATTTTATTTTATCATATTTATTATGCCACATTTATTGTGCCATATTTATTGAGTGCCAAACAAGTCCAAATAGGTAGTCATGTTCACCAATAGATAAACATTTCGAGCACTTTTAATGGGAATTTCCGGTCTGAAAATGGACAACCAGAACAAAAATTATGGTCATATTTATTGAGTCATATTTATTGCGCCATATTTCTGTGGCCTTATTTATTGAGCCATATTTATTGAGCTATATTTATTTGTGTCATATTTATTGCATCATATTATATAGCGTTAAACGAGCCCGAACGGGCAAACCTGTTTGCCAAAAATAGATTTATCCGAGCTTTTTTAAATGTCTTTTTCTGGATGAAAATGGACTGCCAGATCAAAAATTATGGCTTTATTTATTGGGCTATATTTATTGTGCCATATTTATGAGCCGTTATGATTGAGCCATATTTCAAGAGTCATATTTATTGAGACATAATTATTGAATCATATTTCTTGAAGCATTTTCATTGAGAGATATTAATAAGCCATATTTATTGAGCTTATTTTTTGCGCCAAATTTAAGATATATTTATTGCCAATATTTATTACGTAGTATTTATTATAATATATTTATTGAGCGTTGAATGAGCCGAGTGGGTAAACTTTTGCCAATGGATAAATCATTCAGAGCACTTTTTATGGCTTTTCCAGAATAAAAATATACAACTTAATCCAAATTTATGATCATATTTATTGAGTCTTATTTAATGCGGCATATTTATTTTATCATATTTACAAAACCATATTTACTAAGCCATATTTATTGAGACTTAGATATTGAGTCATATTTCTTGTGCCATATTTATTGAGCAATATCTTTTGAGCCATATTTATTAACGCATATTTATTACACCATATTTTTTGGGTCATTTTATTGCGACATATTTATTGCGCATGATTTTTTGCCTTATTTATTGCACAATAAACGAGCCCGAATGGGTAAACCGTTCACAATGGATAGACCTTTATGTGCTCTTTTAATTATCTTTTTCGGGCTGATAACCGACAACCAGATCATTGGCTTTTTAGGCCTTTTCGGGCTGATAACGCCATATTTACTGTGTCATATTTATACAGTAATAAACAAGACCAAACAGGTAAACCTATTCACCAATGGATAGATAATTTCGAGCTCTTTTAAATGAGCTTTTTGGGCGAAAAACGGACAACCAGAACAAAAGTTATGGTCATATTTATTGAGCCATTTATTACGCCATATTTCGTTGGCCATATTTATTGAGCCATATTTACATAACTTTATTTATTTGTGTCATATTTATTAGCCATATTTATATAGTGTTAAACGAGCCCGAACGGGTAAACCTGTTTGGCAAAGATAGATTTATCAGAGCTTTTTTGAAATGTTTTTTCGGGATGAATATGGACAACGAGATCAAAAATTATGGCTTTATTTATGGGCAATATTTATTGACCATATTTATTGAGCCATTATGATTGAGCCATATTTCATGAGTCATCTTTATTGAGACATAATTATTGAACAATTTCTCGAAGCATTTTCATTAGAGATATTTAATAAGACATTTTAATTTAGTCATTTTTATTACGCAATTTGATTGTGAAATATTATTGCGCCATTTTTATTTGAAGCATTTATTATAACATATTTATTGAGTGTTGAACGAGCCTGAGCAGGTAAACCTGTTCCCCAATTGATAAATCATTCAGAGGACTTTTCAATGAGTTTTTTCGGGATGAAAATGGACAACCGAACAAAAGTTATGGTCATATTTATTGAATCATATTTATTACGCCATATTCCTTTGCCTATATTTATTAAGTCATATTTACTGAGCCATATTTATTTGTGTCATATTAATTGCGCCAAATTTATATAGCGTTAAATGAGCCCGAACTGGAAAATAGTTTGCTAAATGATAGATTTATCCGAACACTTTTTAGTAGGCTTTCCGGTCTGAAAATGGACAAAGGATCAAAAATTATGGCTATATTTTGGGCATATTTATTATGCATATTTATTGAGTCATATTTATTGAGTCATATTTTTGAGCCATATTTAAGAGACATAATTATTGAGGCATGTTTCTTGTGGCATTTTCATTAAAAGATATTTAATAAGCCATATTTATTGAGCCATGTTTATTATGTCAAATTTGTTGAGATATATTTATTGCGTCATATTTATTTTGTAGTATTTATTAATCATATTTATTGAGTGTTGAATGAACCCGAATGCTTAAATATGATTGTCAATGGATAAATCATTTAAAAACTATATTTATTGTTCTATATTTATTGGGCTATATTTATTATGACAATTTATTTTTGTCATATTTATTACTCCACATTTATTGTGCCATATTTATTGAGTGTTAAACAAGCCCAAACAAGTAATCATGTTCACCAATAGATAAATCATTTCGAGCACTTTTAAATGGGCCTTTCTGTCTGAAAATGGACAACAGAACAAAAATTATGGTCATATTTATTGAGTCATATTTGTTGCGTCATATTTCTATAGCCTTATTTATTGAGCCATATTTTTTGAGCTATATTTATTTGTGTCATATTTATTACGTCATATTTATATAGCGTTAAACGAGCCCGAACGGGTAAACTATTTGCAAAGATAGATTTATCCGAGCTTTTTTCAAATGTTCTTTCTGGATGAAAATGGACTGTCAGATCAAAAATTATGGCATTATTTATTGGGCTTTGTTTATTGCATCATATTTATTTAGACGTTATAATGAGACATATTTCAAGAGTCATATTTATTGAGACATAATTATTGAATCGTATTTCTTGAAGTATTTTTATTGAGAGATATTAATAAGCCATATTATTGAGCCGTATTTTTTGCGCCAAATTTATTGAGATATATTTATTGCCCCATATTTATTGCGTAGTATTATTATAATATATTTATTGAGTATTGAACGAGCCCGAGTGGGTAAACCTGTTTCCCAATGGATAAATCATTCAGAGCACTTTTTATGGCTTTTCTAGAATAAAATTAGACAACTGAATCCAAATTTATGATCTTATTTATTGAGTCTTATTTAATGAGGCACATTTATTTTATCATATTTACTAAACCATATTTACTAAGCCAATATTTATTGAGACTTAGTTATTGAGTCATATTTCTTGGCCATATTTATTGTGCAATATTTTTGAGCCATATTTATTAACGCATATTTATTACACCATATTTTTTGGGTCATATTATTGTGACATACTTATTATGCATGAGTTTTTGCCTATTTATTGCGCAATAAATGAGCCTGATTGGGTAAACCTGTTCGCCAATGGATAGACCTTTATGTTGCTCCTTTTAATTGTCTTT